>CM046064.1:43964315-44348818 GCA_025215515.1 Schistosoma japonicum
AATAGATTTAACAGTGAAAAGTTCAATTATAATTCTCTTTACGAAATAACAGAAACCCAAAAACGGCTTACGTCAATCTGCCATTTTTGGTCTCACTGTAATGTTATCTTGTCTGTGAAGTGTAGACAGATACAACGTAGGACCAGGCACATAAGTGCATCGGTCCAAGTTGCCACACCTCAACAGCATAGCAAGATGATCACCGAATTCATAGAATCAGTTACTTTAATGGTAGTAATATATAAAAGGAAGATTGCATATAAGGATATAATATGTAGAGAGAAAAAAAAATTACTTTGTAGAAAGAAAGGTAGAGTAATTTTAGTCTCAAGGTGTACGTGAAGACAAAGAATGTATACACCTACGCCATTGTGAGCGATTCTGAGCCATGTCACCAAGAGTCTGTCTGTGAAGTGTACAGCATACAACGCGAAGATGTTAACAATACTACTCTGTATTTATGAAATCTGAAACCCACTGAGTTTACGACAGTCGGATACTCATTACTACTAAAAGATAGCTAATACATTGAAATACCATTAAGGCATAGTACCTGTATTCAGGTTAACAATATTCATCCCCGAACGTTTATCACGAAATACAGAGTAAAAATGTATGATTCGATTTTAGAACCGACAACATTTGTATACCTGTTTTGCTAAAAAGGTATCCGACTTCTATAGCAAAAGTATGGAATATGTTTCAATCTTCAAATAACCTTTCAAGCAATTTCTGCAAAACTGTCGACCTAGAGTCTAGGCTTAGTTACAATCAAAACAGAAAGAACTTGAATAAACTTTTGTCTGATTAGAACAGTGATGGGAAATGCGCCAAAATGAGTGATCATGATTATTAGTCATGTTTATAAAAAATAACAGTTCTGCGATTGGTTATCAAAAAAGTTTATACAATCGAAGTGAGCCCGAGTAATGGTATCTAAATAGATGCCCCTGGTCGGGTTAATATAAACAAAATTAACAGAAAGCGCAAAATCACACGGCGAAATGTACACAATTGAGGGAAAGGATCAGAAGAGAAATAGCTTTTCTGGAAGTGTTGGCAAACAATAAATCAGTGATGTGTGACCATATCACGGTTGATCACATATTGTAATCCAAACAACTACTCGAAAGTCATTATCAAGATTTGTATGGTAATTCTTGAGGGATTCTTAACTAAATGGAAAACAGTAATATAGTTTAGTAATATATATTTTTACGAGTTCTAGGCAACAATATACATCTCTAGTTGAAATAGTGGTTAGAATGATCGACAAGCCAATATTGTAGTTAACAGATTCAGTCGATTCGATGCTTTCCAGATATTTTACAATCTATTGGTGTTTCTTAATACAATACATTGAATTTACTAAATTTCCCACCACAAGTTTCGATTACATATAATTAGCCAAATATCTCAATGACATGAGTATTAGTCACAGCAATCATAAAGAAATCAGGTTGATTAACCACTCAAAACAAACCGTCTACATGCTGCTAGTTTATTCTACTGAAATCAGTGCAATTCAGTGCTTTTTCACGGCATTCGATGTTAGTAAACAAATAAGAACCTTTTTTAACATACAAATTAGAATAAAGAAATCTACTGCTTTATAGCCAATCATTTTAAAGATGATATATATTAGGGAACTCAAGTAATATATTTAATCGCAGATAACAAGGTGGATAAATGATTCAAACAGTCGATGCGCAACCTAGAATGAATATGTAACAATTCGAGCCCCCACAACTGATATCAGGACATCGTGAAAAGATTAATGATGCGACAGAGATCAGTGAATACCTATTCTGGATAAATGTTGAATAGGATAAAATAAATCTGTATACAAGCAAATAAGGAGAATGGAAACTGCCAGATTGCATTAGTACGTTAAATAATACGTGAACCCTATGAGATGAGTGGGGAGATAAATTTTCCTAAGCAAATTATCAAGAGTTTTATAGGATAAAATTCAGACCCAAAAAACGGAGACATTATTTTAGATAGAAAAGTCTACTCTTAACTCAGGAGCTACTACATTGTAGCTGGTCTCAAAATCGTGGTGTAGCAGATGGTTGTAATGAGGGAAGATCCTATGTAGTCCAAAGAAAACAATTCGAGACCGAGAACAAATGATGTAACAGAAATGCAAAGGCTTACTTTAATAACGAAATCAACATATCCTTTTTGATTGTCTAGTGTGATTGGTGTGTATGGTCGAACTACCAGACTTCCATTGATCTTAGCACTGAAAAATACATGATTACCTAGTGATAACGCAAAATATGTGAAGGAGACTTACCAACGGGTAACCCAAGAATATGGTCAGCTGTAGGAAGACCTAGTTTTAAACGGATAGTATCGTGAGTGATAAACTAAGTTTATTAGGCTTAACAAATGATTCCTACACTTCTATCCACTACTCGTAAAGGAATTTTCGTATCGTTATCCACGAGGGTTTTCTTTGGTTTTTTCGATCTGAATATCAGTCCTAATACGACCCCTGATACGGCTACGACTGCCGTTACTGAAGCCACGACAGCAATCTGGATATAAAATATATCGTGATAAGAAGAAGCTAACAATAACCGTTGTGTTTTGTGCCATAACTCCACCTCCAGATTAGGGAAACAAATAACCGCCACACACTGGTGACCTCAATGCGTCAAAATCCACGCACTATACTTAAACTTCAAGGTGATTAAAGCCAGAACGCCAAATTTTGACTAGTATCGATAAAAAGTAAATCTACTATAACTTTTCTTGTCTGTATTAAACGTTGAGAACAATTTTTATATGTGGATTTCTGTGTATTCCTATTTTGGCTATTAGTAATTTTCATATATCCAATAAAATTTTTGATAAGCCAGCTTAAATTAACTGATTTCTTTGCGCTAGCGGCTTGATTTTGAAGTAAGGTTCAAACTCATTCATAGTATACAGTGTGCAAGATCCAGTTACTCGATTGTGCAGTTCCCCCCTCTCAGTGGGTTTGAGGATTGGTGTCATTTGAAAATAGATGAACGTATTTCACATATCGTTGAGTTAGTGAAAACCAGCAGCTATCAACTCATCGCACAGTTGGTTACGTTGTAGAGTAATGAAAAGGAAGGCAATAAAGAAATATAAAGTGAGGGTAGGAAGACAAGAAAAGAAAGATTAGAAAAGTCATATCGTAACGATAAGTAATTCTTTAAATAAATAGTTGCATAGGCTCACGGCATGGATTCTGACCATGTTTATTTTAGTGAATACGACTGGTTGAAGATACTCAGTGAGGCATAACCACCATATCATCACACAATACGTCGTAAATAGCAACTCGTTCTCTAGTTAGCCAGCGTAGACCTTGCTATCTCACTCACGAATAAACATGCCTTCATCTCCATCGCTCACTACCTACTGGTTTATTCTTTTTTTGTAAGTGTTGTTTCATCTGTCAGAAGTTACTCTGGTTATGTAACAAAAGTAACTTGGCTGTATATCGGTTACACGTCAATATAAATAATAATTAAAAGATAAGTAAATGAGCTGTGTGAAGTGATAGTGAAAAAACATGGAGGTAGACATAATTCCATGTGTACAAACGTATTCATTCAACTGCCTCTTAACTATGTTCAGTGAGTCTTTTGAAGTCACGGCAGTGAGTAGAGCGATCAGAATCGAGTAGGCCTCTATTGAGGTGAAGTGTAACCTGCCCCAACTGGTCGTTTTTTGGTGTGCGATCACGTATGTAATGTCTAGTCGTAGCCTGCGATAGGTCTGAGCTAGTATCGCATTAAACGGATGAGCTGGGCTTTTCATCATTTTGTAGATCGTTGTTAAGTCACCTTTCGTTTTTCTGTAACTAAATCAGAATAGACTGATGGAACCTAATCGGTCTTCCTACGACCTTTAGCTGAGTCCAGTGACTCCTTTCGTAACCTGTCTTTGCAGTTTTTCTAACAGGTTCAAATCCCGTTTGGTGGGAAAAAAGTGATTATGTTGTTTGTTGCGAGACATACTTGGGTGTAGGTTTCGTAAGCAATAAAAAGTTTGGGGACAAGACTTCACATAAGCTTTGTCAACGTCCTTCCTTGATAGTTATTGTAGGTATTGTATTAGTCGAGGTTAAACCTAGACCGCTTATGTGGAGCAGGCGGGAACAAGGTCTCCACAGAGGAATTAGTGCTGTTCTCACTTCTCTCGAGTGTGGAATTACATGACGAGGCATTTCTTTTTACTGAATTTCAGGTTGCTAAAACAGGTCTCACTGTTGTGATTAAATGTTTTAACGCAGTGTACGGCTCTTCATATCTATATATCGCCTTCGTAGATCAGTACCGATGACGTTTATTAGGAAAGTTGTCGATGACGACAGAAAAGCAGTGGTACCAGGAAGCTCTGTTACGCTACGTGGTTAATCAAGTGTTCGTCAATAAGCTTTCCGATTCACCAAGCTTTATAACATTTTGCAATACTAAAAACAAAATATGTAGTCTATAGCATATTGGTGGTCACCCGTACTCTCCTTTAAATATAAAGTACAACCAGTAATTTCCCACTCACTTAGGCAATCCTACAAATATTACCTTCACTCATTGCTTAAGCATAATAGGGCCGATGTTATCCCAACCTGAGGACGTAGTCGAACAAAGTTCCTTCGGTTTACATGAGACTCACAATTGTGTAAGGTTCATAAGACTTAGGGTTTCGCCCGAGGCATAGTAGGCGCTACGAGTCAAATTAAAGTGATCTCAATTCAGTGGCCTAGTGAAGTGTATCATTGGGACGTTGTTAAGTATAGCCTTCGAGATTTCACTGGTTGTCTATAGATAGGTGCTGCCATTCCTGTGACTGCAGAGCATGTGGTAGTGTCTCATACATAGTTGCATATTTCTCCTTGCTGTAAAAGAGGCAGGAAAAGCTTCAGTCTGGCAAAGGCCAGTTACATATAACTATGTTGAAAGGGATTGTTCAGACTGGCAAAAAATCCGAAGGCTTTTCAAGGAGGAACATTAAGTGATAGATCACCGTCTCAGTTTTTGAGTCATCCTCAAGTTTTAGTGAATTACAACATAGTTGGTGGAGCAGTCCTAAAACAATCATGGATACAAGCTCTCTCATGCTACGTTCAATACTGTTTGATTGCACGAGATCCTGAAACTTTTTTCTTCTAACTAGCACGTATTGTAGATAGAATAATGGAAAGAGGTCACCCAACTGTATCGCATATGATACATCATACTCAAAAATAAAAATAATCGAATGACCCGGTTATGGCACAACTCAGTGTTACTGTTAAAAGTCTCACAAAGGCTGTCAGCAAAATACGAATGAGTCATAGAGACAGAAGCAGATCCCCACAATGACAGAGATCCAAGTCACGTAACAGGTCACAAGGGTCTAGACAATCTGAACAATTTTGTTGATATTACTGGAAATTTGCTCTTCATTCGACCTAATGCAATCAACTATGCTCCTGGCCAAAATAGACCCTGGAAAATGTCAAAAATGAATAACCCTTCCTCAAGGTTGTGACGACTAAGGAGGAGTGCCTAAACAGTCGCTTGTTTTAGGTTACGGACAGAAATTCAGGCTTGAACATTTTTATGGTTACTGGTACTGCACTTAGTATGGTTCCTCAGAACTAGACCGAACTTCCTCAGTTACACTTCAAGCCGTCAATAAAACCAAAATCGTGACGTTTGGGCAGATGACTATGACACTAGGTTTGGGGTTTAGAAAGCGATTACCTTGGGGTTTCACTGTAGCCGATATAGATCTCTCTATAATCGCAATATATTTCTTCGAGAGATACGAATATCGACCTGTAGAAAAAACTTAAACTACTAGGCTATATGCAACACGCCCCCCACAAGGAACCAGTGAGGGGGCAACATCCTGGTCTCCAAAAGCAGTCCACTAGAAAAACAAGGACTCATGCCGTGAACAACAGCGGAATGAATTTCGCACCATCTCTGGACTAAACATCGCGTTAGCGAGGTTATGCTATCTGTTCAAGGGAGGAAAATCTACGAATGTCTACCTCACCCAATATTGTACTAGACTCGCCAAACGTGACAGAAAATGAACTTACCAGGTCACAGTCAGAAAGTCCTTAACAATCAGACTGAACCCTAGCAAGCTCTGATCAGCTCAAAAAGGAACAAGAACACAACTAGAGAGCAAAACCGAAACCACGACTATGGTTGTTCACATGATTCCATAGTTTAAGCACAGCTCTTTAGCGTTTAGGTACGTTCCGTTCTATTTAACTGAAGAAACACGAATTTTTGGTAATAGGTCTTCATTTCGTATCGTGGGAAGGAGACAGTGAAGCGGGATGCTAATCATTCAAACATACGATGCCTCTCAACATTCAATATGAAATAATACGGAATATAATCTTCATAAGGAATAAAGGAGTAAATGAATACTTAAGCTTTATTTTTTTAGTGTATACATAAGTTATGAAGTCATCTCTTAACTAGTCAACCTAAGTTGCTACAGCTTTATGGACAAGACCCACACCAATAACATGTATCAGTGTTAGTGGCTATCTCACCAATTCAAAGCGAGCAGTGTAACTGCTATCGGCATTCCCAGGGTACTTCGTTCCCCACAACTCACGTATATCAGATCCTCTAGATTGATGACTGTGACCTTTTGGAGTTTAGAGGACTTGACCACAGCTCTGTACGAATGGTGTCAATGTTGGTTTCCAATTGTTACCACTGTTTACTCGATCTGTTGGCTCGGTTTAGTTTCGTTCATTGTACCCACCATGACTACCATTATTTGCTGCTCTGGCCGATAGATTCAGAAGAAATATCTTGTAATCCATTGATAATTCTATTTTATCAGACTTTTTTGCTGTCCAGCAGACTGTTGATATTTGTAATTGTTGTACTAATATAAGTGCATTACGGCGCATTAGCTATTTTTGCTGACACAAGGGTTGAGTGTACAGTCAAGTTGTAATTATTTTGGACAAGTGAATCATACGTAATCACTCAATGGTTGGTGTAAACGCAGTATTCTAACTAAAGGGATTTGGTCAGGGAACATATGTCTAGGTAACTGACAAATAGTATAACACTGTTAAATCGTGAGACTAAAGAAGAGTGACAAACTCCCAAAACTGTGTTTAAAGGATTTCTCTAATTATTTAAGCTGTGAGCGGTGTAGCCGTCCCATTTCTATCATTGTTACGTTCCTCATACCCTATCCTCTAGTTAAGTATAATTGCTGTTAGCTCATTGTCCATTTATACGAAATACAGTTAATTAGTTATGTACGAGTTGCCCCCCTATTCACTTTAACAATCCCCTTTTGTTTTTAAGTTGATGTAACATTCTTATTCGATTCAATGTGCGATCTGACTGTTTGCGTATAAAAAGAAGTGTCTGAAATACAATACAACTCTGACTCTGATTTCATCTGGATGGCTTATTTATTTGTGTTTTTTATTCCCACTTGGGGACTGGTAACCGAAAGTCAGATGTATACAGATGCAATTGGTTGTTACCAAGGTCACACTATATTAGCAATACGTTGGTTCGGATATATTATAAATATAACGATTGACTACACGGCAGACCATATATTCAAAATATAACAGGCACTAAACACGATTTGCAAGAAATTCGTTGCAAATATATGTTTGCAGCTGGTGTGAAATCACGGATTTCCATAAGAGCAACGTAAAAGTGCAGGCATTATAACGATGCCTGCTGCAGCCCGAACAGTAGACACAGTTTAGCTGCCTCGTTAGCCACCATCCACAAACCTCACATCATGCTATTCTGCAGCGTAAACAAGCAGAATTAAAGCTGCTGCCTCTGTAGTCATCATCATTCTGATAGCAGAAAAAAGCCTGATTAAAGTCACTACCCAACCAGCATTCTTGACACAAGCCATAACATTGAAGTCCACTATAATTTTGCTTAAAGTCATCAAAATCATTTCTGTCACCTTTAAAACTTATAGCCTATACTGTCTTAAAACATACAACATCGTCGAACCTCACAATCGTAATAGATAACTTCTGGAGACCATTCACAAAGTTGGTGGCTGGCCATGTCTAAATAACGTAGGAGTGTCAGTTACATTTCCTCAGTTTATTGACGGCATACAACACCATAAGGAGCTTAGTTCATTAGATCGAGGCACTAAAACTTGAGACCTAACGCTGCATACAGACGTGGGATCACTATTGGGTGGCATATTGTGTGCCAGGTACCTGGGTCAGTTCACACTCCTAATTACTTGGGCTTTGCACTATCGGAAATGTACCGCTGATTGTTGTCATCTCAGACATCTTATCGAGCACTACAAAAAGGGATTAGATGACGGCTTACGCACCTACTTTATTTTGTCTTCCAACTGAAGCATCGGCTGATCACATTTCTTTTCTTTTACGCTTTTAACCAACTCGTTTTTCTTTCTATCATTCTTCCAACTACCTGGCTGGCTAGTATTGTCATATCCTATTGAAGCGTGCGTGCATGCACAAAAATAATCAAAAGGTTATAAAAGTCAGAAAATGGAAACAATTTCTTCGAGAATTTCAAAGGAGTTATTAAAAAGTAATAAAAAACGATGGAAGGAAATGAAGCTAGCATTCATTGTCATGTAAAAATAATCACAAAATAGTAAGGATTGATAAAAATAAATACCAGTTGGAGAGCTCATTCGGAACAGAAGATTCTAGTGCGCGCTATACTCCAAAACTATGCATAGGCCTTCGATATCTTGTCGTGGATGATGCTTGATAAAGCGGCAAATATGAGCCTCACAGACCTACTGCTACCGTGGTGTAGGAATTACCTAGAAGACCATGTATTTTGTATCAGTATTAGCAAGGCCCGAGGCAACGTAACAGCCTCTACATCA
The DNA here is from genome assembly GCA_025215515.1 of Schistosoma japonicum. Taxonomy (NCBI): domain Eukaryota; kingdom Metazoa; phylum Platyhelminthes; class Trematoda; order Strigeidida; family Schistosomatidae; genus Schistosoma; species Schistosoma japonicum. The sequence goes on from CM046064.1 coordinate 43,973,193, forward strand.
GGGATTACACAAGTTACAGTACTCGGACAGCTATTGTTCCATATTTTCATGAATGGTCTTCAGAGCATGTTAAATTTCTCTACTCTTGTGTACGCAAACGATGTTAAAATATAGAGAGCCATTAAAAAGGACTTTGATGTTCTTCAGTGTAACCTAACGATACATGAAACATGAACCAAGGAGAATGATATCAAATTTTACTTGACAAAAAGATGTGTGATGAAAATGTACGAAATAAGTATTAGAAAACGTACACCGTATACTGTCACCCTCTTCCAAAACATCGGCATAGTGTGACTTGTCTGACTTGCACAAACAATGAACTACAAGGACATTGCGTTTTAAGTTAACGTTGACTTGCCGCTCATACTAAGACAAATTCGTACATTAGGTCCAGAACTATTTTCATCATTGTGTACAATTTACTTGAGATCTCACTTATAAAATAAAAACAACGTAGAAATCAAAACTTTTGACCCATCAAAAAGGTTTAGTGCCAAACTACCAAGAGGGTAGTGGATCGGAAATGCATGATATACGGAGTCCCTCTTCGAAGGCTAGGCCTCTTTCCTTTTAGTTACAGAAGAATAAGAAGAGATTATGTCAGGATCCATTATATTCCTAGGTTTAGGTTATATTAATGGGGAGATTCTCTCTGAATAAACTGTCATTAACCACAGGATGATTCTCTGAAAATTGCTTATTAAAGAGGGACCTCACAAATGATGACTCAAATGTAAATAGAGTGTACTCAGTTTGAAATGCCTAACCGGCCCTTATTATGGCAACCCGTCGAGGGACAGCTTAAAGTAGAAGCTAGATACTAGTATTACACGAAATAGGCTGTTATCTGTCATTTAGAATGAGGAAAAACCTGCTAAGCTTCATATGTCAACATTCATACAATAATCTTCGCCATACATAATTACTGTTTCTCCTTTTTCCTTTTTTATCCTCCACCAAGTATATGCAAGCACTATCATTTAGTGATCAAGCAACCCGCCGCCTGATGTTGGATTGCTGCTGCCATACCAACTTCTACGGTCCAAAAGTATCATCAGGTTTAATGAAATTAAAGAAAGTGAAATATGATGATAATATTGGTAACACACAAGAGTGCCATAGCCAACGACAGCAAAGTTTCACTGCTTTTTACCACCGACACAACCAAGAACTAACGCTTAAATGTTGAGACGTGGAAAGTTAAGTAGTTTACATTAATTTGTCAAAAAGATATGTAATATTGGATGATGAAAACAAAATATTTTCTGGTGACTTTACTCAGATTAATCGGGTCGGATTGTTATATAGTTTATTTTAGGCAATACTGGAGATCACAAGAAGTCATAAGAAGCGAACGCTAAGAACCTATTTTGCTTATATCAGTACGTCATAAATACATTGGATATATTTGACCTTAATTAGTGGCGGCCTTTCTACTTTTTCGTCCCATAGTTGGGTGTGTATACTTTGATAGTTTCACAGGCAGCTTGGATATTATTTTTGCTAGAACTTTGAATCGTAATTATATCGCATATTTATATTTGCAACGTCTGTCTATCGCACACTTTAATATTCATTAAATTTTTTAAATTTCCGTGTGTTTGTAAATCTTGTGATATTTAAATATCGTCTTCAGCAAAGTGTACCAAACTAGATTAATACATAGAGTCAAACCTTCTGTTGTATATTTCTACCTTTAAAATTTTCGAAGGATTCTTGGAAATGTGGATAGTTTCTATTCGTATATGCAGTGCTGATAGTGACTCTCAGGTAGATGCGCACCTGAACAGTGGGGATCATAACGTTGTTCACCGTGTGTGTATTTACACTCTAATGTCTGATATGCATTATGATACTCTTCGAGGCGCTCACCGGCAGTTATCAGGTGTCAGTCCAATCTTTTAATGCTTGTGAATTCTCTTGAAGATCCTTTTCAGAACTTCTGTTATTTTACTTTCTACTTTGTTTTCTCATACATATAGTGTATGCGTTACCTCTTAACTACCAGGCGCCCTACCCTCTGGTTTCGGACTAATGTTAGCCTCAGAAACTTCCACGGCCTAAGTAAAGAAAAAAAATAACGATTTTGTGGATTTAATAGCAATAGCACTAATAACTGGGACTAGTGCAGCCATACAGTAGATAAATCTAACCATTTTCCGCAGAATAATCATTAACCGATATTAATTTGTCGGGACAAGCATGGGATAATCACCTGGTTTATACTAATTCGTCTCAAAGTTATTAGTAAAGCCGATTGGTTTCATTGGGCCTCCGTCTTGGTGTTTCATCAGTGGTTCTTGATTGATCAGGAGAGGTGATCCTGTCGATTTTATTTTTGTATCATATCTTTTTGTATATAGATTGGTTGTGGGAGGGGAGACCGTGAATATTTCTGTGACCAGCAGCAGTCTTACACCAGAAGTAGATTACTCGGGTGGAGGCTATATATATATATATATATATATATATATATATATATATATATGACTGAAGAAGCAAAGTAACACTGAATTTTGAGAAATACAATAGAGATTAGGTGTATGTGTTGGGAAATAAGATGCCCACGTCTAAATTTAAGAAGTTGAGGCGAAAGCTGGAAATTGGATTTAAACTCGTAAGCCTACTTAGTGTAACATGCATAAGACGGCAGCCCGTATTGTGACATTTTAAGGATTTGAGTTTAATGCTGTTCGCTCCCACTCACTTTTCTGTCATCAAGTTCTGGAGAGTTTTGGTATACTCATCATCCTCCTTTTTAAACATCAGACACCGGATCAAGCTCTAAGTCGTACTATCGTAGCAAATACCACTCCATACCTCTTTAAAAGGCAATCTTGTGCACACCGGACCTTTTCCTTATTTGCAACATACTTTAGAAATTGCTTGGAAAAATAACGTATTAGTCCCACCAACCTAAAAGAAGGACATGCATCCACTAGCGAAATTCCGGAATTAAGCAACTGGGTTCTATACGAAAACCGTGTCCATAGATCTAGAATACAGAAGAGGAGTGAACAGCGGCCTCATTTGAACGTAGAACAAATCTCAATTAATAGCTTATTGTACTTTCATGACATTTGTACAATAAAACCCATAAGCGTTCTAAATAAAGTTGATAGCTATTAAAAGAGCAAAATTGCATACTCATGTTTGGCGAAGACGCTGATAAAATGCAGTCTTTTGATAGTACTAAGAAACCATACGAACATATTTGGAATGCGTTTGTTTACTATTTTTTAATACAGATTGTTTCTTCAGGACTGGTCTGAATCAACACCTGAGCCAAAGATACTGTGTGAAGTAGTTCAGGTCTGATGAACCCTGATGGGTTAGTGTTTGACGAAATCTCACCATGGATTCAGTAAGCTCGCTTGGCTTTTAACTGACTTTTCCTAACGAAATAACGAGCATATTGCACAGCAGTCCATTATGTTTTACTATGTGTATGTGGAACGTGGTCATTAAGAATAGATGACATTAGTAAGCTATTGGTGTTCGGTAATTCATGTCTCCGAAACATGTCTTACGTTTGCTCGAGTTACCGGGTAAGTAATAATTAGGTTAGACACCGGGTACTAAGTAAGTATAGTAAATCAGCCTATGAGATTTTAGATCTGCCGAAGGGATTGGGACATATGTTACGTGTGCTAATCTTCACTTGCCTAGAAGAATGGTTATTACTGATATTGTAATAAGATGGAATGAAGCTAGGTGGAGGGGGGTGCTACTAAACCCGAAGATAGCATCGGTCCATAGGGCCAGCGGCTGTTGATCTAAGCCTTGTTGATTGGGGTCCGCTTGAGTGTCGTAACCAGTAATTACGGACTGCGGGTGACAGTTTAGAATCGATCACAGTGGTGCAGGTGTATTCACTCTTCGCTTAAACTGTCAGCTTTGAATTATTCTGCACCTTTTTTCCACGAACTAGTTCTTTCCCTTCGTGCCATATTTTATATGACTACACTTTTACTACCGTTGAAGTAACTACTACTACCACTACTACTGTTACTACTACTACTGATACTAATTCGATGTTAATCTTGGTGCGCTTTTGAGGTTTTACAACGTGCATATGGGCCAGATTCCATGTTGTACATACATATATACAAAGTTAATGGCTTGTAAATTGTTGCATACTATCATTGTCTTCATAATTCTCCTACTCATTTTGATTCATATATGTGCTTGCCTACTCGTCAAAATATTTTCATTAGGTGATATATATTCATAAATAAATGTGATATACGTTATCTCCACGTTATTTTCGCCAACGGATTGATGTATACTATATTTGTTCTAATTTAAACAGCTCATACATTAATCACGGTTTTGTTCTATGAAAATATCAGTTCTACTTTTGAATGACTAGGAGCAACATTTTTATTTATTTAGCAGCTAGTTATCATTAAAATGAATCATTTTGTTAAATGTGACAATATACTAGTATTTGTATGTATTCTTTAATATGAGCTTTTTTGCTAGTATATTCATTGTCGTCAATAAATACGGTTAGTGTTTACAGTGTTATTGTAAAGTTAGGGCAGTATGAATGTGCAGTAACTGCTTTATTTAATTAACTTTCAACAACCTTGGCTTAATCAAGGTTGTATATGGTTAAGAAAAAAGTTAGAGCTTTATATACGAAACAGAATAATGCTAATCTACCTAATAAAGCTAGAGAAATTTGCGGTTTTACAATTGTCTATCATCTGTCTTTTCGTTTAGTTGTACATAAACTAATCCACGAAACAAGTTAGATAAAGTTCGTAGTACCCATTTCTTGGTACGTCACTTGCAGCTAATATGAAATGCAGCATCGTTTTCAACATTAGATTTGACTGATGTGTCACCAATTACCTAATCTTTAATGGGTAGAAGTAGATGTTACATACTTTTTGGTAGATATTTGCTATTCCTGTTGAAGCATTTGTTGCTCTGCAGCGTAATAGGCTGTATATTAAAACTGGATTATGTCTTTAAAAATTTATTTAAGTTATACCCCCCCCCCCAAATATTCAAAAAGAATATTTTAAAGAGTAAAATAATGTTGCTTCATTCTGATATTTGTAATATTTTTTATAATCAATATGGGACTTTCTTGATCAGTTTTTAAAATTATTTTTTCATTCAGGTACACATGAAAGTCAACAAGTCTTCCATATGGTGACCTATTTGGAAACAGTGAAATTGTCTCATGAATCATTCTCATCAGTATGACCCATATACTTTTCCATCTGAAGAAGTTGAAGTAAAATAGTTTTTCTTACTTTCACTGACTAACTGTTGTCTTTTTTGAGTAGATTCAACTAGATATACTTAACAAAACATCGACACAGATCAATGAATTGGAAAAACGATTAGAAGTGAGTGGAACTTATCTGCTTATAAAATCTTAAATCCTTTTTACATCCAGATTTCATATGATACTTACCGTAGAGTTTTATCAGATCATTCGAATAAATTACTTGAATTAAGTAAAAAACTCGGCAAATGTGTATCGCGTACGCGACTTTACAATGAATTTAGACAAAAGCAAGCATGCCGTCGTAAAGAAATTCAACTCGCCGCGTTGAAGTATGACAATGCTATATCAGCTTTAAACGTAGCTCGTGATAAGCTGGCTAAATTGGAGTCATGTGTTTTGGAGCCTGGTGTTAGCGATCCAGATACATTGGAATCTCTCAATCAAAGCATTACAGATGTAAGTCTCTTTATGTTTCTTACTGTATCATACTTCCTTTTTTGCTGAATTATATACTCTTAAATCTTATCTTCGGTCCCTGATCCTCTTTATTGATACTGACTCTCTTACTACCTCCACTACTCTGGGCTTTGGTGTGACTATTTCATTTCTATCTGTTAATTGAGGCGTGACCAATGTACATACGCACCAAGTTCTACGTTGTAACTGGCTAACTGAGATCTTGGTATATACGTACATTAGTTTAAGTTGTCGTGACTCAATTAGTATAGAGAGATGAAATTGTCAGACCAAATTCCAGAGTATTGGAGGTAGTAATTGATAGGATTGGGGGTCGAAGAATAAATGTAAGAAAATATAAATCTATGAAAAAGTGAATATGACGAATTAAGAAATTTGGAGGAAGACGAGGATTGGATGCACCTGCGCCATTGCGAATGATTTTCAGCCATATCACCTAAAGTCTCTAACTATTGGTTACGATCGTCACACGGATCCCAACCATATAGTGGTAATCTACTAACATAGCTCAGCCCAATTGTCAATGACTTCATGGACTGGTCCCATGTTATAGTTTGGCCGATTGATTAATCTATTTACCATCTTTGTTTCGTACTTAGTATTCGACGATATCAGAAAACAGTACCGTTTTGTTTACCTAGTACCTAGTTACATTTTACACATGATAGCCATTCATACAATTCTTCTCGGAATTTTCAGTCCTATTAAAACTTCATTGCCTAAATCACTGACACCACTTTACATTAAGTTTTAATTCCTTTGTGAATGATGCTTACACGAATCATTGTCTACATTATGTTGCTCGTTTTTTTTTAGTTTGTGAATAGAATATGGCTTCTTATTAGGATGAATTTATATCTCCCCGTTGATTTGTTATAGACTGAAACTGGTCAGTCTCTGTGATTCATCGCCATATCGAAGCGATCCGCTTAGGATGCACACATATCAACAGAGACTGACCAGCTTCAGTCCATAACAGATCAATGAGGAAATACAAATTCATCTTAATTGCATATATACTTGTTGCACAAGTCTAACTGTCTAGACCCAGTAGTCTAGTAGTGAACGCGGTGCCGTTTGACACGAGACTGACTGAGTTCAAATTTTGGTGTGAACGTCAACATTGGGTTGCCAGTACATCCAGCCGGCTAGTCCCAAATAAGACGAGACATGGGTCCTGAATTCTGCATTCCAGTCACAATCCAGTTTAAAGAATATAGTTTTGTTTAGTAATTATCTATGAAGTCTTGGTTTAGTAGGAAATGGAGACAGAAATTTAATCAGTTGTAGTAATGTCACTAGCTTTGCAAAGTGTATAAACCATTTGATGGTTCTTTACTTGAACACAATAGATCCAGTCATAGCTTATAGCGAACTGTTGCTAAAATAAAATGTAACCAATAAGGATATTGTTATTTGTGTTCATTACATTAATTTTGATTGGTCACTACTACTAACTAGAGCGCACTGAACAGCTATTTCGTCCTGATATAGGATTTCTCTGCAGTGCGTACTCTCAGTTTCTCCGGGGAGAACTGGACCTGAGACCATTAGGTCTTGTGGCGAACGACCAACCTTCAATAACATTGAACTGTCGCCCAATCATAACATTACAACTTTCTGTTTCAATTCGTGATATATCGCGACAATTAGTCAATGTCGTTATTGATAACTGTCTCACTTCTGGCATACATGAACTTCAGTCAATTTTGGAACATATAGAAGTTATTAACTAGTGAACTGTCCTGCTGTTGAAATGAATGAATAACTGATGATTAATGTAAAGTTTTTCAATGTTCCCTACTGTTTTATTCACTAATGTTTTATTCCTGTTTCTTGAAATTATATCCTGTGTAATTTAGTTTAACGATGCTAATAAATTATTGAATAATGCAAAATTAGAACATGAAAAATTGATGGAGATTTATGCAGCGAATGAACAATCAATTCATCAGTTTGAGAAACGTCATCGTTTCGACATAAATAAAGCGAAGTTAGTTGTTTTTCTTTATATTTTTTCTCTTTTTATTAATTAACTTCCCGGTATCTTCCATAGACGTTTACCAGTGAATATTTTGATGAGGATCACTTTTATTTGAGTCCTTCACATAGTGTCACGTAAAGTATATGACCTAACAGTGGATTTCTATTGATCCGAGTTACACTACCACTCACTAACACGACAACAAAGGAAATCAACACGACTGCACAATAAAAGAGTTGGCATAATTGTAGTGTCAATATCAATATAAAATGATTAAGTATAGGAGAGAATAAAAATGATCTAGAGGGTACCACTTAGAGAGAGTCTTCACTTCTTGATTTTGCTAAAAGCAACATTCAACGATTTCATATACTGATACTGTAGGTTAGTGTATTCATCTTTAAACATTTTTAAATCTGCTATTATGGTAGGTATGTATGACATTCCGACTCTACGGTTGATTGTTGAACAATCAATTGAATGGAATTCACCACTTTACATCAACTTCCTCGACTACGAAAAAGCATTCGACAGCGTGGATAGTAGAACATTATGGAGCCTTCTTAAACATTATACCATACTCGAAAAGATAGTCAACATCATACGGAATTCTTACGACGGACTACACTGTAACATCGTGCATGGAGGTCAGCTCACAGATTCTTTCGAGGTGAAGTGAAGTGTTAGAAAAGGCTTCTTGCTCTTCCTTTTTCTGCTGGTGATTGACTGGATCAAGAAAACTGCAACATCTCTAGGCAATCTCGGGATACAGTGGACAACATTGATGCAACTTGGTGACTTGGACTTTGCAGATGACCTAGCTCTTCTATTCCACACACAGCTGCAAATTCAAGTGATGACTGACAGTGTAGCGGCAGCTTTGGTAGCCAGTGGTAAGCCTCAACATACACAAAGGAAAAGAAAAGATCCATAGATACAAAACAACGAACAATAACTCAATTACACTTGGTGGGGAAATTCTGGAAGATGTAGAAACCTTTACATACTTGCGCAGCATCATCGATAAACAAGAAGGGTCTGATGTAGATGAGAAGGCGCTGATTGGCAAGGCAAGTGCAGCATTTCTACAACCATCTGTAACTTAAAGCAACTGTCAGTCAACATTTAAGTCGAAATTTTCAATACAAATGTGAAGACAGTTGTGTTGTATGGGTCGGAAACTTGGATAACTACGAAAAGCATCATTCAAAAGATACAAGTATTTGTAAACAACTGTCTGAGTAGGATACTTCGGATCCGTTGGCCAGATACCATCAACAACAACCTTCTGTGGCAGAGAACAAATCGACTTTCAGTTGAGGAAGAAATCAGGAAAAAATGCTGAATGTGGTATGACACACATTGAGGAAATCACCAAACTGTGTCACAAGACAAGCACTAACTTGGAATCCTGAAAGCCAAAGAAAAAAAAGGGAGACCCAAGAACATATTGTTTTGGAAATTGGTGGCAGATATATAGAAAATGAAGAGCACTCGGAAAGATCTGTAAAGGAAAACCCAGGACAGTGTTATATGGAGAATGCTGGTCGTTGGCCTATGCTCCACATTGGGTAACAGGCATTGATTGATTGATTGATGTATAACATTGGTATCACTACTCTAATTAATAGATACCACTTCGTACTTTATTCACTCTTCGATAAATAAGCCATCATCTCATCTTTGTCATAAAGTGTGTTAGTTAACAAATATCTAACAATCGTTTCTTAACTGTATTAAGATTCTGTGAGTACACGGTCATGTACACTATGTAAAAGGTACACTGGTCAAACATATAGTGTGTGATAGAAAGTGACTGGAGGCTGGGTAGTTAGCAAAAAACTGTACTTCGTCTAGGTTTAATATTATTTGGCACTCATCTACTGTAATTTGTATATCTGCAATCATGAGGCAACTGGTCCGCAACCTAATCAGTAGATTAGCAGTCTAAATGACTGGACAGACATGAGATTGGTCACCACTCAGCAATCAATCATCTGAAATATCTCAATCCTACAGGAGGTGAGTTTCGAGGTTAATAACTTTTTGGCGTGGTTTCTATTCACCCAATAATCGCGTTCATTTTCTGGAATCATTGGATAATATGGGGGCATTCGGTACCTCTTTTCCTTTGTATTTTGGATTGCATCATTGCTTTATTCATACATTCTTTTCATTGTGTCTCTTCGAACACATATTCTAGTACTTATTATATCAACTATCATTACTGCTACAAATACCTTGAATTCATTGTTAGTATTATTTTAATATTGGTGTGATATAGCAACTTTAGCTAACATATATATGTATCAAGCCCTATGTTGATTATGACTGTTAGATGTAGGTATAAAGGTGGTTACCACTTCCCAGTTGTTAACGTTTCGGAAATGTTCTTCTTTTTGATGTACCTGAAAAGCATACTGGGTTAGGGTTGTTTTTAAAAACCTTGGAGCTTAACCACAGTACCCAAGGAACACCTACTAGAGGCCTGTCACACACTACCTTTTTTGTGAGAAGTTTTAGTTGTGTTGACTCTATACTCGTTAAGGCCTTACTGCCGGAGGCGTTAATCCATGGAGTAAGGTGAGGTGTACATGTTTAGAGTCGACTTTTTTTAACCCCACCCATTGTGGAGTGGCCACATTGCTGTGATGTTGGTTGTCTGAGGGAAACACCTTACTGACTACACCTCTGTACATCCGACAGTACGATTTTGCTCTCGGACCTTATTTTTATTGCTTTTAGTCTTACCACTCTTCCACTAACCTATGTGGAATGGTAGAACCTTGAGGAACGAATGTTTGGACCAGTGTAGATGGATTGTGTGATGATGGTAGGAAAGCCCAACTATTACGTCAAGGTGCCAGCAACGGTTGTGAGATTATGACTAACTACACGTTTGGTGAATTAGGCGTGAAAGAACGGAGCACGAAACATATTTTTGACTGGTTTGTAGTTAATTTTAATCCATGATAAAAGTGATTCGTGAATAACTTAGGGTTTGTGAAATGAACATTTTGTTTTCTATTTATTCTTATTACTATTGTTCTTATTTTAGGCCTTACTACACTATGTATGATCATTTCATGTTGGAAATGGAGGTTAGTTCATATTCTATACGAATTTTTTCTCACTTTACTCGAATTTGTTCTTCCTACTATGTAGTTTGCTTGTATAATCGTGCTTGTGCTATTAGGGGGAGGGAGAGAAAGTATATTTGTAGCTCAGATAAATGCTTTTGTTTATGTTGCGTTATCTGACCTCACTTCTAGGTTAAGTAAGTTTTGTGCTTCACTTAATCATCGCTTACTCGGCTGTTCTAGAATATACGAGAGGTACTCCGAAGGCATTTGTGATCTGTAGCTTGCTAATGTCTCCTCTATTTATTTTGTTTAACTATAAAATCTTGTACAAATGTGCATAAATAATGTATATAGCACGTCATATTTGTCGAGAATTAAAGAGGGAAATAGATAATAATCACTTGTGTCTTCTTCTCTCACAGTCTATGTTTCATGCCGACTGCTACGCAGTGCGCTCGTCCTTTGGTTGGCAGACATCCTACTTATCCCAGAAAAAAAACAAGTTGGCAAAGGCCAAACAGACTTTCTCAGTCCGCGCAGAGCTTTTATCAGGCATCAACCCACTAGGTTTAATAAGCCTTAAGATAAACAAAGTGGCCGACTTACTCATTTACTTCGCTCTCTATGATCAATCTAAGCCATCTTGGAAATCACAGTTTCCTGTTGACTGACTTCAACCGTCTAACAATACTTCCGATTTTCTTTTGCCTATATCTGTTAATCAGTAAGCTGGGTTTTTATAGTTTCTTATACATAGGCACCATGTCGTGAATGTCTGTACCATACTTCTATTCTAAATTTGAAATTTTTTTTTGATTTATAATACTTTATTTTATTAACTAATGAATACTTTCTTTAGATTTAACTACGTATACATATTTTTATTATTAATATTTAATGCAGCATTTCGGTAAGAGGATTTGCAGTGTATACGGTGTATCCATGTGTTTATTTACGTGTGAAAGTTAACCTTCATGAAATTATTTCTACATTCATCATCGTATTCATGTCATCATCATATTTATCGTTATATATTTTATATTTTGAAAGTTATTTACTTAATTTAGAACGCACTGAATATTCCCTTGATATTTTCATGGTTTTATTCAGTTGTTGTTCTTGATTTCTTAAGTCTTATAAGTGCTTAAGTAATGTACGGAAATATTAATTCAGTTAAAAAAGCACTAGATGTACTTTAGATCTGTACCGCCAAATACCGTGATAGATATTTAATTCTAGAAAGTAATTTGTCGACAGTTGACAAGATACTCTACTTGACTTACGTTTCGTACTATTTGACATTTGTTCAAAGTAAGGCATACTAACAATTGTGAAAGGATTGATTCTCTTCGGCAGATTCTACTTTAGAATACAGTTTCATAGTCTGCGACTGACTCCCTTGTAAGACATTTTTACATAGATTGACCACGAATTAATAGTGACCAGTATCATGTTTGTCTTGTCGTTTATAGCGCCAACCAAGTTCCACTGATTAAGCTGTAGGATTGAATCCCTCAGAGTATCAGCTGCCTTGAATTTATAGGTACGTCATACTGTGAATGAATGCTGAATATAATGAAACCCAGGTCAAACAGCGTTTCTTGCTAGCTACCACTAATCATCACAGCATAGAACCTACGGAGCTGAGTCACTTAGACTAACGGTCACATTGAAACTTGATTAGTAATATTTGATCAGTACTATAAACTACTAAATAAACAGGATGTGATCAATCAATGTATATTTGACTCTATCTGTACTGTTTGACAAGAGGCTTCTATTTCGTGCATTATTTTCTACCACTGTTGGGTAGGGAGGGGTTGGATGCAAAAAGCAGGGATTTGGGCAGTTTATTACATCGTATCGTGTTATGAAGAAAAGTTGTGTAGGATTGTCACCTATCAATCTGTCACATTTCTCTGGTTGGGTCCTTAAATTTTTCACATTTCGGTAACCCAAGACACCATCAGAATCTTGAAGCCGACATATACTATTAGTTTCTAGTCAGGGTTTTCCAGCAACCTTGAGTGGACTCACCGTGTCCACCAACTTGACTTAAGTGTGAGATACTCACTTTTATCCTTTCACTTCTATAAACAACACCTGCTCTACTCTTGTTCTAATTTGGGATCGAGTCGCTGTCGTTGTCGAGCCGCAGAACACTAAGCGGAATTAAGGCACAATGTTATCGGGGCAATAGGGATAACTCAACAGTTCATGGCATGGTGTTCCGATATGATGGACAGGGATCTATCAGTCATCAACTCTTTAGTCGTGACCTTAAAGGCTACAGCTAAGAAATGGCTTATGACGTTTTCAGATATATCGCTGAGTAGAAGCCAATGGGGATCCTACTTGGCGAAATGGAAGGAATTCTTCACCGAATGAAGTATTTTTCACTGAAGTATATTTTGTATTATGTAATTTTCTCGTTCTGTTGTTAAATTACATTAAGTATTCCAAGAAAACATCTATCATAACTTTGTTTTTTTTATATAAAATGGCTGACAATATCAGTAGAACGTCTAACTTCAATTTGTTTACCACATACAAATTCGTGTACTTTCATTTGGGCTATACTTTAAGTGTGATGATTGGGTGGAATTAAATTCGGACTTATGACGTGGTAGCTAAAAGTCGAACACACTAACCACATGAACCGTCACTTCAATATAGTTGCACTTTATCACTAAATTTTTCATTATATATGATTTATATATTTGCTTCCTAATTGCATACTATCCTCTCCCCCAATAAATTACAATCCTATTTCTGTTACCTGATAAACTTTAACCTTTGATCAGAAATAAATCTAAAAAGAGTTTGTAGTTCTGAATTTATAAATGATATGTTAGATTCGATCGAAGCTAGATTGTAGCTTGGAGGTAAAATTTAGGATGCGCACTTCGTCTTCTTTGGAACTCGTCAGCTGGATGTACTTGCATCTCAGTGTCGATGTTTATCCCCCACAATTCGAATTCGGTCTGTTAACGTTAAGCGCCACTACACTTATCACTAAGTTATTGAGTCCAGACAGACGATTGTGTAACTAGTATGTATATATAAATTCAAAGTTGTAACTTTGATTTCACTTGCTGCCCACATCCCAACTTTAACCTTGCTTGTAAACTACTGTTGTATCTAGGCGAACCACCCAGGGTGCCCATTTGACAACAATGACTAACTTATTTCAACCCATAACATCATTAACGGGAAGAAGATGCAAACATTGTGAAGAATATTAAGTTCATTTTAAATAAATTTGTCCCTGCCGGAGTCTTGTTGCTCTTCTGTAACTGCAACCAGTAACTGTAGGCTTAGTACTTAAAACTTCTGGCTTTCACATCCACTAGATCAGAGATTGAAAACCCGTTTCCACCTATCTCAGAATTTAGCAGTCAGGTAACATTATTATCTCTCATTAAGTGTATCTTTAATCTGAGTACACAAATCTGTATTTCCACTTTGGGTTTTGTTTTTATTCAAAGTAATTTATGTTAGACATTTGAAATTTTACGTCACGTATATAAACCATAGTTAGACAACTCTTAAAAACTAGAAAGCGTTGAACAGTTGTTTTATCATGGTACTGGCTTCTTAGTAGTAATGTATACTCAGTCTTCTTGACAAGCCTTTAACTCTTAAGTCACTGAGCTGGCATCTAATGGTTTACATTCCTAACTCCAGTTAGCTAGTTATATTACTCAACCTTCTTATATTACTATTAATAGCTCACTGATTCATACTGTATATGATCAGATTCTACTGATCGTACCTTCTCACTAGAACTGAAAAATTCCCTCCTGAATTAAGTTACTAGTGAGTTATTATTGTTATTATTTGGTATTGTGAAGATTTGGGAATTTAAAGTTTTACATTACCGATTAACCCTAGTTAAACAACTATTGAAAACCAGGACGTATTAAATAGCTATCTTATCCTAATATGACATTTACTCTAGAAGGTAATTCTGGTATTCTAGTGAGATATGACCAATGTATTTCAATCATGCAGTATATAGGTTACCCATCGGTATCATTGAGTGAAGTCGCACAATATCTCGAATTGATCGGTGTTACAAGTGTAAACTATTAGATGTCAGCTTAATGGCTTAAAGATTAATCACACTCCACGGAACCTGAAGGTGTTTAATTTGATCTCCGATGAGGTTGTGGATGCACTTACTACTACTAATGAGACCTTTGTTATAATGAACATCTGTTCAGCGCTTCTTGATTTTCAACTCAGATCAAGTTGTTGTATCTAATTCAAATACATACTATATTTTTTAATGGTGAACACATAAATATCTTATGTTTACTCATTAATTTGATTTTTTTGTAAACTATTGTTGCCGCCGTTAATTTGTATCATTCAGGCCAATTGTCCTTAATTTGTAAATTGTTTTTCTTTACCTTAGTAACAATAATTAACTATTAAATTTAATTGGTTGCATTTTACAAGTTGATTACTGACGCAATAATCAACAATCATATTGTTCTGTATTTAGTCTCCAATTGTTTGGTCTAAATTATATGCCATTTATACAGCTTACAATATTTGGTGTTAGACTAGTCTATCATAATTATCATATAAAGCTGGTTATATATGTTAAACGTCGGTTTAGTAATAGTCGACAAGCAACCCTTCTCCACTTAGGTTTCGTGCCATTCGGCTCTCGTCTATAGCATGGGGTTCACATAAAGTCTTCAGTGAACTGATGCTTTATGATGGATTCGATTGACCGATTTTGAATTAGATATATATCACATTGATCACTAATTAATAACTTATCACTCTTGACGCGTATTTTATCTTACGCGACAAGATCTGACGAAGTGTTATGTCGCTAAACTGTTATGACGATAACGTACGACCAGTTGCTTGATATGACCCTGTACGTACGACTATTACAACAACCAATGACATGCGACTGTCCAGTCGATGCCTACTCAGTCTTAGACCGTAGTGAGGAAGAAAATAAACCGATGAATCAACCAGACACATCAGACTATATTTCAAACACGCGTTTACGTATATGTAGAATCAGACTACACAACGCACTAATATAAAGAATAGCATTTGTACTTAAAAATGACTGGGAATTGGGGAAATAGATACCTAATTAATTGATTGTAGTTCCCGGATAACAAATAATATGATAACACATTTCATGGGTTTTTTCCTGGAGGTTAAAGCGATGAGAATATTACAATAATAAAGATAAGGTAATCGGTTTGCATGTCCTTAAAGTAAATGAAATAGTCGTCTTAAATGCAGATCCGAAAGTGAGTTATTCCTCTTGAATCGCCCGATATAACACAAGGTGATTATCAAAGAAGCGGAAGTAATATTATTAACAATAATAGTGAAAAAGATTTAATGTTAAGAATATGTTTTAAGAATGAAAAATTAAGGAATACTAGAACTCAAGATCCAGAAGAATTTAAAGAATTAATGTTGCTATTGATGCTGCACCTTATCACCAGGCCTCCCCAACCAGATTATCATAGTTATCACGTTGATCCCGTATCCTTTTCCTCGGACATATTTTAAAGCGAATGAGATTCGAAGAGGCTTGCTTGACTTATAATTACTTCCACTATCTGTTCTCTAAGCTGAATGCAGTCCACTTTGCATTACTGTGACTTATGACTTTGTATGGTGTAGGATCCATTTTGGTTGTGGAAATTTCGTTTTATAAATGTCTTGGAAGTATTGCTTACGTATTGCAGATCTATAGAGTTTATAGTCCTGAGATTACGTGTAGTTTACCAGATAAGGATGATAAATTGATCGTGAACCTTAGTTGATTGAAGTAATTGGGACTACATAGCACATTTCCTAATCACCACCTACTCTGGTACATTTTACTAGTTGCCCCAATGATAATCTGGAAAAATGGTCGAATCAAAACGGAGTAACAAATGTTTTCAGTTTGTGTAGGCACTGATTGTTATTTTGAGTTGTATGACAGCGTGTAGACTTTATAGTTAGGGTACACGACCCTTCCATAATCTCTGCTTAAAGACGCTATATGCCCTTCACTATCACTGGTTCTACGTTGTTCATAGCTGACTGACTAACCGAGTTACATATACATTCATATTGATCAAGATTGTTTGTTTACTTTAAAACATTAATTTTTATACACTTAGACACAGAAAAATATACGCCACACAAACAATCAGAATTTTCTTTAAGAAAATAAATGAGAAAAGATATGTCTATCATCTGTAAAGGACCACCACTGTCTTTTATTGTGAGCTATTTGGGATAACGTTCCAAGCTACTGAATTGTATTGCCTCTTGAACTATAGACTTAGGAGGTGGTGGGGGGAGGGCTTGGTGATGAACTCGTAGATGCTAAATGTATGCAGCTATGTTTCATACGACGATGCTGTGTTTTAAACTGATCGTCTCTCTACTTACATCTTATCCATAATGTAGATGCCACTAAGTAGCATTCTCGAATCATACCCAGTCAAGTGAGGCAGATTACAACACCTATTGAGTTATATTACCTTTGCTCTTGAATACAGTGCTTAACCTCCATATTACTAGCATACTGCTACCACTAACTGTTAACAATGCCTTTGCGACAGCGATGGCTGGACGCTGATAGTTCTTAGCTCAGAGTAATGGAAATGACAAAGTTCATATATATCGAACTGAACTCTCTCATCGTCACATTGTAAACTCCAGCATTAACATTTAGATTACCATTACTACTATGTTGAAAATGATGTATACCTTGCTTTCAGTATGCATCGATTGATTTCATCTGTCATGCTACCACTAAAATTTACACCCATATATACAATTTTCTTAACTGCCGCTGTATTATTGATTACTTTATACATCTCCAAGCACTTACCTAATTAATATGGTGTATTGGCTTACCATTTCAAAATTAAACTTCCATTTTTGTTTATTGTAGCTTTAATGGATCACATTGCCCACTAGTTATTGTATTGTTTAGTGAAAATTACATAAAATGTAGACATATTCACAGGTCTTATTGTAAACTATGGTGATTATAATGAAATATACCGACTATTATTAATATTTGCTACTTTATTTTTATTTACACGGACTTAGGCATACACACACACATGCACACGCATAGAGATCGAGAATTAGGTAATTTTTAATCAAAACATCCTGAATTAGTGTAGATTGACGCGTTTTACTTGTTTGTCTGATGATTAATGTTTGCATGATATGTAGTCGTATCATCATATAAATAGTTCATCTGAATTGTTAGTGTTATTATTGTTTCCTATGTACATACAGGCACACATAGGTGGTACTTGTCAAAGACTCGAGTGCTGTTAGAGACTGGAGGGTGATTATCACTTCGCGATTGCTCACGCCATAGCAGGGTTCTGCTTCCTAATGTGTCTGAAAAGCATATTGGTTTAAGGTTAGTCTTAAAGATCTGGGAGCTCATCAGCAGTGCGCAAGAAACATCTACTTGAGATCAGTCACACACAACTTTTTTGTTAGAGGTTTTAGTTGTGTTAACTCTATACTCGTTAAGGCCTTACTGCCGGAGGCGTTAATCCATGGAGTAAGGTGAGTTGTACATGTTTACAGTCGACTTTTTTTAGCCCCACCCATTGTGGAGTGGCCACATTGCTGTGATGTTGGTTGTCTGAGGGAAACACCTTACTGACTACACCTCTGTACATCCGACAGTACGATTTTGCTCTCGGACCTTATTTTTATTGCTTTTAGTCTTACCACTCTTCCACTAACCTATGTGGAATGGTAGAACCTTGAGGAACGAATGTTTGGACCAGTGTAGATGGATTGTGTGATGATAGTAGGAAAGCCCAACTATTACGTCAAGGTAGTAGAAACAGTCAGGCTAAACAAATGTCTGTTTATTATTGAACATCCTCTAATATGCTCGGTAGCAGTTAAACTTCATTTACGTTGGCTTTCATCATTACAGGCGAATAGAACAATAGCCAATATCAATATAGATGGTATATTTGTAAAACTGTGAATTTTTAATTAAATGAATGGATCAGTGAAATAGCTAAAGACTCTTCGCCTTATTATTTTTGATGGTTATTCTTGTGCTATTCATCTTCACTAGCCACCTTTATTGATGTGAGTTATCAATATCATAATTGTGTAGTCATTTTTCGTACTAATTGAATTCTATCAAGTTGTAGTGTAGCCACTAGTCTTAGTAACTCGAAATCGCTTGTACTTTGTTGTTTAAGGTTATTTGGTGACTGAAGGTAGTCGACAGAATCCATAGATATGCGTTTCGTACTGCTTAGTTGGTGCTCATTCCTACAAAAGTTGAGATGCTGTACGATTTTCTCAATAATGACGTGGCTATGAAACTAGCTTACTCGTATATGAATATCACGGAGAACATCAATCTTGTTCCTCATCGTAGCTGATGCCTTCACATAGGGGTTAGATTAACTTGTGGTTACAAGTCATTTAGGATGTACTGTCTTGAATAATTATTTTTTTTTACCTTCTACTCTCCCAAGCAAGTCAGTTGACGAACAAGACTAAAAGCAGCGGATTTATATCGAAGTGAAGTCGTACTACCAATTGGATATAGGCATGCCAGCGGTAAGGTTTTTCCCTCAAACAACCAGTATTAGATTGATGCCGCCTTCTTACAAAGGTAAACGGGTTAAAAGAGGTCGTCCATTAACATCCACACTCCACCTTATTCCTCTGATTTTCATCTTCAATGGTAAGGTCATTACGTGTTCACAGCTAACCCACTTAAAACTGTTTCTTGGTAGGGTCATTTGTGACTAACCCTGAGAAGTTACCTCTTACCTCCGCCGTCATACTGCCCCAGATTGTCAAGACTACTCCTAAGCTTGTTTTCTTTTCAAATTCTCAAGAAAAGGATGAGGGATCCTGAAAGTGATAACCACTTTCATACATCGTATAGCACTCGAGATCACTTTGACCAATTTCCTAAAGATTGAAAATGCGCCTTCCTGACAAATACCAACTAACAGCACAAAACAGGTTATTCGGCGTTTCCTACCGGCTAGTTCCAACAACCTAACATCTGTTTTTATATACCTAGTTGTAGTTGAACTGTTGACGTTTTTATTTTATGAAGTAATGTGTATTCAAAAGTTTGAAACTCTTTTATTCGACACCATAGTCAAAGAAGAAGGCTTTGTCATTTACTCCTTAGTATTTTCAATAGTAGTCATTATGTATGTATATAGTTATATTCTCGATTTTAGTGGTTATTTCAATTTGGTATGCATATTATTATCACATGTTGACCTTCTGGACTTTTGTTTTTTCTTTGTATCATGTTTCAGATGAGAGGAAATATACTTGTTAACCTGAACTTTTCATATTTATTGATGATTGATCTATTGGTTACTGTTTCATTCCAATGATAAACTTTTTAAACGGTTGTAGAATGAATTTGTATATTCCCATTGATTTGTTATAGACTGAAACTGGTCAGTCACTGTTGCTATATGTGCATCCTGTGCGGATCGCCTCGATATAGCGATTATTCGTAATTATCATTTTTAATTTGTATTGTGACTGGCAAGTGGAATCCAGGACGCGCGTTTCGTCCTATTTGGGACTCGTCGGCTGGATGTACCTGCATCCCAATGTTGATGTTCACAGTGGGATTCGAACTCAGTCCGGTTCGTGTCATACGCCACCGCGTACACCACTAGACTACTGAGTCCAGACAGTCACGTTTGTGCAATGGGCGAATTGGTAGTAGAATGAATTTGTATATTCCCATTGATTTGTTATAGACTGAAACTGGTCAGTCACTGTTGCTATATGTGCATCCTGTGCGGATCGCCTCGATATAGCGATTATTCGTAATTATCATTTTTAATTTGTATTGTGACTGGCAAGTGGAATCCAGGACGCGCGTTTCGTCCTATTTGGGACTCGTCGGCTGGATGTACCTGCATCCCAATGTTGATGTTCACAGTGGGATTCGAACTCAGTCCGGTTCGTGTCATACGCCACCGCGTACACCACTAGACTACTGAGTCCAGACAGTCACGTTTGTGCAATGGGCGAATTGGTAGTAGAATGAATTTGTATATTCCCATTGATTTGTTATAGACTGAAACTGGTCAGTCACTGTTGCTATATGTGCATCCTGTGCGGATCGCCTCGATATAGCGATTATTCGTAATTATCATTTTTAATTTGTATTGTGACTGGCAAGTGGAATCCAGGACGCGCGTTTCGTCCTATTTGGGACTCGTCGGCTGGATGTACCTGCATCCCAATGTTGATGTTCACAGTGGGATTCGAACTCAGTCCGGTTCGTGTCATACGCCACCGCGTACACCACTAGACTACTGAGTCCAGACAGTCACGTTTGTGCAATGGGCGAATTGGTAGTAGAATGAATTTGTATATTCCCATTGATTTGTTATAGACTGAAACTGGTCAGTCACTGTTGCTATATGTGCATCCTGTGCGGATCGCCTCGATATAGCGATTATTCGTAATTATCATTTTTAATTTGTATTGTGACTGGCAAGTGGAATCCAGGACGCGCGTTTCGTCCTATTTGGGACTCGTCGGCTGGATGTACCTGCATCCCAATGTTGATGTTCACAGTGGGATTCGAACTCAGTCCGGTTCGTGTCATACGCCACCGCGTACACCACTAGACTACTGAGTCCAGACAGTCACGTTTGTGCAATGGGCGAATTGGTAGTAGAATGAATTTGTATATTCCCATTGATTTGTTATAGACTGAAACTGGTCAGTCACTGTTGCTATATGTGCATCCTGTGCGGATCGCCTCGATATAGCGATTATTCGTAATTATCATTTTTAATTTGTATTGTGACTGGCAAGTGGAATCCAGGACGCGCGTTTCGTCCTATTTGGGACTCGTCGGCTGGATGTACCTGCATCCCAATGTTGATGTTCACAGTGGGATTCGAACTCAGTCCGGTTCGTGTCATACGCCACCGCGTACACTACTAGACTACTGAGTCCAGACAGTCACGTTTGTGCAATGGGCGAATTGGTAGTAGAATGAATTTGTATATTCCCATTGATTTGTTATAGACTGAAACTGGTCAGTCACTGTTGCTATATGTGCATCCTGTGCGGATCGCCTCGATATAGCGATTATTCGTAATTATCATTTTTAATTTGTATTGTGACTGGTAAGTGGAATCCAGGACGCGCGTTTCGTCCTATTTGGGACTCGTCGGCTGGATGTACCTGCATCCCAATGTTGATGTTCACGCGCGTCCTGGATTCCACTTGCCAGTCACAATACAAATTAAAAATGATAATTACGAATAATCGCTATATCGAGGCGATCCGCACAGGATGCACATATAGCAACAGTGACTGACCAGTTTCAGTCTATAACAAATCAATGGGAATATACAAATTCATTCTACTACCAATTCGCCCATTGCACAAACGTGACTGTCTGGACTCAGTAGTCTAGTGGTGTACGCGGTGGCGTATGACACGAACCGGACTGAGTTCGAATCCCACTGTGAACATCAACATTGGGATGCAGGTACATCCAGCCGACGAGTCCCAAATAGGACGAAACGCGCGTCCTGGATTCCACTTGCCAGTCACAATACAAATTAAAAATGATAATTACGAATAATCGCTATATCGAGGCGATCCGCACAGGATTCACATATAGCAACAGTGACTGACCAGTTTCAGTCTATAACAAATCAATGGGAATATACAAATTCATTCTACTACCAATTCGCCCATTGCACAAACGTGACTGTCTGGACTCAGTAGTCTAGTGGTGTACGCGGTGGCGTATGACACGAACCGGACTGAGTTCGAATCCCACTGTGAACATCAACATTGGGATGCAGGTACATCCAGCCGACGAGTCCCAAATAGGACGAAACGCGCGTCCTGGATTCCACTTGCCAGTCACAATACAAATTAAAAATGATTTTTAAACGGTTGTTATCATTTTAATGGTCTGGACTAAGTGGGGGGGGGGTGGTTATTGACAACATATTTTTAGTAGTTACTGTGTTGTATATAGGGCATCTTTTGTTATTTTTCTGTTCATTTAGTAGGTTACTAGGTAATAAAGTAGAATTCTCATCAGTATTCATTTAATAATTGATTGTATTCTACTTAATCTTCGTGTAATTTATAGAGTGGCGGCCTTAATGTTAAAGTATTCAGTTTGCAACCAATCTTTAACTTTTATTTAAACATCTAGATGTTATCAAAAGATCTTAATGTTAGATTGTTTCTCAAAGTTGAATACACAGTATTGTACTTGGTTACTGTATTGTAGTGAAATTCATATGATTTTTAGTCGGTTTTATTGAAGAATCAGTATCAGTATAGTGATATAGAGTGTTATCAAAAGTATGATGGTACTTATTATTTCTTAGTTACCTACATAGTTTATGATTACATCTTTTCGAAAGAAAGTATTCTGCCTTATGGATGATCTTGATTACCTAAGGTCATAATCGTTGAGCCCAACTGATAACTTTTCAACGTCTGTCACGTACAGCTTTATTAGAGACTAGTTCTTATCATGTTACCCTCACCATGTACTTCTTGGACCTGATCTTTTGTAGCTTTCTCCATTGTGAGTAGACAGTACGCTTTCTTTTGAGGACCTTGCATTTAATAATTGTTCTAGGCTAGCAATCATAGTTGAGTTAAATCAATACATCTGAAGCTATTCTGATTTAATTTGTCTTGCGTATATAAGTAGCATTCTAATACTCAAATGTTATTTTTAATTGATAGTCATATACGTAAGATAGGAAATGAAGTTTAATAGACCATGATATTATTTAAGTTGGATCGTGACGGAACCAATCCATAATGGGAGTTGTGTACACAAATCGTTATAATAAGTCTATTGTAAGATTGCAATTACTTGGTAAGGAGAACAGATATGGCAGCCGGTAATGAATCTACAAAAAGCTTACAGTTTAAACAATACAAATATCATAGTCACTAAATGTTTAACATATCCTGATGTCACATGGGAATGGTTTTTTCTTGAAAATCCTGTTATGATAATTCTCCATATGTTAACACTATTATTTTGGTATTCATCTTGTTGTACTGATGTAATATGACATATTCAATTACTACTTATATCTATCAAATTCTACATTTTACATAATTAACTGACTGACATTAATTTATATTTCGTTCTAATAATATATTGTAATGCTTTAATATTTTAGGCTGCTAAAACACATGTTGAACTATGTACAAATCAATTGAAAGCATGTAAAAGTATTTATGCTATGACTATGTCAACATTGGAGAATTTATCTAATTCAATGCATATAATGCGATTAAATCAATGTAACCCAGATGATAATCATTTGACTAGTTCATTAGGTCATGACATTCAGAATGATTTAACAACAAAATATCATGTTAGTAATGTGCATTCTAATTGTGATGATGATAATGATGATCATGTTAATAATAGCACAACAACTGAACTATTGTCCTCTCCAAATGCATCACTTCAATTTGTTGTTGACAATCAAGTAGAACAGAAGAATAGATCATATAACAGTTCAGAGCATCAATTAATAGATGTTAATAACAATTTAACTATGCATCATTTTCCTATGATGAATGGTTTGTTGAAGGTAATTATTAGTCTTTTTATTTTTGATTATATATATTAACTTTGTAGAAGATTCTTATCGGCCTACAATTCAATGGGTTTAAGGTTTATAGATGAATTATCATCTATAAATTGTGTCAACGTTTTAATTGTTTTCATCAAGGTTGTTCATTTTCAATGCTTCTTTTATCTGATTTCTCAGAGATTAATCTCCTACTAAAGAGGTTCACTACTGGTCTACTAAGAATATGCAGATGACTGTTATATCCTACGTAGGAATGGCTGATTCTATCGATTCTGATTTATGTCTCCCTCCCTATCCTTAATCTATTACTCGGACACGATGATCCGACTGAACGATTAAGAACCAAATAGGTTACACACAAAGCATATATTACATCAATACCGAGTGACGAATCACACATACCTAATGAAAAGGTGAATGTATAAGTCATGGCTCTTGTATCAACTTATATAAACAATAGAACAAGTATTATGCACGAGAAACCGTCTTATCGTACTATGTGAATGTAAACATCAGTTCTAGAGAATGATCAGAAACTACGTAATAAGGTTGCAAATATTCACTTAGTTTAGTGATTAAGACATTAAGACATTTCTGAACACTACTAACTGAAAGTTAGATACGATCAAATCACAACATGATGTTTCCATTTACTGTCTATCTGACTTATGTTAATGAATGCAGATTGTCTTGTTTGTGTCATCGCGATTATCATGATCAATTGTCGTTGATATTATGTGACATAACTCAGAATCAACTATAATGACTCAAATACATTCATTTATTTCTCAGTGTTTAGTCTTTTTTACTAACAATGTCACTGTGATTAGTTTGTTATTTGTTCTATTAATTTCTTTTCATCATAGCAACTTTAAATGTATTTTTGAATTCACTTCATTCAGTAGATATATGTCTGTCTATTCGACTCAGACTAAAACTCAATGACTTCATTGACTGGTAAACAACAATTTCTATTTCTTTCAGCTATATCATCTTATAGCTGAACTGGTTATTGAAAGTTTTATGTGTTATGTAATTACAAATTGACCTCTTGCTTCATTCCTAGTCCTCTTTTTTTTTTTAACTAATTTTAATTTAACTCTACTAATATACCATAAACAGATTTATGTACTTACCTTTGAGTTGTAGATTCAAAGAGTATGGTAGCTAGCGCACTATTATTCCGTAGTTACTCTAATCAAATTAAATAAACAATCAGATTCGAATCTGCGCATTAGTAGCTGTATATCTTAACCGTCGAATCATTTTTATCGCATTATTATTCTCGACTATTTTAGGATACTTGAACATTATTTATTCCTTTTTTTTTTCTAATTTCCAGTCTGTTCATCAAGCTACTATTGAAATCGATTCATTGCAAAATTCTCCCTTCTTATCACCAATCAAAGCAGAAGGAGAATCTTCTCATGTTACAGCTGTTTTATGCCCCAATACAACTACTACTTTTACTATTAGTAATACTAATGCTAGTAATTCAACTACTTCTACTACTACTACTGCTACTACTACTTCTACTACTACTACTACAGCATCATCTTCGTGTACAGAGAACAATTCCTTTTCAGAATCTCTTTCTGTATCCTCTTGTACATCATCTGCTTCAATCTCACCAGCATTATCTTTCGACACTTTCACAACATCATTAGATGAACAACATTCATCTTCTACTTTAATGTTAATCAATTCATTTAATAATTTAAATATAACTGCCTCTGTTCAACATCACATTCATTATTAGTAGTATCTCAAGATATTTTATCATAATAATTTCACTATACCATCATTTCCTTCAAATATTCTATAATCTCTTAATTGAGCTTACTATCATTATTGTTAAAGGTAGGTTCATGTGTTTGCATTTTTTATTTTTATCCTTTCTATCTTTTGTGCCTATAGAAGAATGAACTAGACTAACTGCTGAAATTTAACATCTTTAAAGTATAGTAGTTTCTTTGTAATCAATTTTTATTTTTTCTGTAGTTCCTCAAAGTTTTGTAATGAATTCACCTTCAGTATAGCTACGAATGAACTGTGCATAGATCTTTTTTGAGATGATGATAATTTTTTGGTTCTGAAGGATGATTTGATTCGATTGAATTCTCTGAACCAGATGGTTTAATTATAAAGGATCTATATCATTTTCCTGAACCAGTTCCTCAATGTAAATTTCTGACTTGTATCATTAGTTTATGTTAATCTAGTCGTTCATAATGACAATTTGGAAGCTCCACTTAAAGAATTCAACTGAACTAAAATTTCCTTTTTCTCGTTTATATTTATTTCATTCAAAATGAAACTACTACTTATTTTTACTACTTACTCCACTGATTGTACCAGCTAATAGATCTAGTCATTATTATGTATTGTACACTTCACGATCTATACATATTTATTCTCTTGGCTTGCTTTTTGTGTATTCTAATGAATCCAAGTTGAAATTAATCCTAGTAATACTAAGTGTATAATGATATTTATGAATTTGAATGTATTCTAACATTTTGTAATGAAGTTCCTATCTTCACAATCTAAACTTGATTGTCTTCATGCTATTAATACTCATCATACTTTACAGATTGTAAAAACGTTGTTAAAGACTGACTTGTGAAGAAGAGGGTTTATCATTATTATTCAAGTGATAGGTGTATAAGTCACTGCTTCACCCTCCGTCAATTTTTGGAATACCGCCGTATATATCTGGGGGGGGGGAGGTGTAATAATATCCTAAAAGCTCTCTTGGCTCCTATTGATTGCTGTCTTGTTATTTTTTTCTTGGATCCTATCCAAAGTACTAACAGAGATCCATTCTTCATGATGTCTCATGCGGCCCAAAATCTCCTGACATATTGAACTTATTGCTCATTTAATCCCTCCCTAGTTGTCCTCTATGGTTGTTTCACGTTCATCATTCAGATCGTGCAAGGCCTGAAATTTATTGTTGAGAGGTAACCGGAATTTGTTGAGTTAGTTGGTAACCCAAAGGAGGGTCGTACTAAACAGTTGTAGTGCTGTGGATGCAGTTATCCAGTGCTTCTTTAGCTTCAATTTCATTTTGACCACCACCAAGTGGTGATCTATATCGCTGCCAATCTTGGTCCTCATGTCTTCCTTGGTGTGACTAACTATTTCTTACTTCAGTCCGAGATAAAGTTAGGTGGATCCCAGCTGTATTGATAGGTGCATGGCTAAAATGAGCAGTATGTATCTGATTGGGTAAAATTCGTCAGTTTTTCGTCCTAGCATGAGACTGAATAGCTCATCCACAATGATTATCGAGTACTCGGGCCTAGAACGTCCAAGTTTCTTGACCAGCCGTTAACAGTCAAATTACCGAGCTGGTGTTCGATGATTGATTCTGCTAACTCCAATTAATTCCTGATAAATTGTGTACCTCGCTGATTACAATCGGTAGGTAACTACTCCACAGCCGATATTGCTGAACTAAACTGGTTTCATGATTACTTGATATAAATTGAACGAAATTAAATTCATCATGACAGAGTAGCTAATTAAGCTTTTCGGCAGGAATCATTTGACATTGATGTTCATAATAGGTCCATTGTCCAAAATACCTTTGGAAATGTTGGGGATGTTAGATCCCCAAAATTCACTTGGCAAACCTGTTATTTTTGTGTAAATTTGAATTTCCTGTTTTCGCGCCAAAAAGTCCCTTTCTCACCTTCAGTTCGTGTTTCCCACTTGGTAAGACACTAAATCTTATTGGTTCCTTGTTTATTTTAGTACGCTATTTATGATATTCCAAGGACGCTCTCTGTTTTTGTATATATACGCATGAGTTGTGTGTGATGTCGTCGTTTGACAGGCTGCCTGTGGAATAAACGCTTCTTGCTGTCTTTGGACTTCTTACTCTAGTTAGCTGGGCTGGGGCGCTGCGAAATAGCTTAGCTTGCTGTTATTGTGTCGCTGGTCTTACGTTCGTTAGCGGTTATCTCGGTGTCACCATAAACTTGCGAAACAGCAGTGGCGACGTGGCTGATGCTAACATGGATCCATCGAAAATGAAATTATTACTGGAGCAGCAGTTTAAATTGATTCAAATGCTTGTGAACACATAAATTACAGCACATCTACCACTACTGTTGCACCATTTATTGACGGCGGTACAGACAGTATTGCTGAATTTCACTACGATTGTGATTCTAACAGTAATCCCATATCCCAACCACTTTAGTCGATAAAAATTCACAGCCACATCAAATTACCTGGCATCTTTTTCAAGTACTACGTGATCAACATCAATAGGGCTTATTCCGTCATTTCGTCACTCAGGAACGTCTATTGTCAAAGACCAACCGACGCATATCTTCTATTTTCTCAGTGTACTTGTCCTTTAGTTATAAGACAGATCTCTCACTTGTGTTATATGCAACACAAGTTAGCAGAAGTTAAGCGTGTTTTTTAAATCCAAAAGAAGAGTTGTATACACACCGATACAAAATATAATAATAATAATAATATGTAAACTCACTCAACCACTTCACTCCCTATCATTAGTTTCGGGATTAGTACAAATCTGTCTAGAAGCGAAAATTCACATGAGACAGTTATCACCAAACCCATTACTAACACGAAACAGCTACCCAGAACTCTCTGGTTGCTAGTAGTACTCAATCCTCATCAATCTGTGAAAAATACAAATAACTAGAATTAACACTATTCTCTAATAAACTACCACGTTTCCATCACATATTTATTTGAATTGATGCAGTTTTTGGAGACTGATATTAAGTTTTATTTGACTGAATTTATCACAAATTGATGTTGGTAGGGTATTACTGAGAACCGTGGAACACTGAACTACTGTTTTATCCTAGTAATAAACTCTTTAGTAGTAAACACTTAAGATTTCGCGTTGGGGATATTAGGCTGGCGAGCATCTAACTCTCCATACTATGAAATATCTGTCAATTGATTTTTAGTTTTCAGTGGCATCTTATCAACATGCTGATATATTAATTTTCATTATACTTTAGTATTTTTCAAGTAGTATGTTGAGAATAATTAATGTAAAATGTACAATACCAAATTACATTGATCCATGAAATAATGATAAGTGTCTGTATATTTGTTATCGATTTTTGAAAAATAAAAGTCGAAACTTAATAAAAGTTGAAAGTTGAATAAATATTCTTCTGACGATGGATTCAAGGAAGATCTCAGAAATATTCAAGTACAGTAAATAAACAGGCTACTATGGATTAACTTCAGGATGTAATTTCTTGAACTCTACTGAGAGGATGTGAGCAGAAAGTTCAGTTATGTTCAGTGTGAGACAGTTAGACACAGGTAACAATGAATAGGATCGTGCATAAATATCCTTCAACTTAACTGTATATAAAAATATCTCCAGTTGGATGCCGAATCGGTAATCTAACTATTGGTCTTTTGATATGATAACTGGTAATATTTTAGCTTGAGTACTTGATGGGGTTGTAAACAGACACTGACAAAGAATTATATACTAGGGTGAGACTGTTGTCAAATGTTATTTCCTAGTCTCTCAACAGACCGTATGAAGCAAAACTCACACATGTTCATTGGTTGAAGTTGTTACATTTTAATATCACAATGGGATGAACGCAAAAATATTAGAAGTTGTACTTGCTTTAACGGTAGTTGGAAAAAGGGTGTAGTCATATTCAATATAGTACAGGTAGAGATTGGTTCGTAGAAAGAAAATATAAAATAACTGTGGGATAACGATGTGAGGGATAACAAGGACTAAATACTGGATAATTCCCTTAGCCACTTCTGAGTCATGTCACGCGCTGGTTACGACAACCAGGTTGACTATTGACACCGACATAACCCAGACCAACAGTCAGTGGCTTCATGGACTGGTGCTAACTTCAAGTTTGGACGTCTCCTAGCTTCTTTTCATCCTACTAAAATATCAGTCAGTAATTATTCTAAACATTATAAGCTGCTGTTTTGAAGTAAACTCAACCATTACAATGAAACTTTCAGTCATATGTTGATATATTGGGATGCAACAAACAAATTTTAAGACAATCCACATATTTTATCAATATATTGAGGAAATGTCCCGTTTATTTCGACCTCATCCGGCTCTTATTTCTCCTTCCCACTAATATCCCTCTTGTGCGACTTATTTTCCCCTCCAAGTCTACGTGTGTCACATTTCTCCCCTTTATTTCCCTTTTTACACTTACCCTCAATTTCCTCATTTTAGTCTACCTTATTTTCCCTCTATTCCCTTATTCTCGTACTTTTTCCCCTTTATTTCCCCTTTCTTATCAGATTAGTTTGAGGACGGGTTCATTCAAATTAAATTCATAATATGAGCAATCTTGGAACCCATCCATATAGCTGCATATCATGTTGCTTCTAGAGCCTTTATAAGGTCTAAGAAACAACTTCAGATTTGACAAGTATCCTTCGATGTCATGCGTGTGGACATCAGTACGTGGATCCACAAAATGCCTCTCATGAACTACAACATGGTGAACATATCGGTGGACATGAATTTTACGGCCGAACCAATCAGAAACGAAGCAAGCGTCTCCAGGTCATGAAGGACACTTACCAGAAGCATGTTACCGATAGAGCGTGTTCTAGGTCTTGCTAGTGATAAAAATTTCGTTATTTGTTTGCAAGCTATGGGATCGCTAAGAAAAGCGTTAAGTTGTAATGTGGCAAGGAAATGACAGTTTTCGAGTAAGTGATTCTTTTTTTAATATCTGCCGCTCTTTGGTATATGGGACAAAGCACTAAATAAAGGACATTGTGGAAGGATTCCTGACAGATCGGCCACTAGCCACTACACTCCTTCGGCTGGTAGAAAAATACATCCTACTTAGAACAATAATCTATAATGACAACTGGAAAGCTTATGAGTCACTTTCAAACAGTGAGTACGTACACAAAGTTGTAGTGCATAAGAAACATTTCGTTGATCCGAATACTGATGTTATTACCAACAATATCGAATCAATGTGAAGTCGAGTCAGGTGTCACTTGTGACCATACTTTGGATAAACATAAAAATAATATATCCTGTATAACTTTTCAATTTTAATTATAGATAATTAATAAGAGTTTGAGGATTTCTTATCAAATTTCGGGTTACGGTTAAGCCTTCATATTATCTGTTTATCGTATGAAAGGATGAATATTTCGTCGTCTACTAAAGATTTTCGTGAGGGAGGCATACTTCAATAAGTCCTTGTTTGAAATCCACTAATAAATCACTAGAATTGAGAAAAATCGGTGATCATGACTAAGACAGCTGTGATTGGTTTATTCCGAATAAGGCTTCCAAGGTCATTTCATAGTCGCTCAAGCTCGACCATAAAAGTCATGTCTACCAACATATCCATGTCTACGAAGATGCCGACAAGCTCTACAGTCGTCAGTATAAATTATGGATCCTGGTAGAACGTACATCTGGATAATTGGTATCAGTGTCCTTGCACTTCGATTTGGGCATACTGAAAATATTCCTTCCATAATGTTCGATTGTAAATACCAAGAACCTACCAGTAAGTTTAAAGCAATTAGTACTTACCAATTCAGTTTTTAGAGATCTTCTTCTATAACATATTCTCTTCAAAATAGCTGTTTTATCTATTTTAACAATATTTCCTATGCCTCCTAGTAACAGACTTAAACGTAACAGCATTTCTGAGCATATATCTCTACAGTACTTATACAATTAATGGTGCAGTGCCATTGCACTTACAATTATAAGGGACGATGTCAACGAAACAGGCGATTGTATAACCTACAATACAACTAACGTGCAGGTTTATCTAGGTGTTAATCAAGACTGGCTAAAGAAGCTGCCTGTTATTATTGATTTCTTTTTCCAGCAACCATCACAACGAAAGATGACTCCATCCAGCGTATCTATGGATGGTGTTTGAGTATTATTGAGTTCACAATCACAAATCAACTCTGTATGAAGTAAACAGTCAGCTCGTAGACTAGTGATAATAACGTCCCCCATAGAAAATTACAATCAGCTGATCTAATGTAAGGATTTTGAACTAGACCAAGCGCACGACCTTGACAGTACAAATTCACAGTACTGACGTCTTCTCATTAATCTTGTTATGTTAGACAATTGATAAAGTTCAGTTTATGTGTGCATATACTCAAATGATAACAACCATACAGCTGTTTCTGAGTAGAATTTCAGATTTTCTAATATAGTACAATAAGATGCTTTGTAAATAGAGACTTATGAATTGTTGACCATCTTCACATGAAAACGCATATTCGCATCATCATTCTCGTTGCCATACACTGAACAGCTCAATCATTTTGATATTGAATATTAACAACTACAACTGCGACTTTATTGACAGATTCACTTGCAGCTCCACAACAAAACAATCCTTGGCATTGTTGGACACAAAAGTGTTACACTCACCAACTGGTTAGTGCTCGTGGAAACAGACATGAAATTAGTGTCTATAACCTGGATGATGTCTCATTGAATACTGGCCTTCATATTCATGTCTATAGTACATATTCCGACAAAAATAACCTGGGTGATAAATGTCACCACCATAAGGTATGTTTCGTTGTTAGTATCCACGAGACAATTGAGACGGTGATCCATCTGAATCATCGATATCAACTACATTGTCGATGTCATCGACG
This sequence comes from Schistosoma japonicum, assembly GCA_025215515.1. NCBI lineage: Eukaryota > Metazoa > Platyhelminthes > Trematoda > Strigeidida > Schistosomatidae > Schistosoma > Schistosoma japonicum. The sequence continues at coordinate 44,006,298 of CM046064.1, forward strand.
TTATCATCAGCATCAGTGACATCAATATGGTGACCTGTTAAGATAAGCAGATAATGGAAAGGCATGATGAGTTTGTAAAGACACATGTAATTAATGTCGAGGAAAAAATAACGTGGAGCAAGACAGCGTGTGATTGTGCGGACGATTGAAATAATCAGAATGCGATGTCTGTGTACCAACGATTTCCACGCATGTCTACAAAGCATATCTGTAATTTTGATGTGACTGGAATGAAATGGAGGATTGAATAATAACTCACTTATTTCTCTCGATGGATGATATTTGTGCATTGATATCTATTGGTGAACAGACTCTATCGACCAAGTCACTTGTGTGACTTGTTCAGAAGTACTCGGATATTCGTCCGATTATCTCATTTTAATTATTGCCTAACCACGGCGAAGAACTCTGATTAATTATATTGACTTTTCACAGTATATCACTGGAATTACTTTCGTAACATAGGTTTGTTAATCGCATTCACTAACGTTTGCAGAGTGCAGTCAGTAGTCGTATCAGTAGTGTTATATGCACTGTATTCCTTATTAGTTTAAGCACTAATTTGTTAGTAAACAGTCTAATCAGTTATATGCATGATTGTGTGCTGACGTAATGATGTCACAAATAAAGTTGAGTGTGTGTTGGTGTAGGAAATAGTGAGTCAAATAACAAACGAGAGGTATGACATTCAAAGTTACTTAATGGATGAAATGAATGTGATAAATGAAATATATCGAATGACCAACAGTCGTGTACACTGTCAAATTGGCCAATCTGGTTTCCGGTGGTTACGACTGATTAGATAATGGATCCTTTGAATACTATGGAAGTGTTGTTGTAGACTGATTGTTAACCTAAAACAACAATTGACTGTAAATAAATTAATAACTTAATAATTCATCCATTCATGCATCGAATCAATTCATCATTCATGCATTCAGGCATCTATTATGATTACTATTATTATCATTACTATTATCACCATCATCACAATCAACATCAATACACATCACCATTCATTCAATTCAACTCTCTGTCGTCACATTCATAAGTCACTGTCAAGTGATCACACATCACATGCACAACGTGATGCCACTGTGTGATCCACAAATGATGCTGCACCTGTGTGATGCAGTGATTACGTGACATTCAACTGGAATATTCCATGTATCAGCAGAACATGAATTCACTATATAAATACGAGTGTGAGATGGTGACTTTGAAATCAACTGTTTCAACTAACAGACAGACAAATCAGCAAACGATACATTGTGCAAACTGTGAGTGGAAAATTTTGTTCAGTGAGTGAATTTGTGAGTGGGTGATATTGTGACTGAGTAAGTGAGTGAGTGCGTGAGTGGATGAATGAATGAATAAATAAATGTAACAAAATGTGGCGTGGTGTAGTGTGGTGTTGCATGATGTATTGTGGAGTAGTGGATCGGTGATGTGTTGTATATTGCACGAATATCTCCACTCCACACAAATCTATTCAGACTACATTATTTGTGCATAATCGATACCTAACTATACACAACTAACACGCACTTCTCTACATTTCTCTCTCTTCTAGACAAACGATGGAGCTCGTCTTAATGATATTCTTATGTGTCATACTCTTCGAAAATGTACTCGCCCAACCAATGCAACACGTCATACCAGGTGATCAAGGTGAGTGAGTGAGTGAGTGAGTGAGTAAATGAGTGTGTGAAACAGTAAGTGTGTTAGTGAGTGAGTGAGTGTGTGTGAGTGGGTTGGTAAGCGAGGAATAAAGTAAGTGCGTGAGTAGTTGAGTGGGTGCGTATGATAGTCCACGTACACTGACGTGTATGTGGGTGGAGTTAAGACTAGTGATGTGTCAACCAATTTTGACATGTTATCATTCAACGTATTAATTTAATGTGTATCGTGAGTGATTATTGTATATTCAGTATGTGTCAACTAAGCAGAATTTGTTGGCGGATGTTTGATGGAGGTTTCCATCTATGACATGTTGGTGAATATCACTCCGATAATGTAATCCGCATTGGTCAGTTGATTATTCTGACTATGTCATCATCGACTGCTACATCCACATGTGTGTACGTCGTGTCGGCATTTTATCACGATTCGATATCGCACTGTAGTTACTACAATCACTCACACATTCACACACAGTACTTCGTCACTTATGTTTCCTTCCTACTATTATTTACATGCACCTCTGTGAATTCACCATATCTTTCTCTTCTCCAGTCATCTCAACAGGTCAGCATATTGATGTTGGTGATGAAGATTATCATGACGGTGATGACGATGTCGACTACACTGACGATGTAGATGATGTCGACGATTCACATGGATCACCCTCTCAATTGCTTCAAGGCGGCTATCATCGAAACCAACATTATGGTGGTGGTAATTGTCACTCCGGTTATTTTCGTCCCAATAAACAACACGGAAATGGCTACGGTGGTCAGTATCCGGAGTAATATGGTTCAGGCTATAAACACTAATTGCATGATTGACTCAATCAACACCAATCAGTTGGTGATTAAACAGCATTTCCACTTTTGATCACGATCGGATTGTGATCCATTTTGTTGATTACACCATTTCAATTAGACTGGGTGTTTATCTTCATTGACTATCCTGATGTATCATTATTTACATAGTTCTTGTTAAAATATACTCAAGTGATATTGTGTCAATTTGTGTTAACTTTCTTTGCGATGTAATGAATATGTGAGATGTGTGAGGCTGTCAGATGTGTAGAGTGGACCTAATTCTGAACGACTTCAACAAGGTGATTGTCTTTCTGCAATAGATGTCGATGATGAATGCTAACCGTCTACGTCAACAATGTTGGGTATTGTTTTGTTGTGAAGATGCAGGTATATCTTCTACGTGAATCTATTTCTGCCCCTTCTTGATTCGTCATTGATTTCAAAATGAACTACAGCATTTTTATATTATTTATCTGCAAACAAACATAATGAATTACGTTAGAAGATGCTGTATTTAGTTACAAATAAAAATTGATAGGCTCTCTTTCTCGAAAACTTACAATGTCATCGTTAAGGCTGAGTTCCTGAGTAGTCTGAGTAATGACAGGGAATTGATTTCAAAAATTTGCAGTAGTTGGGAATGAAATTCGATGGTTATAACTTATGCGACAACGTGACAGTAGATGCACTAGATAATTACATCTTGTTCATCTATTTTTGAATAATTAAACAATCCAAAATTTCTTGGTATCAGCATTAGTGTCTGTAGTCTGCAGGTTGAGTATTAGTTGTAGTAGGTGATGACATTAAGACGATATGTGTGAGTCCATATAGCATATATTGGAGCATTTGAAACATCATTAGTGAGTGCTTGTTCTTGTCAGGACCATAGTACGTAGCCATATGCATAAAACACATTCCGACTTACAGACAAGAAGAGTTTAAGTTTGTTGGCCGACAGTTTCACTTCCTGTCATTTTATGATGTTAGGCTCGTGAACTCACAGTCTACATGGTTTTAAGATTGTCGTACTCAAAAGTCAACTTCATTAGTTCTGTTCTTGTAATCCGTTTCTGAGCAATCATCTTATGACAGGTTATGCAAACTACTGTAGCCGCAAACTAGATACTAGATACCCGATTGTTATGACTGGGGTCAGTTAGGAGAAGTATGAATTAGTATTATAGGTGGAGAGGAGTATTGTGTCTGGTGACTGGATGAGTCTCTATCAGAAACTAGCAAATTGTTAATATGCATCAAGAGACGAGTAAGTTATCCGAGTAGTAGGTTGGAATGGTATGTGGATGATGATGTAGCAGTATATCATGAACTGACTAATAGTCAGTGGATAGTAAAACTTGTGAACTCACTCTAGATTCTGATGACTTATGCACTTTAGTAGTAAGACACTAGTTTGGGCGAACATCCATCGTGAGATACTGTGGTTTGTGCATGCTTGATAGTCAGGTAATCATGTATCATTGCTTCATATGATGATTCGGGATAATCTGTTGTAGGTTCAGGTCACTGATGAACATTTTTTATTGCGATATTGGGTTCGACAGACATTTGTCATTGGGTAACTCAGTTTGTGCCATATTTGTTGAATCGAGAAAATATGTTTACATAGCATATTAATAGAAGAAAGAGAAGAAATTGCTTACCGCGTGTAATGTACATGTATAGGTTTGTTCGTTTGTCACAGTAACAACGCGCCACGTTTACATCAATGTCTGCCTGCTTACAATCTATTAATTTTTCAAACATTAACCGCTGTACATTAAATTGCTTATTCCAATGGACTCAGATGCAACCTCAACTAATAACTTAGCAATTTGTACAAACAATAAATCTCCTAAGTCTGCATGCTTGTAATTCAATCATACCTGCATTTCACTTGTTCCTGTTCAGCCTTAACTTATTCCATAACATTATATACAAGGTACCCTACTATGTGACAAAGGATCTTTTCTTATCCTTCTTATGAGTAATGTCTTACTGCTTTAACCCTCCTATACTCCATCTCTGTTTCCAGTTTACATAGCGTTTATAATTATTCTCCACTAATTTAGTTAACCCATGACTTATCCACTTTCATTATTTCTACACAGATGAACACCATTCTGTTTAACTTCTATTCCCTCTGCAGTAAAGTTTGTCATATTAATTTTTAAATGTACATAGTCACACAATGCTGTGTCCTATTAACCTAGACTTTGTGAACTTTCATGGTTTATCAATGAACTATAATCTCATGGTGCTGTTTCTTTAGTTAAGCTATGCAAACGACAACATAGAAATTCATCCATTTATGTATGGTATTTCAAACAAATGAAGGTGGAATAATACAGACAGTTGGATACAATGTGATTTTGGCATTCAACCTACTTCATATCAGCAAACATTTGAGCAGAGAATATATGTTATGTTTGACAAATGGAGTCGATACTCCAACGAAGTTTGCTGATATAGTCAGTTTGATAGGAGTCTTCTGTGAAACATAACTCTCTTGGCAACTTGTTCAATTCTGACTTAGCCAATGTAAGTGATCATCACGTAGCTGTTCATAAGAAAGATGTTGAAATACTTATAGAATATCCAACGACACTTGTGCAAGAGTTAGAGCAGTAATTATTTAAATTGAGGGTGGAACACCTGGGATGATCATATCTAGTTTCAGGAGACACTTAGATTGATTATGCTAATAAATGAGTCTTGTCTCACTTCCACGTGATCTCCCTTAACTACACTTAACTACAACCAGACCTGCGATCCAAGAAGGAAATGTGGCTCGAAAACATTTCTTCTTATGTGTGGCGTTGGAGTTTCAGTTACCAAAGTAGAGTTAGGTTAATTTGATAATCAACTGTTCTCAAATTGGAAAATTACTTCGACAGATCATAGTCTATAGAAGGTCTACAGTGATAGATGACGGGCAGCGCCTTTCATATCTCCTGCATTATTGTAATGGAAATGCCAAGGTGGCAATTAAGGTGTGTGTTATGCTGTCACTAACCAATAATAGTTCTTCATCACATTAGAACCTGTGTAATGCGCAATGCTATTTTCAAAGCCATTCACTTCTCGGTAATACATCAGTTTCTCCAAGAATAATTAATGGCTATATATGTAGTTTGAGTGGAATCCGGCTGACTGCACTTCACGAAGTATAGCGAAGAAGACATATCTTGAAGACTGGCTTGACGTTCCAGCTTTATTTCGACATCACGGACAAGGTTTCACCGTGGACTGTGGGAAAATATCTTCGTGAATCTCCATTGAATTCCAAAAGTCATGCACTGAAATCAGTGTGACTGTTACAAAGCTGTCCACTTACATCTTCTGTTGTTGTAATTTGACAGGACAAAGCTTATTCAAGCCACCTCTTGGCTCGCAAGATATGTCGACTACATAACTGTTGTATACTGCAGTCATTATGATTGTTCTGTTAATCGGTGTCTCATGTCCATTATGGAACAGATCAACACCGAATTTAAGATCTTAAACTGGTTCAAGAAGAGCTTTGCTTAGTAATACTGCAGATTCTGCTAAAATATATTAAGTTGATCAGGCGTTTAATGAGAGATGGCTTGATGTGTGTGGGAGGCGCTTGTGTTATTTTAATTTTGGGAGACAGTGTGAACCAATCAGATAGCAGCAGAAATGAAGAGGTACAACCTGACATTGCTCGGAATCAGCAAAACCTATTTTATCTTAAACTGGACAGAAAACATTAGCTACGGGAGAGGTGATACTATACCCCGAGCACGTAGAGAAAAATGCACAACACACCCAAGGAGTCGCACTGATGCTATCCAAGAAACCGCGCAATTCACTTGTAAGATGGGAACCACATGAACCAAGGATCAATAAAGAACCTTTCAAGACAATGAAGAAGGGGATTACAATCAACATTGTCCAATGTTATGCACTCATTAACGACAGAAACGACAAGGACAAAGATCAGTTTTATGATAGGGTGCAGTCAATCACAGCGATGTGTCCAATAATGGACCTGACAACCTGATGGGGGACCTAAACGCCAAAGTCGGAATGGACAACACTGGATACGAAAACATCATGGAACAACAGGGACTAAGAGAGAGAAATGAGAGTGGTGAAAGATTTGCAAATCTATGCACTTTCAACAAAATTGTTATAGATGGTACAATATTTACCAACAAACGCATACACAAGGTTATGTGGGTCTCACCGGATCATACTACAGAGAATCAAATCGATCATATATGCATCAATAAAAAATTCATAAGATCAATGGAAGATGTGAGAAACCGGAGAGAAGCTGATATAACTTCAGATCAGCACCAGTGGTTACCGAAATGAAACTGAAACTAAGGAAGCAGTGGATAATTAGGGTAACAACATTACTACGGTTCAATACAGCCTGTCTTCGAGATATTAATAAACTCAATGAATTTAAAATAGTTCTCAACAGCAGGTTTCAAGCCTTCAAGATTTGCTGAGAGAGGAAGAAACTGCTGTGGAGGACAACTGGGAAGGAATCAAAGAGGCACTAACTTCAACTTGTCAAGAGGCTCTGGGCTGCAAAAACTATTATCATAAGTAATGGATTTCCACAGAGACTCTGAACCAAATTCAACAAAGGAGAAACAAGAAGGCAGAAATCAACAACAGCTGAACTACAGCAGAAAAAATCAAGGCACAAAGTGGATTTACAGAAGCAAATAAGCTAACAAAGACAAGCATAAAAGCCGACAAACGGAAGTACATCAAAAGCTCTGCGACGACAGCGGAAAAGCTGCAAGAGAAGGAAATACGAATCAACTATACTACACAACAAAGAAACTGGCAGAGATATATAGTAAACCAGAGCAACTGGTCAGAAACAAAGAAGGCAAGCCAATCACGGAGATTCGAAAAATTGAAACAGATTATTAGAACAACTTGAAGAACTCTTGAATAGACCAGCTCCACCGAGCCCCACAGACATTAAAGCAGCATAAACAGACAACGCGATAAGTGTAAATCCACCAACGATGAAAGAAATCAAGACAGCCATTAAAGAGATCAAGTGTTGGAAGGTAGCCCGACCTGATAATATACCAGGCAAAACAATTGAGTCAAACACAGACTTAACCAAATAATTCAATACTAAAGTGCATCAGTGACCTGAACCTACAACAGATTTTCCCGAATCAGCATATGAAGCACAGATACATGATTACCTGACTATCAAGCATGCACAAACCTCAGTATCTCACGATGGATGTTCGCCCAAACTAGTGTCTTACTACTAAAGTGCACAAACTTTAAACCATGTTGCCTGTGAGTTTACGAGCCTAACATCATAAAATGAGACGGAGTGGAACTGTCGGCCAACAAACTCAAAATTTTCTTGTCTGTAGGTCGGTATGTGTTTTATGTATATGGCTACGTACTATGGTTATGATAAGAAAAGCACTCTCTGATGGTGATACATGTAGTGAACATAAATATATTTATTGCATCTACCGTCACATTGTCGAGTAATTTAAAACCATCAAATTCCATTCCCAACTACTGCAGGTATTTCGAAATCAATTTCCTGTCATAAATCACATTACTCAGGAACTCAGCCTTAACGATGACATTGTAAGTTTTCGAGAAAGAGAGCCTATCAATTTTTATTTGTAACTAAATACAGCATCTTCTAACGTAATTCATTATGTTTGTTTGCAGATAAATAATATAAAAATGCTGTAGTTCATTTTGAAATCAATGACGAATCAAGAAGGGGCAGAAATAGATTCACGTAGAAGATATACCTGCATCTTCACAACAAAACAATACCCAACATTGTTGACGTAGACGGTTAGCATTCATCATCGACATCTATTGCAGAAAGACAATCACCTTGTTGAAGTCGTTCAGAATTAGGTCCACTCTACACATCTGACAGCCTCACACATCTCACATATTCATTACATCGCAAAGAAAGTTAACACAAATTGACACAATATCACTTGAGTATATTTTAACAAGAACTATGTAAATAATGATACATCAGGATAGTCAATGAAGATAAACACCCAGTCTAATTGAAATGGTGTAATCAACAAAATGGATCACAATCCGATCGTGATCAAAAGTGGAAATGCTGTTTAATCACCAACTGATTGGTGTTGATTGAGTCAATCATGCAATTAGTGTTTATAGCCTGAACCATATTACTCCGGATACTGACCACCGTAGCCATTTCCGTGTTGTTTATTGGGACGATAATAACCAGAGTGATAATTACCACCACCATAATGTTGGTTTCGATGATAGCCGCCTTGAAGCAATTGAGAGGGTGATCCATGTGAATCGTCGACATCATCTACATCGTCAGTGTAGTCGACATCGTCATCACCGTCATGATAATCTTCATCACCAACATCAATATGCTGACCTGTTGAGATGACTGGAGAAGAGAAAGATATGGTGAATTCACAGAGGTGCATGTAAATAATAGTAGGAAGGAAACATAATTGACGAAGTACTGTGTGTGAATGTGTGAGTGATTGTAGTAACTACAGTGCGATATCGAATCGTGATAAAATGCCGACACGACGTACACACATGTGGATGTAGCAGTCGATGATGACATAGTCAGAATAATCAACTGACCAATGCGGATTACATTATCGGAGTGATATTCACCAACATGTCATAGATGGAAACCTCCATCAAACATCCGCCAACAAATTCTGCTTAGTTGACACATACTGAATATACAATAATCACTCACGATACACATTAAATTAATACGTTGAATGATAACATGTCAAAATTGGTTGACACATCACTAGTCTTAACTCCACCCACATACACGTCAGTGTACGTGGACTATCATACGCACCCACTCAACTACTCACGCACTTACTTTATTTCTCGCTTACCAACCCACTCACACACACACTCACTCACTAACACACTTACTGTTTCACACACTCATTTACTCACTCACTCACTCACTCACTCACTCACTCACCTTGATCACCTGGTATGACGTGTTGCATTGGTTGGGCGAGTACATTTTCGAAGAGTATGACACATAAGAATATCATTGAGACGAGCTCCATCGTTTGTCTAGAAGAGAGAGAAATGTAGAGAAGTGCGTGTTAGTTGTGTATAGTTAGGTATCGATTATGCACAAATAATGTAGTCTGAATAGATTTGTGTGGAGTGGAGATATTCGTGCAATATACAACACATCACCGATCCACTACTCCACAATACATCATGCAACACCACACTACACCACGCCACATTTTGTTACATTTATTTATTCATTCATTCATCCACTCACGCACTCACTCACTTACTCAATCACTCACTCACAATATCACCCACTCACAAAATCACTCACTGAACAAAATTTTCCACTCACAGTTTGCACAATGTATCGTTTGCTGATTTGTCTGTCTGTTAGTTGAAACAGTTGATTTCAAAGTCACCATCTCACACTCGTATTTATATAGTGAATTCATGTTCTGCTGATACATGGAATATTCCAGTTGAATGTCACGTAATCACTGCATCACACTGGTGCAGCATCATTTGTGGATCACACAGTGGCATCACGTTGTGCATGTGATGTGTGATCACTTGACAGTGACTTATGAATGTGACGACAGAGAGTTGAATTGAATGAATGGTGATGTGTATTGATGTTGATTGTGATGATGGTGATAATAGTAATGATAATAATAGTAATCATAATAGATGCCTGAATGCATGAATGATGAATTGATTCGATGCATGAATGGATGAATTATTAAGTTATTAATTTATTTACAGTCAATTGTTGTTTTAGGTTAACAATCAGTCTACAACAACACTTCCATAGTATTCAAAGGATCCATTATCTAATCAGTCGTAACCACCGGAAACCAGATTGGCCAATTTGACAGTGTACACGACTGTTGGTCATTCGATATATTTCATTTATCACATTCATTTCATCCATTAAGTAACTTTGAATGTCATACCTCTCGTTTGTTATTTGACTCACTATTTCCTACACCAACACACACTCAACTTTATTTGTGACATCATTACGTCAGCACACAATCATGCATATAACTGATTAGACTGTTTACTAACAAATTAGTGCTTAAACTAATAAGGAATACAGTGCATATAACACTACTGATACGACTACTGACTGCACTCTGCAAACGTTAGTGAATGCGATTAACAAACCTATGTTACGAAAGTAATTCCAGTGATATACTGTGAAAAGTCAATATAATTAATCAGAGTTCTTCGCCGTGGTTAGGCAATAATTAAAATGAGATAATCGGACGAATATCCGAGTACTTCTGAACAAGTCACACAAGTGACTTGGTCGATAGAGTCTGTTCACCAATAGATATCAATGCACAAATATCATCCATCGAGAGAAATAAGTGAGTTATTATTCAATCCTCCATTTCATTCCAGTCACATCAAAATTACAGATATGCTTTGTAGACATGCGTGGAAATCGTTGGTACACAGACATCGCATTCTGATTATTTCAATCGTCCGCACAATCACACGCTGTCTTGCTCCACGTTATTTTTTCCTCGACATTAATTACATGTGTCTTTACAAACTCATCATGCCTTTCCATTATCTGCTTATCTTAACAGGTCACCATATTGATGTCACTGATGCTGATGATAACGTCGATGACATCGACAATGTAGTTGATATCGATGATTCAGATGGATCACCGTCTCAATTGTCTCGTGGATACTAACAACGAAACATACCTTATGGTGGTGACATTTATCACCCAGGTTATTTTTGTCGGAATATGTACTATAGACATGAATATGAAGGCCAGTATTCAATGAGACATCATCCAGGTTATAGACACTAATTTCATGTCTGTTTCCACGAGCACTAACCAGTTGGTGAGTGTAACACTTTTGTGTCCAACAATGCCAAGGATTGTTTTGTTGTGGAGCTGCAAGTGAATCTGTCAATAAAGTCGCAGTTGTAGTTGTTAATATTCAATATCAAAATGATTGAGCTGTTCAGTGTATGGCAACGAGAATGATGATGCGAATATGCGTTTTCATGTGAAGATGGTCAACAATTCATAAGTCTCTATTTACAAAGCATCTTATTGTACTATATTAGAAAATCTGAAATTCTACTCAGAAACAGCTGTATGGTTGTTATCATTTGAGTATATGCACACATAAACTGAACTTTATCAATTGTCTAACATAACAAGATTAATGAGAAGACGTCAGTACTGTGAATTTGTACTGTCAAGGTCGTGCGCTTGGTCTAGTTCAAAATCCTTACATTAGATCAGCTGATTGTAATTTTCTATGGGGGACGTTATTATCACTAGTCTACGAGCTGACTGTTTACTTCATACAGAGTTGATTTGTGATTGTGAACTCAATAATACTCAAACACCATCCATAGATACGCTGGATGGAGTCATCTTTCGTTGTGATGGTTGCTGGAAAAAGAAATCAATAATAACAGGCAGCTTCTTTAGCCAGTCTTGATTAACACCTAGATAAACCTGCACGTTAGTTGTATTGTAGGTTATACAATCGCCTGTTTCGTTGACATCGTCCCTTATAATTGTAAGTGCAATGGCACTGCACCATTAATTGTATAAGTACTGTAGAGATATATGCTCAGAAATGCTGTTACGTTTAAGTCTGTTACTAGGAGGCATAGGAAATATTGTTAAAATAGATAAAACAGCTATTTTGAAGAGAATATGTTATAGAAGAAGATCTCTAAAAACTGAATTGGTAAGTACTAATTGCTTTAAACTTACTGGTAGGTTCTTGGTATTTACAATCGAACATTATGGAAGGAATATTTTCAGTATGCCCAAATCGAAGTGCAAGGACACTGATACCAATTATCCAGATGTACGTTCTACCAGGATCCATAATTTATACTGACGACTGTAGAGCTTGTCGGCATCTTCGTAGACATGGATATGTTGGTAGACATGACTTTTATGGTCGAGCTTGAGCGACTATGAAATGACCTTGGAAGCCTTATTCGGAATAAACCAATCACAGCTGTCTTAGTCATGATCACCGATTTTTCTCAATTCTAGTGATTTATTAGTGGATTTCAAACAAGGACTTATTGAAGTATGCCTCCCTCACGAAAATCTTTAGTAGACGACGAAATATTCATCCTTTCATACGATAAACAGATAATATGAAGGCTTAACCGTAACCCGAAATTTGATAAGAAATCCTCAAACTCTTATTAATTATCTATAATTAAAATTGAAAAGTTATACAGGATATATTATTTTTATGTTTATCCAAAGTATGGTCACAAGTGACACCTGACTCGACTTCACATTGATTCGATATTGTTGGTAATAACATCAGTATTCGGATCAACGAAATGTTTCTTATGCACTACAACTTTGTGTACGTACTCAATGTTTGAAAGTGACTCATAAGCTTTCCAGTTGTCATTATAGATTATTGTTCTAAGTAGGATGTATTTTTCTACCAGCCGAAGGAGTGTAGTGGCTAGTGGCCGATCTGTCAGGAATCCTTCCACAATGTCCTTTATTTAGTGCTTTGTCCCATATACCAAAGAGCGGCAGATATTAAAAAAAGAATCACTTACTCGAAAACTGTCATTTCCTTGCCACATTACAACTTAACGCTTTTCTTAGCGATCCCATAGCTTGCAAACAAATAACGAAATTTTTATCACTAGCAAGACCTAGAACACGCTCTATCGGTAACATGCTTCTGGTAAGTGTCCTTCATGACCTGGAGACGCTTGCTTCGTTTCTGATTGGTTCGGCCGTAAAATTCATGTCCACCGATATGTTCACCATGTTGTAGTTCATGAGAGGCATTTTGTGGATCCACGTACTGATGTCCACACGCATGACATCGAAGGATACTTGTCAAATCTGAAGTTGTTTCTTAGACCTTATAAAGGCTCTAGAAGCAACATGATATGCAGCTATATGGATGGGTTCCAAGATTGCTCATATTATGAATTTAATTTGAATGAACCCGTCCTCAAACTAATCTGATAAGAAAGGGGAAATAAAGGGGAAAAAGTACGAGAATAAGGGAATAGAGGGAAAATAAGGTAGACTAAAATGAGGAAATTGAGGGTAAGTGTAAAAAGGGAAATAAAGGGGAGAAATGTGACACACGTAGACTTGGAGGGGAAAATAAGTCGCACAAGAGGGATATTAGTGGGAAGGAGAAATAAGAGCCGGATGAGGTCGAAATAAACGGGACATTTCCTCAATATATTGATAAAATATGTGGATTGTCTTAAAATTTGTTTGTTGCATCCCAATATATCAACATATGACTGAAAGTTTCATTGTAATGGTTGAGTTTACTTCAAAACAGCAGCTTATAATGTTTAGAATAATTACTGACTGATATTTTAGTAGGATGAAAAGAAGCTAGGAGACGTCCAAACTTGAAGTTAGCACCAGTCCATGAAGCCACTGAGTGTTGGTCTGGGTTATGTCGGTGTCAATAGTCAACCTGGTTGTCGTAACCAGCGCGTGACATGACTCAGAAGTGGCTAAGGGAATTATCCAGTATTTAGTCCTTGTTATCCCTCACATCGTTATCCCACAGTTATTTTATATTTTCTTTCTACGAACCAATCTCTACCTGTACTATATTGAATATGACTACACCCTTTTTCCAACTACCGTTAAAGCAAGTACAACTTCTAATATTTTTGCGTTCATCCCATTGTGATATTAAAATGTAACAACTTCAACCAATGAACATGTGTGAGTTTTGCTTCATACGGTCTGTTGAGAGACTAGGAAATAACATTTGACAACAGTCTCACCCTAGTATATAATTCTTTGTCAGTGTCTGTTTACAACCCCATCAAGTACTCAAGCTAAAATATTACCAGTTATCATATCAAAAGACCAATAGTTAGATTACCGATTCGGCATCCAACTGGAGATATTTTTATATACAGTTAAGTTGAAGGATATTTATGCACGATCCTATTCATTGTTACCTGTGTCTAACTGTCTCACACTGAACATAACTGAACTTTCTGCTCACATCCTCTCAGTAGAGTTCAAGAAATTACATCCTGAAGTTAATCCATAGTAGCCTGTTTATTTACTGTACTTGAATATTTCTGAGATCTTCCTTGAATCCATCGTCAGAAGAATATTTATTCAACTTTCAACTTTTATTAAGTTTCGACTTTTATTTTTCAAAAATCGATAACAAATATACAGACACTTATCATTATTTCATGGATCAATGTAATTTGGTATTGTACATTTTACATTAATTATTCTCAACATACTACTTGAAAAATACTAAAGTATAATGAAAATTAATATATCAGCATGTTGATAAGATGCCACTGAAAACTAAAAATCAATTGACAGATATTTCATAGTATGGAGAGTTAGATGCTCGCCAGCCTAATATCCCCAACGCGAAATCTTAAGTGTTTACTACTAAAGAGTTTATTACTAGGATAAAACAGTAGTTCAGTGTTCCACGGTTCTCAGTAATACCCTACCAACATCAATTTGTGATAAATTCAGTCAAATAAAACTTAATATCAGTCTCCAAAAACTGCATCAATTCAAATAAATATGTGATGGAAACGTGGTAGTTTATTAGAGAATAGTGTTAATTCTAGTTATTTGTATTTTTCACAGATTGATGAGGATTGAGTACTACTAGCAACCAGAGAGTTCTGGGTAGCTGTTTCGTGTTAGTAATGGGTTTGGTGATAACTGTCTCATGTGAATTTTCGCTTCTAGACAGATTTGTACTAATCCCGAAACTAATGATAGGGAGTGAAGTGGTTGAGTGAGTTTACATATTATTATTATTATTATATTTTGTATCGGTGTGTATACAACTCTTCTTTTGGATTTAAAAAACACGCTTAACTTCTGCTAACTTGTGTTGCATATAACACAAGTGAGAGATCTGTCTTATAACTAAAGGACAAGTACACTGAGAAAATAGAAGATATGCGTCGGTTGGTCTTTGACAATAGACGTTCCTGAGTGACGAAATGACGGAATAAGCCCTATTGATGTTGATCACGTAGTACTTGAAAAAGATGCCAGGTAATTTGATGTGGCTGTGAATTTTTATCGACTAAAGTGGTTGGGATATGGGATTACTGTTAGAATCACAATCGTAGTGAAATTCAGCAATACTGTCTGTACCGCCGTCAATAAATGGTGCAACAGTAGTGGTAGATGTGCTGTAATTTATGTGTTCACAAGCATTTGAATCAATTTAAACTGCTGCTCCAGTAATAATTTCATTTTCGATGGATCCATGTTAGCATCAGCCACGTCGCCACTGCTGTTTCGCAAGTTTATGGTGACACCGAGATAACCGCTAACGAACGTAAGACCAGCGACACAATAACAGCAAGCTAAGCTATTTCGCAGCGCCCCAGCCCAGCTAACTAGAGTAAGAAGTCCAAAGACAGCAAGAAGCGTTTATTCCACAGGCAGCCTGTCAAACGACGACATCACACACAACTCATGCGTATATATACAAAAACAGAGAGCGTCCTTGGAATATCATAAATAGCGTACTAAAATAAACAAGGAACCAATAAGATTTAGTGTCTTACCAAGTGGGAAACACGAACTGAAGGTGAGAAAGGGACTTTTTGGCGCGAAAACAGGAAATTCAAATTTACACAAAAATAACAGGTTTGCCAAGTGAATTTTGGGGATCTAACATCCCCAACATTTCCAAAGGTATTTTGGACAATGGACCTATTATGAACATCAATGTCAAATGATTCCTGCCGAAAAGCTTAATTAGCTACTCTGTCATGATGAATTTAATTTCGTTCAATTTATATCAAGTAATCATGAAACCAGTTTAGTTCAGCAATATCGGCTGTGGAGTAGTTACCTACCGATTGTAATCAGCGAGGTACACAATTTATCAGGAATTAATTGGAGTTAGCAGAATCAATCATCGAACACCAGCTCGGTAATTTGACTGTTAACGGCTGGTCAAGAAACTTGGACGTTCTAGGCCCGAGTACTCGATAATCATTGTGGATGAGCTATTCAGTCTCATGCTAGGACGAAAAACTGACGAATTTTACCCAATCAGATACATACTGCTCATTTTAGCCATGCACCTATCAATACAGCTGGGATCCACCTAACTTTATCTCGGACTGAAGTAAGAAATAGTTAGTCACACCAAGGAAGACATGAGGACCAAGATTGGCAGCGATATAGATCACCACTTGGTGGTGGTCAAAATGAAATTGAAGCTAAAGAAGCACTGGATAACTGCATCCACAGCACTACAACTGTTTAGTACGACCCTCCTTTGGGTTACCAACTAACTCAACAAATTCCGGTTACCTCTCAACAATAAATTTCAGGCCTTGCACGATCTGAATGATGAACGTGAAACAACCATAGAGGACAACTAGGGAGGGATTAAATGAGCAATAAGTTCAATATGTCAGGAGATTTTGGGCCGCATGAGACATCATGAAGAATGGATCTCTGTTAGTACTTTGGATAGGATCCAAGAAAAAAATAACAAGACAGCAATCAATAGGAGCCAAGAGAGCTTTTAGGATATTATTACACCTCCCCCCCCCAGATATATACGGCGGTATTCCAAAAATTGACGGAGGGTGAAGCAGTGACTTATACACCTATCACTTGAATAATAATGATAAACCCTCTTCTTCACAAGTCAGTCTTTAACAACGTTTTTACAATCTGTAAAGTATGATGAGTATTAATAGCATGAAGACAATCAAGTTTAGATTGTGAAGATAGGAACTTCATTACAAAATGTTAGAATACATTCAAATTCATAAATATCATTATACACTTAGTATTACTAGGATTAATTTCAACTTGGATTCATTAGAATACACAAAAAGCAAGCCAAGAGAATAAATATGTATAGATCGTGAAGTGTACAATACATAATAATGACTAGATCTATTAGCTGTAAATAAATTAATAACTTAATAATTCATCCATTCATGCATCGAATCAATTCATCATTCATGCATTCAGGCATCTATTATGATTACTATTATTATCATTACTATTATCACCATCATCACAATCAACATCAATACACATCACCATTCATTCAATTCAACTCTCTGTCGTCACATTCATAAGTCACTGTCAAGTGATCACACATCACATGCACAACGTGATGCCACTGTGTGATCCACAAATGATGCTGCACCAGTGTGATGCAGTGATTACGTGACATTCAACTGGAATATTCCATGTATCAGCAGAACATGAATTCACTATATAAATACGAGTGTGAGATGGTGACTTTGAAATCAACTGTTTCAACTAACAGACAGACAAATTAGCAAACGATACATTGTGCAAACTGTGAGTGGAAAATTTTGTTCAGTGAGTGATTTTGTGAGTGGGTGATATTGTGAGTGAGTGATTGAGTAAGTGAGTGAGTGCGTGAGTGGATGAATGAATGAATAAATAAATGTAACAAAATGTGGCGTGGTGTAGTGTGGTGTTGCATGATGTATTGTGGAGTAGTGGATCGGTGATGTGTTGTATATTGCACGAATATCTCCACTCCACACAAATCTATTCAGACTACATTATTTGTGCATAATCGATACCTAACTATACACAACTAACACGCACTCCTCTACATTTCTCTCTCTTCTAGACAAACGATGGAGCTCGTCTCAATGATATTCTTATGTGTCATACTCTTCGAAAATGTACTCGCCCAACCAATGCAACACGTCATACCAGGTGATCAAGGTGAGTGAGTGAGTGAGTGAGTGAGTGAGTGAGTAAATGAGTGTGTGAAACAGTAAGTGTGTTAGTGAGTGAGTGTGTGTGTGAGTGGGTTGGTAAGCGAGAAATAAAGTAAGTGCGTGAGTAGTTGAGTGGGTGCGTATGATAGTCCACGTACACTGACGTGTATGTGGGTGGAGTTAAGACTAGTGATGTGTCAACCAATTTTGACATGTTATCATTCAACGTATTAATTTAATGTGTATCGTGAGTGATTATTGTATATTCAGTATGTGTCAACTAAGCAGAATTTGTTGGCGGATGTTTGATGGAGGTTTCCATCTATGACATGTTGGTGAATATCACTCCGATAATGTAATCCGCATTGGTCAGTTGATTATTCTGACTATGTCATCATCGACTGCTACATCCACATGTGTGTACGTCGTGTCGGCATTTTATCACGATTCGATATCGCACTGTAGTTACTACAATCACTCACACATTCACACACAGTACTTCGTCACTTATGTTTCCTTCCTACTATTATTTACATGCACCTCTGTGAATTCACCATATCTTTCTCTTCTCCAGTCATCTCAACAGGTCAGCATATTGATGTTGGTGATGAAGATTATCATGACGGTGATGACGATGTCGACTACACTGACGATGTAGATGATGTCGACGATTCACATGGATCACCCTCTCAATTGCTTCAAGGCGGCTATCATCGAAACCAACATTATGGTGGTGGTAATTATCACTCTGGTTATTATCGTCCCAATAAACAACACGGAAATGGCTACGGTGGTCAGTATCCGGAGTAATATGGTTCAGGCTATAAACACTAATTGCATGATTGACTCAATCAACACCAATCAGTTGGTGATTAAACAGCATTTCCACTTTTGATCACGATCGGATTGTGATCCATTTTGTTGATTACACCATTTCAATTAGACTGGGTGTTTATCTTCATTGACTATCCTGATGTATCATTATTTACATAGTTCTTGTTAAAATATACTCAAGTGATATTGTGTCAATTTGTGTTAACTTTCTTTGCGATGTAATGAATATGTGAGATGTGTGAGGCTGTCAGATGTGTAGAGTGGACCTAATTCTGAACGACTTCAACAAGGTGGTTGTCTTTCTGCAATAGATGTCGATGATGAATGCTAACCGTCTACGTCAACAATGTTGGGTATTGTTTTGTTGTGAAGATGCAGGTATATCTTCTACGTGAATCTATTTCTGCCCCTTCTTGATTCGTCATTGATTTCGAAATGAGCTACAGCATTTTTATATTATTTATCTGCAAACAAACATAATGAATTACGTTAGAAGATGCTGTATTTAGTTACAAATAAAAATTGATAGGCTCTCTTTCTCGAAAACTTACAATGTCATCGTTAAGGCTGAGTTCCTGAGTAATGTGAGTTATGATATGGATTTGATTTCGTAAGATTGCATTAGTTGGGAATGGAATTTGTTGGTTATAATTTCAGCTAACATGGTGACAGTCGATGTTAGATTCACTCACTTACTTGCTTACGCCTGTTATTACTGTCTGTATATTATAGTCTGCTCACCAGCATTTACCATTCAACTCTGTTCTATGCTTATTTTCCCAGCTGTCTACAGTTACTGTTAATTTTTTTCATGTTTGCTGCCAGTTCACGAAGCAGGTTGTTTTTTCGCCTTCTTTTTTGCCGTTGTCC
Source organism: Schistosoma japonicum (assembly GCA_025215515.1). Taxonomy (NCBI): domain Eukaryota; kingdom Metazoa; phylum Platyhelminthes; class Trematoda; order Strigeidida; family Schistosomatidae; genus Schistosoma; species Schistosoma japonicum. The sequence continues at coordinate 44,026,274 of CM046064.1, forward strand.
AACAGGATTCCTAATTAATGCTTTTTTCGTGATACAGTCTGATGATTTCCGCTATGTTTGTCCTATCCTTTTCCAACATCGTTACCTGATTTCCTTTTCAGCTGGAAGTTGGTTTGTTTTTTCCAAAGTAGGCTGTTGCTGATGGTTTTCCAGCCAACAGACATTCATTATTCTACGTAGTCAGTTGTTGATAAATACCTGTACTCTCCTGAGGATGTTTGCAGTACTTCTCCACGTTTCAGCTCCGTACAGAAGAACTGACTTGACGTTCGAGTTGAAGAGTCTATCTTAGAGATTGGTAGACATTTGTTTTGACTTCCATATATTTTTCAACTGTAGGAATGCTGCCCTTGCTTTGCCGATCCTTGCCCTTACATTTGCATCGGATCCTCCTTTTTCATCGATGATGCTCCCCAGGTATGTAAACGTATCCACTACCTCCAGAGTTTCGCCATCAAGTTTAATTAGGTCGGTGCTCTCGGTGTTGAATTTGAGGATCTTGCTGTTTCCCTTATGTATGTTTAGGCCTATTGATGCTGAGGTTGCTGCTACTTTGGTTGTCTGCACTTGCATTTGCTGTTGTGTATGGGATAGAAGTGCTAGATCATCCGTGAAGTCCAGATCATCAAGTTGCATCCTACTTGTCCATTGAATCCCGTGCGTCTTCCCAGATGTAGAGGTTTTCATGATCCAATCGACCACTAGGAGGAAGAGGAAGGGCGAGAGCAGACAGCCCTGTCTGACACCGGTTCTTACTGAGAATGCATTTGTCAGCTGTCCTCCATGCACAATTTTGCACTGTAGTCCGTCGTAAGAATTCCGAATGATGTTGACGAGTTTCTCTGGTATACCGTAGTGTCGAAGAAGTTTCCATAGTGATCTCCTGTCTACGCTGTCAAACGCCATCTCATAGTCAATCAAGTTGATGTACAGTGACAAGTTCCATTCAATTGATTGTTTAACGATGATGCGTAGTGTTGCGATTTGGTCTGTGCATGACCGATCCTTACGGAAACCACCCTGTTGGTCTCGAAGTTGAGCATCCACTGAATCTTTCATTCTATTCAACAACACTCTGTTGAAGACTTTCCCTGGTACTGACAATAGTGTGATTCCTCTGTAGTTCTCGCATTTGCTCAAATCCCCTTTCTTCGGTATCTTGATAAGGTGTTGTTCTTTCCAGTCTGCCGGCACCTGTTCTTCCTCCCAGATCCTCTTGAATAAAACGTGGAGCATACTCACCGTTATGTCTATGTCTGACTTGAGTGCTTCGGCTGGTATATTGTCAGGTCCTGCTGCTTTTTCACTTTTGACCTGTCTGATGGCTATCTTGATTTCTTCAATCGTTGGTAGATTGACATCAATCAGGACGTCTGTAGATGCTGCTTCGATGTCTGGTGGGTTCGATGAAGCTAATCTATTCGAGAGTTCTTTAAAATGTTCTACCCATCTGTCTCTTTGTTCTTGAATGTCGGTGATTAGCTTGCCTTCTTTGTTCCTGACCGGTCGATCTGGTTTACTATATATCTCTGCCAGTTTCTTTGTTGTGTAGTATAGTTGATTCGTATTTCCTTCTCTTGCAGCTTTTCCGCTGTCGTTGCAGAGCTTTTGATGTATTTCCGTTTGTCGGCTCTGATGTTTGTCTTTACTAGCATATTTGCTTCTGTGAATCCACTTTGTGCCTTGATTTTTTCTGCTGTAGTTCAGCTGTTGTTGATTTCTGCCTTCTTGTTTCTCCTTTGTTGAATTTGGTTCAGAGTCTCTGTGGAAATCCATTACTTATGATAATAGTTTTTGCAGCCCAGAGCCTCTTGACAAGTTGAAGTTAGTGCCTCTTTGATTCCTTCCCAGTTGTCCTCCACAGCAGTTTCTTCCTCTCTCAGCAAATCTTGAAGGCTTGAAACCTGCTGTTGAGAACTATTTCAAATTCATTGAGTTTATTAATATCTCGAAGACAGGCTGTATTGAACCGTAGTAATGTTGTTACCCTAATTATCCACTGCTTCCTTAGTTTCAGTTTCATTTCGGTAACCACTGGTGCTGATCTGAAGTTATATCAGCTTCTCTCCGGTTTCTCACATCTTCCATTGATCTTATGAATTTTTTATTGATGCATATATGATCGATTTGATTCTCTGTAGTATGATCCGGTGAGACCCACATAACCTTGTGTATGCGTTTGTTGGTAAATATTGTACCATCTATAACAATTTTGTTGAAAGTGCATAGATTTGCAAATCTTTCACCACTCTCATTTCTCTCTCTTAGTCCCTGTTGTTCCATGATGTTTTCGTATCCAGTGTTGTCCATTCCGACTTTGGCGTTTAGGTCCCCCATCAGGTTGTCAGGTCCATTATTGGACACTTCGCTGTGATTGACTGCACCCTATCATAAAACTGATCTTTGTCCTTGTCGTTTCTGTCGTTAATGAGTGCATAACATTGGACAATGTTGATTGTAATCCCCTTCTTCATTGTCTTGAAAGTTTTTTTATTGATCCTTGGTTCATGTGGTTCCCATCTTACAAGTGAATTGCGCGGTTTCTTGGATAGCATCAGTGCGACTCCTTGGGTGTGTTGTGCATTTTTCTCTACGTGCTCGGGGTATAGTATCACCTCTCCCGTAGCTAATGTTTTCTGTCCAGTTTAAGATAAAATAGGTTTTGCTGATTCCGAGCAATGTTGGGTTGTAACTCTACATTTCTGTTGCAATCTGATTGTATTACAATGTCTTACACTGTGTTCCACCACAAACATAAATAGTTACTGCTCTAATTCTTGCACAAATGACGTTAGATATACTATAAGTATTTCAACATCTTTCTTATGAACAGCTACGTGATGATCACTTACATTGGCTAAGTCAGAATTGCACAAGTTGCCAAGAGAGTTATGTTTCACAGGAGACTCCTATCAAACTGACTATATCAGCAAACTTCGTTGGAGTATCGACTCCATTTGTCAAACATAACATATATCCTCTGCCCAAATGTTCGCTGATATGAAGTAGGTTGAATGCCAAAATCACATTGTATCCAACTGTCTGTATTATTCCACCTTCATTTGTTTGAAATACCATACATAAATGGATGAATTTCTATGTTGTCGTTTGCATAGCTTAACTAAAGAAACAGCACCATGAGATTATAGTTCATTGATAAACCATGAAAGTTCACAAAGTCTAGGTTAATAGGACACAGCATTGTGTGACTATGTACATTTAAAAATTAATATGACAAACTTTACTGCAGAGGGAATAGAAGTTAAACAGAATGGTGTTCATCTGTGTAGAAATAATGAAAGTGGATAAGTCATGGGTTAACTAAATTAGTGGAGAATAATTATAAACGCTATGTAAACTGGAAACAGAGATGGAGTATAGGAGGGTTAAAGCAGTAAGACATTACTCATAAGAAGGATAAGAAAAGATCCTTTGTCACATAGTAGGGTACCTTGTATATAATGTTATGGAATAAGTTAAGGCTGAACAGGAACAAGTGAAATGCAGGTATGATTGAATAACAAGCAGGCACACTTTGGAGATTTGTTGTTTGTGCAAATTGCTAAGTTATTAGTTGAGGTTGCATCTGAGTCCATTGGAATAAGCAATTTAATGTACAGCGGTTAATGTTTGAAAAATTAATAGATTGTAAGCAGGCAGACATTGATGTAAACGTGGCGCGTTGTTACTGTGACAAACGAACAAACCTATACATGTACATTACACGCGGTAAGCAATTTCTTCTCTTTCTTCTATTTATATGCTATGTAAACATATTAACTTTATTTCTTATAGTCAGTTCCATATATACTGCTATATCATCATCCACATACCATTCAAACCTACTTCTCGGATAACTTACTTGTCTCTTGATGCATATTAACAGTTTGCTAGTTTCTGGTAGAGACTAATCCAGCCACCAGACACAATACTCCTCTTCACCTATAATACTAATTCATACTTATCCTGACTGACCCCAATCACAACAATCGGATATCTAGTATCTAGTTTGCGACTGAAGTAGTCTGTATAACCTGTCGTAAGATAATTGTTTAGATACGGTTAACAAAAACAGAACTCGTGTCGTTGAGTATCGCGTACGACAAACCATATAATATTTGTAGCCTGTGAGTTTACGAGCCTAACATCATAACATGAGACAAAATGAAACTGTAGGCCAACAAACCTAAGAGTTTAGTCTGAAGGTCGGAATGTGTTTCATGCTAATGGCTACGTACTATGGTCCTGACAAGAACAAGCACTCACTAATGATGTTTCAAATGCTCCAATATATGCTATAAGGACTCACACATATCGTCTGAATGGCATCACTTACAGCAATTTATACTCAACCTGCAGACTACAGACACTAATGCTGATACCAAGAAATGTCGGATTGTTGAATTAATCAAAAAGACACAAACAAAACATTATTATCTATTGCAACAACTGTCACTATGTGGACTAAATTTATAACCATCAAATTCCATTCTCAACTAATGCAATCTTACGAAATCAAATCCCTATTATAATTCGTATTACTCAGGAACTCAGCCTCAACGATGACATTGTAAGTTTTCGAGAAAGAGAGCCTATCAATTTTATTTGTATCTAAATACAGCATCTTCTAACGTAATTCATTATGTTTGTTTGCAGATAAATAATATAAAAATGCTGCAGTTTATTTTGAAATCAATGACGAATCCAGAAGTGGCAGAAATAGATTCGCGTAGAAGATATACCTGCATCTTCACAACAAAACAATACCCAACATTGTTGACGTAGACGGTTAGCATTCATCATCGACATCTATTGCAGAAAGACAATCACCTTGTTGAAGTCGTTCAGAATTTAGTTCACTCTACACATCTGACAGCCTCACACATCTCACATATTCATTACATCGCAAAGAAAGTTAACACAAATTGACACAATATCACTTGAGTATATTTTAACAAGAACTATGTAAATAATGATACATCAGGATAGTCAATGAAGATAAACACCCAGTCTAATTGAAATGGTGTAATCAACAAAATGGATCACAATCCGATCGTGATCAAAAGTGGAAATGCTGTTTAATCACCAACTGATTGGTGTTGATTGAGTCAATCATGCAATCAGTGTTTATAGCCTGAACCATATTACTCCGGATACTGACCACCGTAGCCATTTCCGTGTTGTTTATTGGGACGATAATAACCAGAGTGATAATTACCACCACCATAATGTTGGTTTCGTTGATAGCCGCCTTGAAGCAATTGAGAGGGTGATCCATGTGGATCGTCGACATCATCTACATCGTCAGTGTAGTCGACATCGTCATCACCGTCATGATAATCTTCATCACCAACATCAATATGCTGACCTGTTGAGATGACTGGAGAAGAGAAAGATATGGTGAATTCACAGAGGTGCATGTAAATAATAGTAGGAAGGAAACATAAGTGACGAAGTACTGCGTGTGAATGTGTGAGTGATTGTAGTAACTACAGTGCGATATCGAATCGTGATAAAATGCCGACACGACGTACACACATGTGGATGTAGCAGTCGATGATGACATAGTCAGAATAATCAACTGACCAATGCGGATTACATTATCGGAGTGATATTCACCAACATGTCATAGATGGAAACCTCCATCAAACATCCGCCAACAAATTCTGCTTAGTTGACACATACTGAATATACAATAATCACTCACGATACACATTAAATTAATACGTTGAATGATAACATGTCAAAATTGGTTGACACATCACTAGTCTTAACTCCACCCACATACACGTCAGTGTACGTGGACTATCATACGCACCCACTCAACTACTCACGCACTTACTTTATTCCTCGCTTACCAACCCACTCACACACACACTCACTCACTAACACACTTACTGTTTCACACACTCATTTACTCACTCACTCACTCACTCACTCACCTTGATCACCTGGTATGACGTGTCGCATTGGTTGGGCGAGTACATTTTCGAAGAGTATGACACATAAGAATATCATTGAGACGAGCTCCATCGTTTTCTAGAAGAGAGAGGAATGTAGAGGAGTGAGTGTTAGTTGTGTATAGTTAGGTATCGATTATGCACAAATTGCATGATTGACTCAATCAACACCAATCAGTTGGTGATTAAACAGCATTTCCACTTTTGATCACGATCGGATTGTGATCCATTTTGTTGATTACACCATTTCAATTTGACTGGGTGTTTATCTCCATTGACTATCGTGATGTATCATTATTTACATAGTTCTTGTTAAAATATACTCAAGTGATATTGTGTCAATTTGTGTTAACTTTCTTTGCGATGTAATGAATATGTGAGATGTGTGAGGCTGTCAGATGTGTAGAGTGAACTAAATTCTGAACGACTTCAACAAGGTGATTGTCTTTCTGCAATAGATGTCGATGATGAATGCTAACCGTCTACGTCAACAATGTTGGGTATTGTTTTGTTGTGAAGATGCAGGTATATCTTCTACGTGAATCTATTTCTGCCCCTTCTTGATTCGTCATTGATTTCGAAATGAGCTACAGCATTTTTATATTATTTATCTGCAAACAAACATAATGAATTACGTTAGAAGATGCTGTATTTAGATACAAATAAAATTGATAGGCTCTCTTTCTCGAAAACTTACAATGTCATCGTTGAGGCTGAGTTCCTGAGTAATGTCAGTAATTATAGATAGTGGATTTCGACCGATTGCAGTAGTTGAGAATGAAATTTGATGATTATAATTTCAGTCCACATGATGACAGTTGTTGCAATAGATATTTATGTTTTTTTTTCATGAATTTTTGATTAACTAAACAATCCGAAATTTCTCGGTATCAGCATTAGTGTCTGTAGTCTGCAGGTTGAGTATAAATTGCAGTAGGTAATGCCATTTAGACGATATGTGTGAGTCCTTATAGCATATATTGGAGCATTTGAAACATCATTAGTGAGTGCTTGTTCTTGTCAGGACCATAGTACGTAGCCATAAGCATTATACACACTTCGACCTACAGACAAAAATAGTTTGTGTCTGTTAATCTCCCGTTTATTATAAGCTTATTGATGCTTGCCTAATATTAAGCTAATCGTATATCTGTGCTATTATTACTGGATAGTGAATATATACTTTATGTTCAATTAACTGATGCACTTTATCATTCGGATATTCATTTCCACATATAATCATCATTAATTAACTAAGTTTGTGTCATGTTTGCTGGATCTAGATAATATGTTAACATAACATATAAGTAGGAGATTTGAAAAATACCTACTGCTTGTAATGTAAATGTATAATAATGGTCAGTTGTTTGTACTTGTTATGAAAGTGAAGAATAGTAATGTTTTTTTAACATGCAGTCCTGTGATGGTTTTCATGAACTCGCAGGCTAGTTGTTTGGCGTTCAAATCATAAGTTCAAAATTTGGCGAATTATATTATGGTGAACATAAATGTAGTCTCTCTTTTCAGAAATATTTTGATTATTAGAACCCGTATACAGAACGTTTACATTCCACAACATGGAAAATCAAATGTCTAACAATTCTTGCTGAAATACAACGTAAGCAACAGCAATACACCATGAATCATATTACAGGTAAATCACAATGAATTAAGTCTCCTTCCTTTTAATCTGTGTAACACCAAATAGAGTAGACGAATGTAGATAGCAAGTAATTGTACAATGCAGAACAACAAATTAGCTTCATAATACAACCTTAGTTTGGTGTCTTGACATGTCGATTCACCGTATAAATTATAGAATACAGATGGATTCATCTTTCGTTCTGATGGTTGCTGGAAAAAGAAATCAATATGAACAGGCAGCTTCTTTAGCCAGTGTAGATTAACACCTAGACAAACCTGCAAGTTAGTTGTATTGTAGGTTATACAATCGCCTGTTCGTTGACATCGTCCCTTATAATTGTAAGTGCGATTGCACTGCACCATTAATTGTATAAGTACTGTAGAGATATATGCTCAGAAATGCTGTTACGTTTAAGTCTGTTACTAGGAGGCATAGGAAATATTGTTAAAATAGATAAAACAGCTATTTTGAAGAGAATATGTTATAGAAGAAGATCTCTAAAAACTGAATTGGTAAGTACTAATTGCTTTAAACTTACTGGTAGGTTCTTGGTATTTACAATCGAACATTATGGAAGGAATATTTTCAGTATGCCCAAATCGAAGTGCAAGGACACTGATACCAATTATCCAGATGTACGTTCTACCAGGATCCATAATTTATACTGACGACTGTAGAGCTTGTCGGCATCTTCGTAGACATGGATATGTTGGTAGACATGACTTTTATGGTCGAGCTTGAGCGACTATGAAATGACCTTGGAAGCCTTATTCGGAATAAACCAATCACAGCTGTCTTAGTCATGATCACCGATTTTTCTCAATTCTAGTGATTTATTAGAGGGTTCCAAACTAGGACTTATTGAAGTATGCCTCCCTCACGAAAATCTTTAGTAGACGACGAAATATTCATCCTTTCATACGATAAACAGATAATATGAAGGCTTAACCGTAACCCGAAATTTAATAAGAAATCCTCAAACTCTTATTAATTATCTATAATTAAAATTGAAACGTTATACAGGATATATTAATTTTATGTTATCGAAAAACTTATACAAGTTATTCTCCAACACTCCACATTTAGTGTTACGATGCATTTTATATAAATATTCATTCAAGTGTCTCCATAGCATTCATTTTTGTGATAGCCGTCTGTTGCCTTTCATCTTCGGGTTCGTCTGTTTTTATTGGATAGCAGAATACTGTGAAAGATGGTTCAAACTTTGCTTGCAAACATGGAGTCTGCAGATGACATCCCCTCCGGTACATCAGGGTTTGATGTAGCTCGATATGACATTGGAAACTTGTCGAAAACTCGCGTCGGCATACTGTCTCCTCCTTCTTTATTCAGAGCTCTTTGTAATGTATCAAAGAATCTTTCTGCTTGACCGTTTGACTAAGGGTGATACAGTGGAGATCGCATGTGCGTGATTTTGTTTTTGCTGCAGAAACGTCGAAATGCGGACTACCCAAATTGAGTACGGTTATCAGTCATCAGGACATCTGTGACGCCGAAGCAAGAAAAAAGTCTTGACAACTTTTCAATTGTGACTTAGCATATGGTATACTTCCGGCCGCCTTGTGAAAGCGTCCACAACGCATAAATAATTTCTACCTTGTATAGAAACCAGCGAAATCAACATGTATTCTTCTCCAGGAGGCGTCTGTTTTCGGCCATGGTTGCTGTACAGCCTTAGCAGGACTCTTTAAAGTCTGTAGGCAGGACTAGCAGCATTCATCTGACCAGATCCACTTGACATTTTTCGATAGTAGACGATTCAGTGGGGCCTGCAGATGTTGCAGATCTGGAAAAAATAGGCCATAATGACTGACCATTCCCAAGAAGAATCGTAGGGTCGGAACATCTGTCGGCAGTGGCATCGTCTTAATAGCTTCAATGGTTTTTTGGATCAGGTCTCCTTCCACTTTTAAATTCTATAAATCTCAAGTAACGTACTTGCTGCAGATGGAAGTCACATTTTTCAGCACGTAAACGGAAACCAAAATTCCCAATTTGTGTGATCACTAAATCCAGCTTCTTATCTAAATCAACTTGGTCCACACCCATTATGAGTATATCGTCTAACTAAGCAGCGGTACCAGGAAAGTCTTGTAATATTGTTTCCATGATCTGTTGAAAGATTGATAGGGATGTCTTTACGCCAAAGAGCAGTCTGTTATTGCGAAACAATCCTTTGTGGGTGTTAATAGTCATGTATTGTTTGCAATATTTAGCTACTGGAATTTGTAGGTAAGAGTCTGACAAGTCCAAATTTGCGAAGTATCTTCCTCCACTCAGCTTTGCGAATAAGTCTTCTGATAGCGGCAACAGGTACTTAAGGGCTTCTAGTGCTTCATTCAGACCTGTTAAAAATTTGCACATATTTGGATGCTTCCATTGGGCTTCTTAATGATTACTATTGGAGCTGCCCATCCGAAGAAAATTTACCGGTTTGATGACACCACCTTTTTGAAGGCAATCTAACTCTTGCTCGACAATACGTTGAGCAGCATACGACAATGGACGTTTAGTTTGTGGAATAGTCGTGGTATTTGATGTCAAGTGTAATGCCATTTGGCCTATCCACACCCACAACCCCTCCTGGTATAGACACACATACAACAATATCTCTCACAACCAAAGAAACTAGCAACCATCTAGTAGATTTGGACATCACTCTCAAGGGGGATATATTTACCTCTCAAAATAGAGAGATGAACAGAGTACCATCACACGATTTAACCCATCACCCTACCGTTAAACTGAAAACAAAATTCCCACCCTATCATTACAACACACATAATGTCCTCCCTATCAATAAGGCCGAGAATAGCCTTACCTCTAACATTCATAGAAATAAAGTAAATCACATACGCCAAACCACTAGGCACGATACATCTGTAGCACTAGATTTGAGGGTCAATGCTATGATCAGAAACAAGCGATTTTTCTCCTTCCACCCTAAGTTTGTTCCCCCTCGAGAATACTTCAACAACAGTAGGATAACACATGCAAATGCGCCATGGCATCATGTGCCAATGATTCAGAAGGATGACTCAGGGTGAAAAAGCCATCTTTCTCTCAACGTACCGTTACTATCCCAAAAAGATACTGGGAGGAATAACTTTAACTAAGGAAATTATCCGCTTCATCAATATAATAGTTCTCTCAGACATGATAACTTACGATCTAAATACTTTCCTATAGTATACAGCTTCAACTACAACTACTTGGCTGCACCCCATAGCTCATTACCAAACTACTATGATCCCTGTGTCTCGTTTGCGCATCCGAATCATTTTTTCGAGTATCCTCACACGACAATTCACAACCCTTTCCATCTATACTCATTGCCCCTGCAGCCGTTACTAAGTCAACAACTAGTAACGAGACCAAACACTCCCGACCTCCAGTTCTGCCACTACTAAGTAAACAGTCTAATAGCAACCTGTCTTTTCTTACCTCAAGCACTTTGTGCCTGAAGAACAACGATCGCAGTGACGACCGAAACACTAATCTTGTAAAGCAGTCACCCAATATCTACCCTTTAGTATCTGAACAATGTGAAGCTCGACGATTAATCCTAAATCAAAATCTTATCCTAAATTCTAAGCCTGACCTCTTCATTCTTGATGCTTCAAACTACATAAACCTTATTAGCAACTCGCGCTCAATCTCTGCTTATTAAACGCACAATCAGTATGCAACAAAATGATCGACTTAGCTCTGCTTGCATCAATCTGCCAACCCTCAATTATTATGGTAACTGAGGCATGGATTACCCCTTATGTCTCTGATCTAAGTATATCTCTAGATAGTTATAAACTGTTTCGTAGTGACAGGCTACATGGACGTGGAGGAGGTTGTCTTATATATGTTAACTCGAAATTAAACTCACTTCTGTTTGATACAGCAGGCCTAAATAAATTACAAGACTCAGTGTGGATTGTTATGAGACCTACTGTCTCGGATTCTTACTTATTCGGCTGTGTATACCACCACCCTGACCCATCAACAGAGGATATAACCTTACTGTCAGACAATTTTACACTGGCTTGTGCCCTACTCTTTACAGGTAAGGTTATTTGTGGAGACTTTAATATGCCTGATATCTCGTGGTTTCCCGCCAAGGCACCGAAGCGCTATGACTTACTTATGGAAAGTCTAGAGCTTGGTGGCTGGTCGCAGTATGTCCGTAGCCCTACCAGATACAAAAACACTTTGGATTTAGTTTTTACACATGAACTCACTCCATGTACCGTCCATACAGGGGAACAATTCCCAGGTAGTGACCACAATATTGTCATGTGCAACTTCAACTTAGAAACTACAATGTATAAATGTCCGGTTACAATGCCCAGCAGACCCTTCCACAAGATAAACTGGACGAGCTTTATCGCGCACTTTAGACGCCTTGACTAGAACAACTATCTCACAGAAGATGATCCTGATAAGCTGACTGATATACTTTACTACAACACTTACAATACGCTTGACATAGTTGCACCTATAAGATATACTAAACCCGGAATTCCAAAATGCATGCTTATCACCACTACTGCACGAAGAAGCCTACGTAGACATGCATCTAAATTTTACAAGTTAAAAGATTTTTCCTCTCTTATAACTATGAAAGAAATATATATTAAGGCTGAGGCGGATCGTACTCAGATGGAAATCGCACTAGAAAAACAGGCTACCATACAAAATAACCCTACAAGACTTCTCAAGACCCTCCGAAACAAAATCAGTAGCACTAAGATAAACGGTGGAAACCTGTTAATCTGTGGCAATAAAATATATGATGACCCTTGCCATATAGCTGATTTATTCAATGAGCGCTTTACCACTACACATACCATTGAAAACCACTTGGATGAGAACGAACCTATTACGCCACCACTATGCGAAATAAGGGATATTTTTTCACTATAGAAAATATTACGAAGGCCATCACTACGCTAAAGCACTCATACGCCTTGGGTCCTGATGGTATACCAGCCAATGTACTCAAATATGGTGGTGCTGACTTCCACCTGGCACTTCTTAAACTATTTGCAATATCACTCTCCACTGCATGCTACCCTACCCTATGGAAAACTACATGTGTCATTCCGAAGTTTAGATCCGGACCTGTAGGAAATATAGAGAACTACCGACCTATCAAACTAACCTCTGTTATATCAAGAGTAATGGAAAATATAATCAAGGTAGAATTACTCCGTTATTTACTTAGGAACGAACTGCTCTTCCCCTCCCAACATGGATTCTTAAAAACCAGGTCTTGTGACACACGCATGTTAGACTATCTAGATGACATAGCTACGCATCGAGACAAAAGACTTCTAGTATCGCCTTATTTCTCGACTTCGGTAAAGCTTTTGACAAAGTCCCGCATAAACGACTACTCATTAAGCTAAAGTCATACGGGGTCAAAGACCCGCTTCACTCACGGTTTGCATCTTTCCTAGAAGGGAGACGGCAAACAGTGAAGTATAATAATAGCCTCTCATTACCTAAACCAACTACTAGCGGCGTAATAAAAGAAAGTGTACTGGGCCCTTTATTGTTCATCATTTACATATATGACATAATTAACGTTATAAAACATTGTCGACCGTATTTATATGCGGATGATCTTAAGATAGCATATAGCTATACACCGGATGTTTTAGAAGACATGACTCTAAGAAAAGGACCTTGATAGCCTAACTACCTGGAGCCAAAAATATCAACTACCACTTAACCATAGTAAATGTGGAATCATGCACATAGGCGACCATAACCCCCAGTTCACTTTTTATCTAAATGGGTCTAAAGTCCAAATACTCCAATCAACAAGCGACTTGGGCATCAAATACTCAGGCAACTTGAAGTTCACAGATCACGCCTCCTCTATAGTCTCGAAAACTAAAAAATCAACAGGCTTTCTTCTTAAAAACTTCTTTACAAGGAAGGCTAAACTTACTTCGTTTAAGATGTGTAAGACCTACACTCAAGTACTGCACATTTATCTTCTCGAGCATGAATAGCATAGACATGACACGTATAGAAAGCGTACAAAGAAGTTTTACACACCGAATTCTAGGAACTAACAGCAACATGAACTACACGGCTAGATGTAAAACACTCTTCTTAGAACCCCTGAGTCATCGCTGACTACGACATAAATTAATATTTTTCACCGGAATATCATTCTCAGCCTTCTCTCCCCGATGGAACCAAACGCCTAGATACGATCTTCGAAACTATGAGGCAACATTACTTATCAATAAATACTAAGCACAACAACGCTGTAAGTTCTTTATCGTACTCTACAGCAAACTCTGGAATAAGCTACCACAAAATATTCCCACTAATGACTCTATCCTAAGGTTCAAACGACTGGTCACCACATACCTAGAATCTATAGACTTTGAAGCGTTCCCCGGATATATGACCAAGTTGTGCTTGTCGTATAACCAAAGATACTTCTATCGAATGGACCCCACTCTTGCAAATGAGAAATCAGAAGGCAATGAAGGATGGGAGCGAAATTATATTTTATCGTGAACAGAGCTTTAATGGGATAGTAACGTGTTTCGAGTCGTGATCTGGTGAAGATGCGTGACCGCGCGCCTTCAACTAGTAGTGTCCGCTAAAACAAACGTGGTCAGCATCAATGTCGAGAGCTTATGCAACTATTTATTTTGGGGATTATTTACCGCTACAACTTATACAAATTCGTTGACGACTTACCACTTAACGTTTGTTCAACCAGCAATGGCTTATCAAGCCTCTAAAACTACAAACACTACATAGTGACCAAAAGAAAGCGATGCAAAAAGATTCTGGAATAATATTGATTATTTTGCTCCCACTAATTAAAAATTCGTTTATATTCTTTCTATTTCATGTGTTCTTCTATATCACTGTCGACACGAGTTTATGATCTGCTCTCCTATGGAATTGGTCTCCTTTAAGCAACTTACTCCAAACGATGGTTAAGAACGAAATGAACGCATCAAGAACTCACCGTTCTAGACCGACCCACATAAATTGGATCTTATAACCTAATATCAAATACTCAGTCCTTGCCCGATTCTAGATAGTCTCTATGATCCATTCTGCTTACCCACAACTATTTTCTGAGATTAGAGCTGGAAGTGTTCTACAATACATTAGAAATCGCTAATTCCTAACAACTGAAAATTCTGGAACTTGTAACAGTTAACTTTATGAATAATAATCAATGACTTCATATAGCATGATTTTCAGAAAATAACTAACGATATATTCCCTATTAAAAACATTATATATCACTCTGATAAAGACTGTCAACTGGTTACTTCTCATGTACAAAAGCTACCTGAGAATAATAATATTATTATTATTAGGTGGCCAGAATTTAAAGTTAGTTCACAAGTTTTGCTATCCACTCACTATTAGTCAGTTCAATATATACTGCTATATCATCATCCACATACCATTCAAACCTACTATTTGGATAACTTACTTGTCTCTTGATGCATATTAACAATTTGCTAGTTTCTGGTAGAGACTCATCCAGCCACCAGACACAATACTCCTCTCCACCTATAATACTAATTCATACTTCTCCTAACTGACCCCAGTCATAACAATCGGGTATCTGGTTTCTAGTTTGCGGCTACAGAAGTCTGTATAACCTGTCATAAGATGATTACTTAGATACGGTTAACGAGAACAGAACTCGTGTCGTTGAGTATCGAGTACGACAACCTGACTTTCATGCAACCTGTGAGTTTACGAGCCTAACATCATAAAATGAAACAGAGTGGAACTGTCGGCCAACAAACTCAAACTCTTATTCTCTGTAGGTCGAAATGTGTTTTATGCTTATAGCTACTTACAATGGTCGTGACAAAAACAAGCACTCACTAATGATGTTTCAGATGCTCAAATATATGCTATATGGACTCAAAAACATATCGCCTGAATGGCATTACATACTGCCACAGCGAAAAAAAACCAACATTGTTGACGTAGACGGTTAGCATTCATCATCGACATCTACTGCAGAAAGACAATCACCTTGTTGAAGTCGTTCAGAATTAGGTCCACTCTACACATCTGACAGCCTCACACATCTCACATATTCATTACATCGCAAAGAAAGTTAACACAAATTGACACAATATCACTTGAGTATATTTTAACGAGAACTATGTAAATAATGATACATCAGGATAGTCAATAAAGATAAACACCCAGTCTAATTGAAATGGTGTAATCAACAAAATGGATCACAATCCGATCGTGATCAAAAGTGGAAATGCTGTTTAATCACCAACTGATTGGTGTTGATTGAGTCAATCATGCAATTAGGGTTTATAGCCTGAACCATATTTCTTCGGATACTGACCACCGTAGCCATTTCCGTGTTGTTTATTGGGACGATAATAACCAGAGTGATAATTACCACCACCATAATGTTGGTTTCGTTGATAGCCGCCTTGAAGCAATTGAGAGGGTGATCCATGTGAATCGTCGACATCATCTACATCGTCAGTGTAGTCGACATCGTCATCACCGTCATGATAATCTTCATCACCAACGTCAATATGCTGACCTGTTGAGATGACTGGAGAAGAGCAAGATATGGTGAATTCACAGAGGTGCATGTAAATAATAGTAGGAAGGAAACATAAGTGACGAAGTACTGTGTGTGAATGTGTGATTGATTGTAGTAACTACAGTGCGATATCGAATCGTGATAAAATGCCGACACGACGTACACACATGTGGATGAAGCAGTCAATGATGACATAGAATAATTAACCGACCAGTGCGGATTACATTATCGGAGTGATATTCACTAACAAATCATAGATGGAAACCTCCATCAAACATCCGCCAACCAATTCCGCTCAGTTGACACATTCTGAATATACAATAATCACTCACAATACACAATAAATTAATACGTAAAATGATCACATGTCAAAATTGGTCGACACACCACTAGTCTGCACTCCACCCACATACACGTCAGTGTACGTGGACTGTCATACACAATCACTCACCTACTCACGCACTTACTTTCTTCCTCGCTTACCAACCCACTCACACACTCACTCACTAACACACTTACTATTTCACTCACTCACTCACGCACTCACTCACTCACTCACCTTGATCACCTGGTATGACGTGTTGCACTGGTTGGGAGAGTACATTTTCGAAGAGTATGACACATAAGAATATCATTGAGACGAGCTCCATCGTTTTCTAGAAGAGAGAGGAATGTAGAGGAGTGAGTGTTAGTTGTGTATAGTTAGGTATCGATTATGCACAAATAATGTAGTCTGAGTAGATTGGTGTGGAGTGGAGATATTCGTGCAATATACAACACATCACCGATCCACTACTCCACAATACATCATGCAACACCACACCACGCCACATTTTATTACATTCATTCATTCATTCATCCATTCGCGCACCCACTCACTCACTCACTTAATCACTCACTCACTAACTCACTCAAAATATCACCCACTCACAATATCACTAACTGAATGAATTTTCCACTCACAGTTTGCACAATGTATCGTTTGCTGATTTGTCTGTCTGTTAGTTGAAACAGTTGATTTCAAAGTCACCATCTCACACTCGTATTTATATAGTGAATTCATGTTCTGCTGATACATGGAATATTCCAGTTGAATGCCACGTGATCACTGCATCACACAGGTGCAGCATTATTTGTGGATCACACAGTGGCATCACGTTGTGCATGTGATGTGTGATCACTTGACAGTGACTAATGAATGTGACGACAGAGAGTTGAATCGAATGAATGGTGATGTGAACTGATGCAGATTGTGATGTTGACGATGATGATGATGATGATTGATGCCTGAATGCATGAATGATGAATTGATTTGATGCATTAATGGATGAATTTTTGAGTGTGTGGTTACATACATCAGGTTCGAAGCTACATACTATCTTGATATCGTCCACATACAAATACGGTCAGCCATATTTTATAAGATTAATTTTGTCATTTATGCAAATAATGAACAATAAGGGACCCAGTTGGGAAAAGAAAGAACAGTTATTATCGAAGTAAATATTGCAGTTATTCTACCTTGGTTAACTTTTACATTACTGTTGATGCAACAGAGGTTAGGTTGATAGGACAGTAGTTCTTTATATTTTCTTCAGGTCCGGATTTATACTCATCAATCACATATGCAGCTTTTCATAGTGTAGCGTAGCATGCAGTAGACAGTGATATTGCAAATAGTTTAGGCAGTGCCATGTAGAAGTCAGTACCACCAATTTGAAGTACATTAGCTCGTGTACCATAAGAGCTGAAGATGTGTTTGTTGAAAGTCCCCAGTTATACGAAACATACCTCTAGTACCCTTGTACTGCACACTGCAAACATTGTTAACGTTATCTCTGCAATCAATTAGCATTTTTATATAGTGTTTATTCCATAACAGTGACTCTTTATCAAAACCTCATTTTAAACAAACCATATCATTTTGATCATGCCAGTGAACTAGTATGCTTTCATGCACAAAGTGCTTCTAGAGAATAAACTATTATTATTATTAATAATAATAAGGATATGCGAATTCTGTCTATCTCTTCCATTTAAATAACATCAACACTCCAATTGCATTGATAAACACCATTATGATGTTGAGGACGCGGTTAGTGTTTGTTATGGCTTGTGCGATTTTGCCGATTTGTCATTTCTTCCGAAATTCAGCAAGTTAATCTCGAATTATCGGGCCTACTAAATCTGTCATTCGCCTTATCAACACGCTTATGAACAAATTTCCGTGTGCAAAATGCAAAGTTATCCATTTGTATTTCTCATTATTGTTAACTTCTTGTTTCTTAAGTAGACTTGCAAAAATTAGTTTATTTTTCTATGTGCTAGTGATTGTTCATTGAAAATTCACCACTCTTTCATCATCTGACACTGATACAATTTACGTTCTCAAATATCGAGATTGTTTGTCACGTATTTCGCCTAATTGTGCTATTATTATTTATGAATTCTTCACTGTTGGACTGGCTAACCATTTCGAACATGTGTACTTCAATTTCTTGTGTCTATTTTGTTTGTACGCAAGTGTCAAGAAAGATGAGATGTTGGTTTTATTGAACGATGTGTAGCCAGATTGATTTCCATAATTGGTCAACATCGATTATAAAAACTGTAATTCATTAGGGACTACATGCATTCAGAAATCGGAATCAGTACTATCGTAGACAGACAAATAGAAATGAATAACCAAACATGCACCACTACCATTCTTATTATCATCAATAACGATCTTACACCTATAACCACACTGAACATCATGATACACTCTACAATACACATGATGATCAAATTCAACTTAATCAACAGTCACATAATCCGGATTAACTTCAATCCGAAGTGCACTGATTCATTCATCCAAACATGCATTCAATTATTCATGCATGTATCCACACACTCAATAATTCATCCATTCATGCATCAAATCAATTCATCATTCATGCATTCAGGCATCAATCATCATCATCATCATCGTCAACATCACAATCTGCATCAGTTCACATCACCATTCACTCGATTCAACTCTCTGTCGTCACATTCATTAGTCACTGTCAAGTGATCACACATCACATGCACAACGTGATGCCACTGTGTGATCCACAAATAATGCTGCACCTGTGTGATGCAGTGATCACGTGGCATTCAACTGGAATATTCCATGTATCAGCAGAACATGAATTCACTATATAAATACGAGTGTGAGATGGTGACTTTGAAATCAACTGTTTCAACTAACAGACAGACAAATCAGCAAACGATACATTGTGCAAACTGTGAGTGGAAAATTCATTCAGTTAGTGATATTGTGAGTGGGTGATATTTTGAGTGAGTTAGTGAGTGAGTGATTAAGTGAGTGAGTGAGTGGGTGCGCGAATGGATGAATGAATGAATGAATGTAATAAAATGTGGCGTGGTGTGGTGTTGCATGATGTATTGTGGAGTAGTGGATCGGTGATGTGTTGTATATTGCACGAATATCTCCACTCCACACCAATCTACTCAGACTACATTATTTGTGCATAATCGATACCTAACTATACACAACTAACACTCACTCCTCTACATTCCTCTCTCTTCTAGAAAACGATGGAGCTCGTCTCAATGATATTCTTATGTGTCATACTCTTCGAAAATGTACTCTCCCAACCAGTGCAACACGTCATACCAGGTGATCAAGGTGAGTGAGTGAGTGAGTGAGTGCGTGAGTGAGTGAGTGAAATAGTAAGTGTGTTAGTGAGTGAGTGTGTGAGTGGGTTGGTAAGCGAGGAAGAAAGTAAGTGCGTGAGTAGGTGAGTGATTGTGTATGACAGTCCACGTACACTGACGTGTATGTGGGTGGAGTGCAGACTAGTGGTGTGTCGACCAATTTTGACATGTGATCATTTTACGTATTAATTTATTGTGTATTGTGAGTGATTATTGTATATTCAGAATGTGTCAACTGAGCGGAATTGGTTGGCGGATGTTTGATGGAGGTTTCCATCAATGATTTGTTGATGAATATCACTCCGATAATGTATTCAGCACCGGTGGTTCAGGCTATAAACACTAATTGCATGATTGACTCAATCAACACCAATCAGTTGGTGATTAAACAGCATTTCCACTTTTGATCACGATCGGATTGTGATCCATTTTGTTGATTACACCATTTCAATTAGACTGGGTGTTTATCTTTATTGACTATCCTGATGTATCATTATTTACATAGTTCTCGTTAAAATATACTCAAGTGATATTGTGTCAATTTGTGTTAACTTTCTTTGCGATGTAATGAATATGTGAGATGTGTGAGGCTGTCAGATGTGTAGAGTGGACCTAATTCTGAACGACTTCAACAAGGTGATTGTCTTTCTGCAGTAGATGTCGATGATGAATGCTAACCGTCTACGTCAACAATGTTGGTTTTTTTTCGCTGTGGCAGTATGTAATGCCATTCAGGCGATATGTTTTTGAGTCCATATAGCATATATTTGAGCATCTGAAACATCATTAGTGAGTGCTTGTTTTTGTCACGACCATTGTAAGTAGCTATAAGCATAAAACACATTTCGACCTACAGAGAATAAGAGTTTGAGTTTGTTGGCCGACAGTTCCACTCTGTTTCATTTTATGATGTTAGGCTCGTAAACTCACAGGTTGCATGAAAGTCAGGTTGTCGTACTCGATACTCAACGACACGAGTTCTGTTCTCGTTAACCGTATCTAAGTAATCATCTTATGACAGGTTATACAGACTTCTGTAGCCGCAAACTAGAAACCAGATACCCGATTGTTATGACTGGGGTCAGTTAGGAGAAGTATGAATTAGTATTATAGGTGGAGAGGAGTATTGTGTCTGGTGGCTGGATGAGTCTCTACCAGAAACTAGCAAATTGTTAATATGCATCAAGAGACAAGTAAGTTATCCAAATAGTAGGTTTGAATGGTATGTGGATGATGATATAGCAGTATATATTGAACTGACTAATAGTGAGTGGATGGCAAAACTTGTGAACTAACTTTAAATTCTGGCCACCTAATAATAATAATATTATTATTCTCAGGTAGCTTTTGTACATGAGAAGTAACCAGTTGACAGTCTTTATCAGAGTGATATATAATGTTTTTAATAGGGAATATATCGTTAGTTATTTTCTGAAAATCATGCTATATGAAGTCATTGATTATTATTCATAAAGTTAACTGTTACAAGTTCCAGAATTTTCAGTTGTTAGGAATTAGCGATTTCTAATGTATTGTAGAACACTTCCAGCTCTAATCTCAGAAAATAGTTGTGGGTAAGCAGAATGGATCATAGAGACTATCTAGAATCGGGCAAGGACTGAGTATTTGATATTAGGTTATAAGATCCAATTTATGTGGGTCGGTCTAGAACGGTGAGTTCTTGATGCGTTCATTTCGTTCTTAACCATCGTTTGGAGTAAGTTGCTTAAAGGAGACCAATTCCATAGGAGAGCAGATCATAAACTCGTGTCGACAGTGATATAGAAGAACACATGAAATAGAAAGAATATAAACGAATTTTTAATTAGTGGGAGCAAAATAATCAATATTATTCCAGAATCTTTTTGCATCGCTTTCTTTTGGTCACTATGTAGTGTTTGTAGTTTTAGAGGCTTGATAAGCCATTGCTGGTTGAACAAACGTTAAGTGGTAAGTCGTCAACGAATTTGTATAAGTTGTAGCGGTAAATAATCCCCAAAATAAATAGTTGCATAAGCTCTCGACATTGATGCTGACCACGTTTGTTTTAGCGGACACTACTAGTTGAAGGCGCGCGGTCACGCATCTTCACCAGATCACGACTCGAAACACGTTACTATCCCATTAAAGCTCTGTTCACGATAAAATATAATTTCGCTCCCATCCTTCATTGCCTTCTGATTTCTCATTTGCAAGAGTGGGGTCCATTCGATAGAAGTATCTTTGGTTATACGACAAGCACAACTTGGTCATATATCCGGGGAACGCTTCAAAGTCTATAGATTCTAGGTATGTGGTGACCAGTCGTTTGAACCTTAGGATAGAGTCATTAGTGGGAATATTTTGTGGTAGCTTATTCCAGAGTTTGCTGTAGAGTACGATAAAGAACTTACAGCGTTGTTGTGCTTAGTATTTATTGATAAGTAATGTTGCCTCATAGTTTCGAAGATCGTATCTAGGCGTTTGGTTCCATCGGGGAGAGAAGGCTGAGAATGATATTCCGGTGAAAAATATTAATTTATGTCGTAGTCAGCGATGACTCAGGGGTTCTAAGAAGAGTGTTTTACATCTAGCCGTGTAGTTCATGTTGCTGTTAGTTCCTAGAATTCGGTGTGTAAAACTTCTTTGTACGCTTTCTATACGTGTCATGTCTATGCTATTCATGCTCGAGAAGATAAATGTGCAGTACTTGAGTGTAGGTCTTACACATCTTAAACGAAGTAAGTTTAGCCTTCCTTGTAAAGAAGTTTTTAAGAAGAAAGCCTGTTGATTTTTTAGTTTTCGAGACTATAGAGGAGGCGTGATCTGTGAACTTCAAGTTACCTGAGTATTTGATGCCCAAATCGCTTGTTGATTGGAGTATTTGGACTTTAGACCCATTTAGATAAAAAGTGAACTGGGGGTTATGGTCGCCTATGTGCATGATTCAACATTTGCTATGGTTATGTGGTATATAGAGACTACATTTTTGTTCACCATAATATAATTCGCCAAATGTTGAACTTATGATTTGAACGCCAAACAACTAGCCTGCGAGTTCATGAAAACCATCACAGGACTGCATGTTAAAAAAACATTACTATTCTTCACTTTCATAACAAGTACAAACAACTGACCATTATTATACATTTACATTACAAGAAGTAGGTATTTTTCAAATCTCCTACTTATATGTTATGTTAACATATTATCTAGATCCAGCAAACATGACACAAACTTAGTTAATTAATGATGATTATATGTGGAAATGAATATCCGAATGATAAAGTGCATCAGTTAATTGAACATAAAATATATATTCACTATCCAGTAATAATAGCACAGATATACGATTAGCTTAATATTAGGCAAGCATCAATAAGCTTATAATAAACGGGAGATTAACAGACACAAACTATTTTTGTCTGTAGGTCAACGTGTGTATAATGCTTATGGCTACGTACTATGGTCCTGACAAAAATAAGAGCTCGCTAATGATGTTTCAAATGCTCCAATATATGCTATATTGACTCACACATATCGTCTGAATAGCATCACCTACTGCAATTTATACTCAACCTGCAGACTACAGACACTAATGCTGATACCGAGAAATTTCGGATTGTTTAGTTAATCGAAAATTCATGAAAAAAACATAAATATCTATTGCATCAACTGTCATCATGTGGACTGAAATTATAATCATCAAATTTCATTCTCAACTACTGCAATCGATCGAAATCCACTATCTATAATTACTGACATTACTCAGGAACTCAGCCTCAACGATGACATTGTAAGTTTTCGAGAAAGAGAGCCTATCAATTTTATTTGTATCTAAATACAGCATCTTCTAACGTAATTCATTATGTTTGTTTGCAGATAAATAATATAAAAATGCTGTAGCTCATTTCGAAATCAATGACGAATCCAGAAGTGGCAGAAATAGATTCGCGTAGAAGATATACCTGCATCTTCACAACAAAACAATACCCAACATTGTTGACGTAGACGGTTAGCATTCATCATCGACATCTATTGCAGAAAGACAATCACCTTGTTGAAGTCGTTCAGAATTGGGATCACTCTACACATCTGACAGCCTCACACATCTCACATATTCATTACATCGCAAAGAAAGTTAACACAAATTGACACAATATCACTTGAGTATATTTTAACAAGAACTATGTAAATAATGATACATCACGATAGTCAATGAAGATAAACACCCAGTCAAATTGAAATGGTGTAATCAACAAAATGGATCACAATCCGATCGTGATCAAAAGTGGAAATGCTGTTTAATCACCAACTGATTGGTGTTGATTGAGTCAATCATGCAATCAGTGTTCATAGCCTGAACCATATTACTCCGGATACTGACCACCGTAGCCATTTCCGTGTTGTTTATTGGGACGATAATAACCAGAGTGATAATTACCACCACCATAATGTTGGTTTCGTTGATAGCCGCCTTGAAGCAATTGAGAGGGTGATCCATGTGGATCGTCGACATCATCTACATCGTCAGTGTAGTCGACATCGTCATCACCGTCATGATAATCTTCATCACCAACGTCAATATGCTGACCTGTTGAGATGACTGGAGAAGAGCAAGATATGGTGAATTCACAGAGGTGCATGTAAATAATAGTAGGAAGGAAACATAAGTGACGAAGTACTGTGTGTGAATGTGTGAGTGATTGTAGTAACTACAGTGCGATATCGAATCGTGATAAAATGCCGACACGACGTACACACATGTGGATGAAGCAGTCGATGATGACATAGTCAGAACAATCAACTGACCAGTGCGGATTACATTATCGGAGTGATATTCACTAACAAATCATAGATGGAAACCTCCATCAAACATCCGCCAACCAATTCCGCTCAGTTGACACATTCTGAATATACAATAATCACTCACAATACACAATAAATTAATACGTAAAATGATCACATGTCAAAATTGGTCGACACACCACTAGTCTGCACTCCACCCACATACACGTCAGTGTACGTGGACTGTCATACACAATCACTCACCTACTCACGCACTTACTTTCTTCCTCGCTTACCAACCCACTCACACACTCACTCACTAACACACTTACTATTTCACTCACTCACTCACTCACTCACCTTGATCACCTGGTATGACGTGTTGCATTGGTTGGGAGAGTACATTTTCGAAGAGTATGACACATAAGAATATCATTGAGACGAGCTCCATCGTTTTCTAGAAGAGAGAGAAATGTAGAGGGGTGCTTGTTAGTTGTGTATAGTTAGGTATCGATTATGCACAAATAATGTAGTCTGAGTAGATTGGTGTGGAGTGGAGATATTCGTGCAATATACAACACATCACCGATCCACTACTCCACAATACATCATGCAACACCACACCACGCCATATTTTATTACATTCATTTATTCATTCATTTGTCTACTCACGCACGCACTCACTCACTTAATCACTCACTCACTAACTCACTCACAATATCACTAACTGAATAAATTTTCTACTCACAGTTTGCACAATGTATCGTTTGCTAATTTGTCTGTCTGTTAGTTTAAACAGTTGATTTCAAAGTCACCATCTCACACTCGTATTTATATAGTGAATTCATGTTCTGCTGATACATGGAATATTCCAGTTGAATGTCACGTAATCACTGCATCACACAGGTGCAGCATTATTTGTGGATCACACAGTGGCATCACGTTGTGCATGTGATGTGTGATCACTTGACAGTGACTAATGAATGTGACGACAGAGAGTTGAATCGAGTGAATGGTGATGTGAACTGATGCAGATTGTGATGTTGACGATGATGATGATA
Source organism: Schistosoma japonicum (assembly GCA_025215515.1). Taxonomy (NCBI): domain Eukaryota; kingdom Metazoa; phylum Platyhelminthes; class Trematoda; order Strigeidida; family Schistosomatidae; genus Schistosoma; species Schistosoma japonicum. The sequence continues at coordinate 44,052,005 of CM046064.1, forward strand.
ATGATTGTTGCCTGAATGCATGAATGATGAATTGATTTGATGCATGAATGGATGAATTATTGAGTGTGTGGATACATGCATGAATAATTGAATGCATGTTTGGATGAATGAATCAGTGCACTTCGGATTGAAGTTAATCCGGATTATGTGACTGTTGTTTACGACAAAGTTTGTCATTATGTGAATCTTTTTGTGAAATTAAAAATGTCAATCTAATATGAGTTTGGTTATTCTATATATCAGTCTCTCATCTTTGACATGCCTAATCATCACTTGTGAGTTTTTACTTACTGTTGTGTACTGCATTTAAATTCTTTCGTCGACCATATTATTACTTATTGATTTATCATTATTGTAGGTTATCGATAGATTATAGGTTGTTGTATGTGTGTCTATACCAGGAGGGGTTGTGGGTGTGGATAGGCTAAATGGCTCCTCAGTTTATACGTTGGTAGGTAGAGCAGGTAGTTTCGGTGGTGTTATACTACTACTATGGTGCGTTGTTGGGTATGTTTTGGGTAATTCATTATAAGTGGTTTTTTCTAGCTTGGGATCTTTCATGTTGAGAGCAACGGCACCGTTATTGTTGAGAAAACTATGTTGCAGAGGCGTTTCATCAGCAACTATTAGTATGTTTTTGAAGTTGCTACCAGATCTAATATAGTCTACAGATTTTATAAATCGCTTGCAATCTAGAGTGGATGCGAAATGGGATAGAATTGGGCAGCTAGTCTGCCAGTCTTTTTTACGTAGTCTAGTACATTCGCATGAAATTTGTGTCAAGCTACTAGTTTGTAATAGGATCGCTTTAACCTTTTTAAGTGAAAAATTCTCTGGAAGATTGTAGACAATGGCTTTGTGGAGCAAGGTGAGTCGCGTTACAACTTCTGCTGCAGCGAAATCGAGAAATGTCTCGGCATGCTTTGCCTTATCAATTTCAATGTCATCATGCTTTCCAAGCAAGTAGGTTAACGGGCTAGTTCAATTAGCATAGACTGTACTTTGGTAAAAGTAAACTGGACATTTTCGACTTTGCTTTTATAGTCGGCAATGTCAGTGCTTAGATCAGTCAGATTGATTGCCTTGATAAGTGGGGTACGATTGTCAATTATCTGCAGTTCAGTGGTAAATAGGTCATTAGGAGGAGATTCGGGGTTTCTAGAGAAACGGGTATCAAGCTTAGAGCTTTAAGCCTCGTTTCGAACCATGTTCAAATAGGATCTTATTAAATAGTTAGGTGGCGTACGTTTACTATGATTTCAGTAGTTGTGTTCTATAGATTAAAATAAAATTCAGTGTCAAATACTCATTTGTAAGGTAGCGGTAATAATATAACCAATGTTACTGCTATTTATGTGATGATGAGTTATCACGAAAAAATTGTAACGCGATGTCTAGACTTACAGCTTTAGTAGTAAGACACTAAATTGAAAGAACATCCATCGTGAGATACTGTGGTTTGCGCATGCTTGATAGTCAGGTAATCATGTATCTGTGCTTTATATGCTGATTCGGAATAACCTGTTGAAGGTTTAGGTCACTGATGCACTTCAGTAGTGAGATATTGGGTTCAACAAACATACATCAATGCGTAACTCAGTTTGTGCCATATTTGCTGAATCGAGAAAATATGTTTACATAGCATATTAATAAAAGAAAGTGAAAAAATCGCTTACCGCGTGTAATGTACATGTATAGGTTTGTTCGTTTGTTACAGTAACAACGCGCCACGTTTACATCAATGTCTGCCTGCTTACAATCTATTAATTTTTCAAACATTAACCGCTGTACATTAAATTGCTTATTCCAATGGACTCAGATGCAACCTCAACTAATAACTTAGCAATTTGCACAAACAACAAATCTCCTAAGTCTGCCCGCTTGTAATTCAATCATACCAGCATTTCACTTGTTCCTGTTCAGCCATAACTTATTCCACAACATTATATACGAGGTACCCTACTATGTGACGAAGTATCTTTTCTTATCCTTCTTATGAGTAATGTCTTATTGCTTCCACCCTCCTATACTCCATCTCTGTTTCCAGTTTACATAGTGTTTATAATTATTCTCCACTAATTTAGTTAACCCATGACTTATCCACTTTCATAATTCCTACACTGATGAACACCATTCTGTTTAACTTCTATTCCCTCTGTAGTGAAGTTTATCATATTAATTTTAAAATGAACATAGTCACACCATGCTGTATCCTATTAACCTAGACTTTGTGAACTTGCATGGTTTATCAATGAAAGATAATCTCATGGTGCTGTTTCTTTAGTTAAGCTATGCAAACGACAACATAGAAATCCACCCATTTATGTATGGTATTTCGAACAAATGAAAGTGGAATAATACAGACAGTTGGATACAATGTGATTTTGGCATTCAACCTACTTCATATCAGCAAACATTTGAGCAGAGAATATATGTTATGTTTGACAAATGGAGTCGATACTCCAACGAAGTTTGCTGATATAGTCAGTTTGATAGGAGTCTTCTGTGAAACATAACTCTCTTGGCAACTTGTTCAATTCTGACTTAGCCAATGTAAGTGATCATCACGTAGCTGTTCATAAGAAAGATGTTGAAATACTTATAGAATATCCAACGACACTTGTGCAAGAGTTAGAGCAGTAATAATTTAAGTTGAGGGTGGAACACCTAGGATGATCATATCTAGTTTCAGGAGAGACTTAGATTATTTATGCTGATCGAATGAGTCCTGTCTCACTTCCACGTGATCTCTCTTAACTACACTTAACTTCAATCAGACCTGCGATTCAAGGAGGAAATGTGGCTCGAAAACATTTCTTCTCAAGTGTGGCGTTGAAGCTTTAGTTACCGAAGTAGAGTTAGGTTAATTTGATAATCAACTGTTGTCTAATTGGAAAATTACTTCGAAAGATCGACGTTTATAGAAGGTCTACTGTGATAGATTACGGGCAGCGCCTTTCATATCTCCTGCATTATTGTAATGGTGAAGTCAAGGTGGCAATTAAGGTGTGTGTAATGCTGTCACTAATCAATAATAGTTTTTGATTACATTAGAACCTGTGTAATGCGCAATGCTATCTTCAAAGCCATTCACTTCTCGGTAATACATCAGTTTCTCCAAGATTAATTAATGGCTATATATGAAGTTCCAACTGTCTGTATTATTCCACTTTTATTTGTTTGAAATACCATACATAAATGGGTGAATTTCTATGTTGTCGTTTGCATAGCTTAACTAAAGAAACAGCACCATGAGATTATCTTTCATTGATAAACCATGCAAGTTCACAAAGTCTAGGTTAATAGGATACAGCATGGTGTGACTATGTTCATTTTAAAATTAATATGATAAACTTCACTACAGAGGGAATAGAAGTTAAACAGAATGGTGTTCATCAGTGTAGGAATTATGAAAGTGGATAAGTCATGGGTTAACTAAATTAGTGGAGAATAATTATAAACACTATGTAAACTGGAAACAGAGATGGAGTATAGGAGGGTTAAAGCAGTAAGACATTACTCATAAGAAGGATAAGAAAAGATACTTCGTCACATAGTAGGGTACCTCGTATATAATGTTGTGGAATAAGTTATGGCTGAACAGGAACAAGTGAAATGCTGGTATGATTGAATTACAAGCGGGCAGACTTAGGAGATTTGTTGTTTGTGCAAATTGCTAAGTTATTAGTTGAGGTTGCATCTGAGTCCATTGGAATAAGCAATTTAATGTACAGCGGTTAATGTTTGAAAAATTAATAGATTGTAAGCAGGCAGACATTGATGTAAACGTGGCGCGTTGTTACTGTAACAAACGAACAAACCTATACATGTACATTACACGCGGTAAGCGATTTTTTCACTTTCTTTTATTAATATGCTATGTAAACATATTTTCTCGATTCAGCAAATATGGCACAAACTGAGTTACGCATTGATGTATGTTTGTTGAACCCAATATCTCACTACTGAAGTGCATCAGTGACCTAAACCTTCAACAGGTTATTCCGAATCAGCATATAAAGCACAGATACATGATTACCTGACTATCAAGCATGCGCAAACCACAGTATCTCACGATGGATGTTCTTTCAATTTAGTGTCTAACTACTAAAGTGCATAAGGGATCAGAATCTAGAGTGGGTTCAGAAGTTTTACTATCCACTCACTATTTGTCAGTTCAATATATACTGCTATATCATCATCCACATACCATTCAAACCTACTATTCGGATAACATACTCGTCACTTGATGCATATTAACAATTTGCTAGTTTCTGGTAGAGACTCATCCAGCCACCAGACACAAAACTCCTCTCCACCTAAAATAATAATTCATAATTCTCCTAACTGACCCAAGTCATAGCAATCGCGTATCAAGTATCCAGTTTGCGACTACACCAGTCTATATTATCTGTCGTAAGATGATTGCCCAGATACGAGTAACTATGACTGATCTTGTGTCGTGAAATATCGAGTACGACAACGTTATTTTATATGTAACCTGTGAGTTCACAAGCCTAACATCAAAGAATGAGACGGGGTGGAACTAACGACTAACAAATTTAAAATCTTCTTGTCTGTAGGTCGGAATGTGTATCATGGTAATGGCTACGTACTATGGTCCTGACAAGAACAAGCACTCACTAATGATGTTTCAAATGCTCCAATATATGCCATATGGACTCACACATATCGTCTGAATGTCATCACCTACTGCAATTTATACTCAACCTGCAGACTACAGACACTAATGCTGATACCGAGAAATTTCTAATTGTTTAATTAATCAAAAATACATGAACAAAATATAATTATCTATTGCATCTACTGTCACTACGTGAACTGAATTCATAAACATCAAATTCCTTTCCGAACTACTGCTGCTTTTCGAAATCAACTCCCTATCATAACTCACATTACTCAGCAACTCAGCCTTAACGAGGACATTGTAAGTTTACGAGAAAAAGAGCCTATCAATTTTATTTGTATCTAAATACAGCATCTTCTAACGTAATTCATTATGTTCGTTTGCAGATAAAGAATATAAAAATGCTGTAGCTCATTTTGAAATCAATGACGAATCCAGAAGTGGCAGAAATAGATTCGCGTAGAAGATATACCTGCATCTTCACAAAAAAACAATACCCAACATTGTTGACGAGCCTAACATCATAAAATGAAACAGAGTGGAACTGTCGGCCAACAAACTCAACTCTTATTCTCTGTAGGTTGAAATGTGTTTTATGCTTATAGCTACTAACAATGGTCCTGACAAAAACAAGCACTCACTAATGATGTTTCAGATGCTCTAATATATGCTATATGGACTCAAAAACATATCGCCTGAATGGCATTACATACTGCCACAGCGAAAAAAAACCAACATTGTTGACGTAGACGGTTAGCATTCATCATCGACATCTACTGCAGAAAGACAATCACCTTGTTGAAGTCGTTCAGAATTGGGATCACTCTACACATCTGACAGCCTCACACATCTCACATATTCATTACATCGCAAAGAAAGTTAACACAAATTGACACAATATCACTTGAGTATATTTTAACAAGAACTATGTAAATAATGATACATCACGATAGTCAATGGAGATAAACACCCAGTCAAATTGAAATGGTGTAATCAACAAAATGGATCACAATCCGATCGTCATCAAAAGTGGAAATGCTGTTTAATCACCAACTGATTGGTGTTGATTGAGTCAATCATGCAATTAGTGTTTATAGCCTGAACCATATTTCTTCGGATACTGACCACCGTAGCCATTTCCGTGTTGTTTATTGGGACGATAATAACCAGAGTGATAATTACCACCACCATAATGTTGGTTTCGTTGATAGCCGCCTTGAAGCAATTGAGAGGGTGATCCATGTGGATCGTCGACATCATCTACATCGTCAGTGTAGTCGACATCGTCATCACCGTCATGATAATCTTCATCACCAACGTCAATATGCTGACCTGTTGAGATGACTGGAGAAGAGAAAGATATGGTGAATTCACAGAGGTGCATGTAAATAATAGTAAGAAGGAAACATAAGTGACGAAGTACTGCGTGTGAATGTGTGAGTGATTGTAGTAACTACAGTGCGATATCGAATCGTGATAAAATGCCGACACGACGTACACACATGTGGATGAAGCAGTCGATGATGACATATTCAAAACAAACAACCGACCAGTGCGGATTACATTATCGGAGTGATATTCACTAACAAATCATAGATGGAAACCTCCATCAAACATCCGCCAACCAATTCTGCTTAGTTGACACATTCTGAATATACAATAATCACTCACGATTTACATTAAATTGATATGTAAAATGATCACATGTCAAAATTGGTCGACACACCACTAGTCTGCACTCCACCCACATACACGTCAGTGTACGTGGACTGTCATACAAAATCACCCACCTACTCACGCACTTACTTTCTTCCTCGCTTACCAACCCACTCACACACTCACTCACTAACACACTTAATATTTCACTCACACACTCACTTACTCACTCACTCACTCACTCTGTCACTCACTCACTCACTCACTCACTCACCTTGATCACCTGGTATGACGTGTTGCATTGGTTGGGCGAGTACATTTTCGAAGAGTATGACACATAAGAATATCATTAAGACGAGCTCCATCGTTTTCTAGAAGAGAGAGAAATGTAGAGGAGTGCTTGTTAGTTGTGTATAGTTAGGTATCGATTATGCACAAATAATGTAGTCTGAGTAGATTGGTGTGGAGTGGAGATATTCGTGCAATATACAACACATCACCGATCCACTACTCCACAATACATCATGCAACACCACACCACGCCATATTTTATTACATTCATTTATTCATTCATTCATCCACTCACGCACTCACTCACAGAGTCACTTTAACAGCCACTAACCAACTCACAATATCACCCACTCACAAAATCACTAACTGAATGAATTTTCCACTCACAGTTTGCACAATGTATCGTTTGCTGATTTGTCTGTCTGTTAGTTGAAACAGTTGATTTCAAAGTCACCATCTCACACTCGTATTTATATAGTGAATTCATGTTCTGCTGATACATGGAATATTCCAGTTGAATGTCACGTAATCACTGCATCACACAGGTGAAGCATTATTTGTGGATCACACAGTGGCATCACGTTGTGCATGTGATGTGTGATCACTTGACAGTGACTTATGAATGTGACGACAGAGAGTTGAATCGAGTGAATGGTGATGTGAATTGATGCAGATTGTGATGTTGACGATGATGATGATGATGATGATGATTGATGCCTGAATGCATGAATGATGAATTGATTTGATGCATGAATGGATGAAGTGTGTGGATACATACATCAGGTTCGAATCTACATACTATCTTGATATCTTCCACATACAAATACGGTCAGCCATATTTTATAAGATTAATTATGTCATTTATGCAAATAATGAACAATAAGGGACCCAGTTGGGAAATGAAAGAACAGTTATTATCGAAGTAAATATTGCAGTTATTCTACCTTGGTTAACTTTTACATTACTGTTGATGCAACAGAGGTTAGGTTGATAGGACGGTAGTTCTTTGTATTTTTTTCAGGTCCGGATTTAAACTCATCAATCACATATGCAGCTTTTCATAGTGTAGCGTAGCATACAGTAGAAAGTTGGTGATAAAACAGCATTTCCACTTTTGATCACGATCGGATTGTGATCCATTTTGTTGATTACACCATTTCAATTTGACTGGGTGTTTATCTTCATTGACTATCCTGATGTATCATTATTTTCATAGTTCTTGTTAAAATATACTCAAGTGATATTGTGTCAATTTGTGTTAACTTTCTTTGCGATGTAATGAATATGTGAGATGTGTGAGGCTGTCAGATGTGTAGAGTGATCCCAATTCTGAACGACTTCAACAAGGTGATTGTCTTTCTGCAATAGATGTCGATGATGATTGCTAACCGTCTACGTCAACAATGTTGGTTTTTTTTCGCTGTGGCAGTATGTAATGCCATTCAGGCGATATGTTTTTGAGTCCATATAGCATATATTTGAGCATCTGAAACATCATTAGTGAGTGCTTGTTTTTGTCAGGACCATTGTAAGTAGCTATAAGCATAAAACACATTTCGACCTACAGAGAATAAGAGTTGAGTTTGTTGGCCGACAGTTCCACTCTGTTTCATTTTATGATGTTAGGCTCGTAAACTCACAGGTTGCATGAAAGTCAGGTTGTCGTACTCGATACTCAACGACACGAGTTCTGTTCTCGTTAACCGTATCTAAGTAATCATCTTATGACAGGTTATACAGACTTCTGTAGCCGCAAACTAGAAACCAGATACCCGATTGTTATGACTGGGGTCAGTTAGGAGAAGTATGAATTAGTATTATAGGTGGAGAGGAGTTTTGTGTCTGGTGGCTGGATGAGTCTCTACCAGAAACTAGCAAATTGTTAATATGCATCAAGAGACGAGTAAGTTATCCGAGTAGTAGGTTTGAATGGTATGTGGATGATGATAAAGCAGTATATATTGAACTGACTAATAGTGAGTGGATGGCAAAACTTGTGAACTAACTTTAAATTCTGGCCACCTAATAATAATAATATTATTATTCTCAGGTAGCTTTTGTACATGAGAAGTAACCAGTTGACAGTCTTTATCAGAGTGATATATAATGTTTTTAATAGGGAATATATCGTTAGTTATTTTCTGAAAATCATGCTATATGAAGTCATTGATTATTATTTATAAAGTTAACTGTTACAAGTTCCAGAATTTTCAGTTGTTAGGAATTCGCGGCTTCTAATGCATTGTAGAACACTTCCAGCTCTAATCTCAGAAAATAGTTGTGGGTAAGCAGAATGGATCATAGAGACTATCTAGAATCGGGCAAGGACTGAGTATTTGATATTAGGTTATAAGATCCAATTTATGTGGGTCGGTCTAGAACGGTGAGTTCTTGATGCGTTCATTTCGTTGTTAACCATCGTTTGGAGTAAGTTGCTTAAAGGAGACCAATTCCATAGGAGAGCAGATCATAAACTCGTGTCGACAGTGATATAGAAGAACATATGAAATAGAAAGAATATAAACGAATTTTTAATTAGTGGGAGCAAAATAATCAATATTATTCCAGAATCTTTTTGCATCGCTTTCTTTTGGTCACTATGTAGTGTTTGTAGTTTTAGAGGCTTGATAAGCCATTGCTGGTTGAACAAACGTTAAGTGGTAAGTCGTCAACGAATTTGTATAAGTTGTAGCGGTAAACAATCCCCAAAATAAATAGTTGCATAAGCTCTCGACATTGATGCTGACCACGTTTGTTTTAGCGGACACTACTAGTTGAAGGCGCGCGGTCACGCATCTTCACCAGATCACGACTCGAAACACGTTACTATCCCATTAAAGCTCTGTTCACGATAAAATATAATTTCGCTCCCATCCTTCATTGCCTTCTGATTTCTCATTTGCAAGAGTGGGGTCCATTCGATAGAAGTATCTTTGGTTATACGACAAGCGCAACTTGGTCATATATCCGGGGAACGCTTCATTGGTGAGCCCGACGTGATCTGGAAACGATCATTTACTGTGAGTCCGTTCCTCTTTTATAGTTTTAAACAGAGTATTATTGGTGGTTTTATTATTTTTTTCACCGCATATTTTTTACAGTATTTTCGTATTTGCATTCATTACTATTTTTATGATATGTGATTAGACTCCTAAGCTTATAAGGATTAGAACCCCTACACCTCCAAACTTTTAGCTCATTCATTTCTGTACAGATAATGTAGAAGCCTGGTTCTGCTACGCATTGAGACCAATGTGTGACAGATCCACGCGTCCAATTTCTGGCGGTTTTAAGGTCGTTTTTGCGTGAATTGAACAGGTACGTCACCCCTTTTTTTTCCAGTCCTGACTGCCTAGGACCGTACGAACAGCTCAAAAGATCAATTCTCAAACGAGGAGATTTGTCCGACAGACAACAACTTTACGAGTTGTTTCACTCCATTAGGCTTGGTAGCGGTTCAGCGACCAAGATGTTATTGCGTATGAGGGAAGTAATTGGTCGACATACTTTTGACGAACGACTCTTCCGTCAACTCTTCTTATGAAAACTGTCACAACAAGTGCGAGCAGTATTAGTAACATTTAACAACAATCCAGTAGACAAACTAGCTTCATCTGCTGATCGAATTCTGGAGATCACCAGAACTTGCCACAATGAGGTTTATTCTGGCGCAGAAGTCAGCGTCCTTCCTGCAACTTCATCTGATCGTCAACATGAAGCTGCAGTTATTCTACAGGCAGCTGACAAAAAACAAATAGTCACATATGAAAAAAAATTGTCTACTTAAACGTGGGGTTGCGCAAACCCATACACTGGATTTTCACTATTGTCCATGTGAAAATACCTATCATAGGCATAGATTTACTAAGCTACCACAACTTGCTTGTGGACGCCAGCTAAACGGGGCTAGTCGACAGCAACACAAAGCTGTACGTACGTAAAAAACCACTGCTACAGGTTGTAGCATATGTCTTCTTCTCTTTAAACATTTAAATAACCCTTATTTCTCAGCCAATACTTGACAAGTATCCGGACCTGAATAAGGCGACATCGAAGTTATCATGTGTAACCAGCAATGTTACACATCACATCACGACTACAGGTCAACCTGTATTCTCCGAAGCACGCCGATTAGCACCCAAAAAATTAAGGGTTGCTAAAAACGAATTCGACCATACGATTGACCTGGGAATAATCCACCCATCCGGCAGCCCATGGTCGTCTCCATTACATATGGTCCCGAAGAAAGACAGCAATGATTGGCGTCCTACAAGTGATTATCGGCGTCTAAACGCACAAACTACGCCAGATCGTTACTTTTAACCTCACATCCACGACCTAACAGCCACGTTGAACGGAATGACAGTATTCTCAAAAATTGATCTAGTAAAGCCTACAATCGAATACCGATGGCCGAAAATGACATCTCGAAAACGGCTATTGTAACCCCGTTACGATTTCCTCCTAATGCCCTTCGGCTTGAGGAATGCAGCACAAACGTTTCAACGTTTCATCGATGACGTGTTCCGTGGGCTTGACTATGTCCATGCATATGTCGACGACTGCTTGATAGCAAGCTCAGACAAAGAAATACACATGAAACATTTGGACACAGCTTTGAAAAGACTGCACTAATACGGAATTACTATTAATATACAAAAATGTCAAATCGGAACAACTTCGTTAGACTTGATGGGGCATACCAATAATGCAAATGGTATACAGCCTCAAAAACACAAGGTGGCGGCAATTCTGGAGTATCCGGAATCAACAACCAATAAGCAGTTACGAGCTTTCAACGGATTGGTAAGTTTCTACAGACGATTTATCTCCAACTGTGCATCTATTATGAAACCCCTAACAATTCAGTTTCGTGGGAATAAAAAGGTGGTCACAATGGATTCAGAATCAAAGAAAGCCTTCGTTGCAACTAAAGAGGCGATAGCCAATGTAACTATGCTGGCACACTGCAACACTGAAGCTCCCTTCAGCATTGCAGTCGACACTTCTGATTCAGCCATTAGTGCAGTTCTGCAACAATGGACTGGCCAAGCTTGGCAGCCCTTAGCATTCTTCTCAAGACGGTTAAACGGCACTTAATCAAGATACAGCACTTTTGAACGTGAAATACTAGCCATGTACTGTGCCGTACGTCATTTTCAACATTCCATCGAAGGCCGGGAATTTGTAATATTCACCGGTCATAAACCACTGACGTTTTCGATGAAATCATTTTCAGATAAGTACTCTCCACGAGAGTCACGTCATCTTGACTATATCTCCTAATTCTCTACTGACAAACGACATATATCGGGAGCTAACTATGTAGTTGCCGACGCTTTATCGAGAATGCATTCCTTGAATCGTATCCAAGGAATCAACCTTGTTGAACTAGCTCAACTTCAAAGTGAAGATATCGATTCTCATCACAAGTTAGCCGCAACGACGCTCCAACTCCATACTAAAACGATTAAAAAAGGTAAGAACACTATAATTTGTGATTCTTCTACAGGTACAGCCCGTCCAGTCGTCCCCAGAAGTTATCGACGAGTCATCTTCGACACGTTGCACAACCTTTCTCATTCTGGAATTCGTGCTACAAGTAAACTGATTACTGAGAGATTCTGCTGGTCAAAAATGAATAAGAATATTGAAGAATGGGCGCGCACTTGCATAGCCTGCCAGAAGAACAAAGTAATTTGACATAATAAATGCTCTCTAGGCACTGTCCTAACCCCTGACGCTCGATTCGACCACATCCATCTTGATTTGGTATGACCCTTACCAAACTCGAATGGATTTTCTTATCTTCTGACATGCGTGGACCGATTTACACGCTGGCCAGGAGCGATTCCACTCAAAGACATCACTAGTAAAACGATTGCTCGCGCTTTCGGCGAACGATAGGTAGCCAACTTTGGTTGTCCATCTATAATAATGACAGACCGTGGACGTCAGTTTGAATCTGGAATAATCCACGCTCTGACCAAATTACTTGGAACAACGCTTTTTAGGACGATCGCCCACCACTCACATTCTAACGGTTTGGTAGAAAGATTCCATTGACAACTGAAAGCATCACTTTCAGCTACAAACATCCTCCAGTGGATCGATGCCTTACCATTAGTTTTACTCAGGATTCGCAGCATAGTGAAGGAAGATATTGGATGTAGTGTCACTGAATTAGTCTACGGAACGACTCTTCGACTACCAGTTGAGTTTGTGGAAACCGCCTTCACTTCGACAAACCTGGATCTGAATTCTTACGTGAAGCGGCTTACAAATGCTATGCGTTCAGTTAAGCCAGTTCAAACTCGACAACAATGGACAGACACCTTTATCCAACCTGCCTTAAAATATAGTACACACGTTTTCGCACGTCGTGATGCTGTACGCCGACCTCTCGACGCAACTTACGAAGGGCCATACAAGGTTATTAAACGTGAAACAAAGTACTATACGATTGACAAAAATGGTCAGGAGGATAACGTCAGCATTGACCGCCTCAAAGCAGCCTACCCAGAAGGTACACATTTTAGTGTCGAACTCGCTGCAACACCTGCAAAACGTGACATGAAGGAAGTCGTTACGCCGCAAGCAATGACTAACACGCAAGTGGAAGTATTAAAGAGCTCCGTTACGCCGAAAGCTACGCGTTCTGGTAGAAAAGTACGATTTGCGGAACACCTAAACGAATACTATGTCTACTAATTTCCTCCCGCTACCTACGTACGTATAACATTTTTCTTGTTGTTATCTTAAAATAAATAATAACAAAGAAAAAATAAAAATCGATAAACTCATTATTGTTATTTTTTAAATAAAATAATTTAACTGTGTGCATTTTATAAATTTTCGTGTCAAAAAAGGCGTTTCATTGTTTGTTGTCGGTGTCCAACACCTTTTTAGGGATGCATTGAGTTAACAATAAATACTTTTTGTATACAAAATGCACAAATTTAAATTTTATTTTCTCTTTTCGACTTCCAGGCCGTCTGGAAACAAACAGAAGGACGTGGAAGGAACAAAGACCTTTTTATGTACAATTATTTTACGCAACGACACCATAGTGTGAGGACTGACGTCTAGAAGCTGCACTACATTGCAAGCTATCGAAGAAACGTTTACCAATGTCAAACGAATTAGGTTTTATCCTTTTGGCTGGCACGTCTTAGGTTCCTCACGAACCCATTAGGGAGGGGAGTGGGCTATAGCGGTAAATAATCCCCAAAATAAATAGTTGCATAAGCTCTCGACATTGATGCTGACCACGTTTGTTTTAGCGGACATTACTAGATGAAGGCGCGCGGTCACGCATCTTCACCAGATCACGACTCGAAACACGTTACTATCCCATTAAAGCTCTGTTCACGATAAAATATAATTTAAGTATAAAATATAAGTAATAGAGCCTATCAATTTTTATTTGTAACTAAATACAGCATCTTCTAACGTAATTCATTATGTTTGTTTGCAGATAAATAATATAAAAATGCTGTAGTTCATTTTGAAATCAATGACGAATCCAGAAGTGGCAGAAATAGATTCGCGTAGAAGATATACCTGCATCTTCACAACAAAACAATACCCAACATTGTTGACGTAGACGGTTAGCATTCATCATCGACATCTATTGCAGAAAGACAATCACCTTGTTGAAGTCGTTCAGAATTGGGATCACTCTACACATCTGACAGCCTCACACATCTCACATATTCATTACATCGCAAAGAAAGTTAACACAAATTGACACAATATCACTTGAGTATATTTTAACAAGAACTATGTAAATAATGATACATCACGATAGTCAATGGAGATAAACACCCAGTCAAATTGAAATGGTGTAATCAACAAAATGGATCACAATCCGATCGTCATCAAAAGTGGAAATGCTGTTTAATCACCAACTGATTGGTGTTGATTGAGTCAATCATGCAATTAGTGTTTATAGCCTGAACCATATTTCTTCGGATACTGACCACCGTAGCCATTTCCGTGTTGTTTATTGAGACGATAATAACCAGAGTGATAATTACCACCACCATAATGTTGGTTTAGTCAAAATTGCTCGACACATCACTAGTCTCAACTTCACCCACATACACGTCAGTGTACGCGGACTGTCATACGCACTCACACATCTACTCACGCTCTTACTTTCTTCCTCGCTAACCAACCCACTTACACACTCACTCACTAACACACTTACTATTTCACTCACTCACTCACTCATTCACTCACTCACTCACTCACTCACCTTGATCACCTGGTATGACGTGTCGCATTGGTTGGGCGAGTACATTTTCGAAGAGTATGACACATAAGAATATCACTGAGACGAGCTCCATCGTTTTCTAGAAGAGAGAGAAATGTAGAGGAGTGCTTGTTAGTTGTGTATAGTTAGGTATCGATTATGCACAAATAATGTAGTCTGAGTAGATTGGTGTGAAGTGGAGATATTCGTGCAATATACAACACATCACTGATTCACTACTCCACAATACATCAAGCAACACCACACCACGCCATATTTTATTACATTCATTTATTCATTTATTCATCCACTCAGGCAAGCACTCACTCACTTACTCACAATAACAACCACTCACAAATTCACTCACTGAGTAAATTTTCCACTCACAGTTTGCACAATGTATCGTTTGCTGATTTGTCTGTCTGTTAGTTGAAACAGTTGGTTTCAAAGTCACCATCTCACACTCGTATTTATATAGTGAATTCATGTTCTGCTGATACATGGAATATTCCAGTTGAATGTCACGTAATCACTGCATCACACAGGTGAAGCATTATTTGTGGATCACACAGTGGCATCACGTTGTGCATGTGATGTGTGATCACTTGACAGTGACTTATGAATGTGACGACAGAGAGTTGAATCGAGTGAATGGTGATGTGAATTGATGCAGATTGTGATGTTGACGATGATGATGATGATGATGATTGATGCCTGAATGCATGAATGATGAATTGATTTGATGCATGAATGGATGAATTATTGAGTGTGTGGATACATGCATGAATAATTGAATGCATGTTTGGATGAATGAATCAGTGCACTTCGGATTGAAGTTAATCCGGATTATGTGACTGTTGATTAAGTTGAATTTGATCGTCATGTGTATTGTAGAGTGTATCATTATGTTCAGTGTGGTTATAGGTGTGAGATCGTTATTGATGATTATATAAATGGTAGTGGTGCCTGTCGTGTGATTAATCGACATTAAAGATAACTGTTTTTATCTCATGCTAATAAACAACGTGTACATTTCGTTATAGCACAATCACCACGTTTTGTCAACTGTCCAAATAGTGTCTCACAAATAGTAATTCCATCCATAAACAACACAAATAAATTACGAATAAATTAATCATGGTGGTGATGATGGTAGAAATGGTAGTGATGCTTGTGATGACTTGCGTACAAACAAAATAGACACAAGAAATTGAAGTACACATGTTCGAAATGGTTAGCCAGTCCAACAGTGAAGAATTCATAAATAATAATAGCACAATTAGGCGAAATACGTGACAAACAATCTCGATATTTGAGAACGTAAATTGTATCAGTGTCAGATGATGAGTAAGTGGTGAATTCTCAATGAAACACAGTATAGACGCAACTGCATCTCTGCTACGCGTTTATTTTAGAGAAACTTGGAAAACATGAACAATCACTAGCACATAGAAAAATAAACTAATTTTTGCAAGTCTACTCAAGAAACAAGAAGTTAACAATAATGAAAAATACAAATGGATAACTTTGCATTTTGTACACGGAAATTTGTTCATAAGCGTGTTGATAAGGCGAATGACAGATTCAGTAGGCCCGATAATTCGAGATTAACTTGCTGAATTCTGAAAGGAATGACAAATCGGCAAAATCGCACAAGCCATAACAAACAGTAATCACGTCCTACACGTTATAATGGTGTTTATCAATGCAGTTGGAGTGTTGATGTTATTTAAATGGAAGAGATAGACAGAATACGCATATCCTTATTATTAATGATAATAATAATAGTTTATTGTCTAGAAGCACTTTGTGCATGATAGCATACCAGTTCACTGGCATGATCAAAATGATATGGTTTGTTTAGAATGAGGTTTTGATAAAGAGTCACTGTTATGGAATAAACACTATATAAAAATGCTAATTGATTGCAGAGATAACGTTAACAATGTTTGCAGTGTGCAGTACAAGGGTACTAGAGGTATGTTTCGTATAACAGGGGACTTTCAACAAACAGTCACGTGTTTCTCGTCTATGGCGCTGTAATCCCATGAGATGACTATGAGTAAGCAGAAAGAACCATAGAAGGATGAGAATGCCGAGAATGATATGCTGTTGTTTATTTTATAGAAGAATATTAGGTTTCGCCCTATTCGGCGGTGACACTGAGGTTTTGAAGAGAGTGTTTCACATCTTGTCGTGTAGTTCATGTTACTGTTAGTTCCCGGAATTCGACGTGTAGAACTTCTTTGTACACTTTTACACGTATGCTATCTATGCTTGTCATGCTGAAAATAATAAATGAGCATTACTCGAGTGTAGGTTCAACACAAATCCCAAACAAAGTAAGCTTAGCCTTCGTTGTATTAAAGTTTTTGAAGAGAAGCTTGTTAAATTTCTAGTTTTGGAGATTACAGAGAAGGCATGTTCCGTGAACTTTAAGTTACATGATTATTTAATATTCAAGTCGCTTGTTGATTGGAGTACTGAGACTTCGGACTCATTTAGACAAAATATGAACTGCGGGTTATTGCTGCTCATGTGCATGATTCCACATTCACTATAATTAAGTGATAGTCAACATTTTCGGCTTCAGGCAGTTAGGCTATCAAGGTCCTATGAAGTAAAGTCATACCTTCTACTACAGCACCAGGTTCGAAGCTACATACTATCTTGATATCGTCCACATACAAATACGGTCAGCCATATTTTATAAGATTAATTATGTCATTTATGCAAATAATGAACAATAAGGGACCCAGTTGGGAAATGAAAGAACAGTTATTATCGAAGTAAATATTGCAGTTATTCTACCTTGGTTAACTTTTACATTACTGTTGATGCAACAGAGGTTAGGTTGATAGGACGGTAGTTCTTTGTATTTTTTTCAGGTCCGGATTTAAACTCATCAATCACATATGCAGCTTTTCATAGTGTAGCATAGCATGCAGTAGACAGTGATATTGCAAATAGTTTAGGCAGTGCCATGTAGAAGTCAGTACCACCAATTTGAAGTACATTAGCTCGTGCACCATTAGAGCTGAAGATGTGTGTGTTCGACCATAGTGATGACCTTTGTAATATATTCTATAGTGAATGTTATATCTGTGATTTCGCATAATAGTAGCGTAGTGGGTTTGTAAATATATGTGTGGTATTAAATGTTACGTGTAATGGCTGAGTACTCACCAAATAAATAAGCCATACGGTAGGGCTTATCATATATTACATTGCCACAGATGAAAAGGTTGCAATCATTATCTTAGAGCTACTGATTTTGTTACGAAAGGTCATAAGAAGTTTTGTAGAGTTATATTGTACAGTAAACTAATTTTGTAGACGAATCAACATTTGTAGACGTGGCAAAAGTGGTAAGAGTCTATTAAATGACAAATTGACGCTGTTCAGCTTATAATTTTTCAAAAATCTACAATATTGATATAACGCTAAGAACGCATAAGGTCAAAAAAATAAAAAGGCAGCAAAGAACAATTAGTTACACTCACACGTGACGAGTAAGCATGTCAAAGATGAAAGATTGATATAGAATAACCAAACTCATATAAGATTGACATATTTTAATTTCCAAACAAAATTCACATTATGATCAACTTTGACGTAAACAACAGTCATATAATCCAGATTAATTATAATCCGAAGTGCACTGATTCATTCATCCAAACATGCATTCAATTATTCATGCATGTATCCACACACTCAATAATTCATCCATTCATGCATCAAATCAATTCATCATTCATGCATTCAGGCATCAATCATCATCATCATCATCATCATCATCATCGTCAACATCACAATCTGCATCAATTCACATCACCATTCACTCGATTCAACTCTCTGTCGTCACATTCATAAGTCACTGTCAAGTGATCACACATCACATGCACAACGTGATGCCACTGTGTGATCCACAAATAATGCTTCACCTGTGTGATGCAGTGATTACGTGACATTCAACTGGAATATTCCATGTATCAGCAGAACATGAATTCACTATATAAATACGAGTGTGAGATGGTGACTTTGAAACCAACTGTTTCAACTAACAGACAGACAAATCAGCAAACGATACATTGTGCAAACTGTGAGTGGAAAATTTACTTAGTGAGTGAATTTGTGAGTGGTTGTTATTGTGAGTAAGTGAGTGAGTGCTTGCCTGAGTGGATGAATAAATGAATAAATGAATGTAATAAAATATGGCGTGGTGTGGTGTTGCTTGATGTATTGTGGAGTAGTGAATCAGTGATGTGTTGTATATTGCACGAATATCTCCACTTCACACCAATCTACTCAGACTACATTATTTGTGCATAATCGATACCTAACTATACACAACTAACAAGCACTCCTCTACATTTCTCTCTCTTCTAGAAAACGATGGAGCTCGTCTCAGTGATATTCTTATGTGTCATACTCTTCGAAAATGTACTCGCCCAACCAATGCGACACGTCATACCAGGTGATCAAGGTGAGTGAGTGAGTGAGTGAGTGAGTGAGTGAAATATTAAGTGTGTTAGTGAGTGAGTGTGTAAGTGGGTTGGTTAGCGAGGAAGAAAGTAAGTGCGTCAGTAGATGTGTGAGTGCGTATGACAGTCCGCGTACACTGACGTGTATGTGGGTGGAGTGCAGACTAGTGGTGTGTCAACCAATTTTGACATGTTATCATTTCACGTATTAATTAATTGTGTATTGTGAGTGATTATTGTATATTCAGAATGTGTCAACTGAGAAGAATTGGTTGGCGGATGTTTGATGGAGGTTTCCATCTATGATTTGTTGGTGAATATCACTCCGATAATGTAATCCGCACTGGTCAGTTGATTGTTCTGACTATGTCATCATCGACTGCTTCATCCACATGTGTGTACGTCGTGTCGGCATTTTATCACGATTCGATATCGCACTGTAGTTACTACAATCAATCACACATTCACACACAGTACTTCGTCACTTATGTTTCCTTCCTACTATTATTTACATGCACCTCTGTGAATTCACCACATCTTGCTCTTCTCCAGTCATCTCAACAGGTCAGCATATTGACGTTGGTGATGAAGATTATCATGACGGTGATGACGATTTCGACTACACTGACGATGTAGATGATGTCGACGATTCACATGGATCACCCTCTCAATTGCTTCAAGGCGGCTATCAACGAAACCAACATTATGGTGGTGGTAATTATCACTCTGGTTATTATCGTCCCAATAAACAACACGGAAATGGCTACGGTGGTCAGTACCCGAAGAAATATGGTTCAGGCTATAAACACTAATTGCATGATTGACTCAATCAACACCAATCAGTTGGTGATTAAACAGCATTTCCACTTTTGATGACGATCGGATTGTGATCCATTTTGTTGATTACACCATTTCAATTTGACTGGGTGTTTATCTCCATTGACTATCGTGATGTATCATTATTTACATAGTTCTTGTTAAAATATACTCAAGTGATATTGTGTCAATTTGTGTTAACTTTCTTTGCGATGTAATGAATATGTGAGATGTGTGAGGCTGTCAGATGTGTAGAGTGATCCCAATTCTGAACGACTTCAACAAGGTGATTGTCTTTCTGCAATAGATGTCGATGATGAATGCTAACCGTCTACGTCAACAATGTTGGGTATTGTTTTGTTGTGAAGATGCAGGTATATCTTCTACGTGAATCTATTTCTGCCCCTTCTTGATTCGTCATTGATTTCAAAATGAACTACAGCACTTTTATATTGTTTATCTGCAAACAAACATAATGAATTACGTTAGAAGATGCTGTATTTAGTTACAAATAAAAATTGATAGGCTCTCTTTCTCGAAAACTTACAATGTCATCGTTAAGGCTGAGTTCCTGAGTAATGTGAGTTATGATAGGGAGTTGATTTCGAACGACTGCAGTAGTTGAGAATGACATTCGATGGTTATAATTGACGCGACAATGTGACAGTAGATGCAATAGATAATTATATTTTGTTCATGTATTTTTGATTAATTAAACAATCCGTAATTTCTTTGTATCAGCATTAGTGTCTGTAGTCTGCAGGTTGAGTATAAATTGCGGTAGGTGATGCCATTCAGATGATATGTGTGAGTCAATATAGCATATATTGGAGCATTTGAAACATCATTAGTGAGTGCTTGTTCTTGTCAGGACCATAGTACGTAGCCATTAGCATGATACACATTCCGACCTACAGACAAGAATAGTTTGTGTCTGTTAATCTCCGGTTTCTTGTTAGCTTATTGATGCTTAAGCTCATCGTATATCTGTGCTATTATTACTGAATAGTGAATATATACTTTATGTTCAACTAACTGATGCACTTTATCATTCGGATATTCATTTCCACATATAATCATCATTAATTAACTAAGTTTGTGTCATGTTTGCTGGATCTAGATAATATGTTAACATAACATATAAGTAGGAGATTTGAAAAATACCTACTGCTTGTAATGTAAATGTATAATAATGGTCAGTTGTTTGTACTTGTTATGAAAGTGAAGAATAGTAATGTTTTTTTAACATGCAGTCCTGTGATGGTTTTCATGAACTCGCAGGCTAGTTGTTTGGCGTTCAAATCATAAGTTCAAAATTTGGCGAATTATATTATGGTGAACATTATTGTAGTCTCTCTTTTCAGAAATATTTTGATTATTAGAACCCGTATACAGAACGTTTACATTCCACAACATGGAAAATCAAATGTCTAACAATTCTTGCTGAAATACAACGTAAGCAACAGCAATACACCATGAATCATATTACAGGTAAATCACAATGAATTAAGTCTCCTTCCTTTTAATCTGTGTAACACCAAATAGAGTAGACGAATGTAGATTGCAAGTAATTGTACAATGCAGAACAACAAATTAGCTTCATAACACAACCTTAGTTTGGTGTCTTGACATGTCGATTCACCGTATAAATTATAGAATACAGATGGATTCATCTTTCGTTCTGATGGTTGCTGGAAAAAGAAATCAATATGAACAGGCAGCTTCTTTAGCCAGTCTAGATTAACACCTAGACAAACCTGCAAGTTAGTTGTATTGTAGGTTATACAATCGCCTGTTTGTTGACATCGTCCCTTATAATTGTAAGTGCGATTGCATTGCGTCGGCATACTGTCTCCTCCTTCTTTATTCATAGCTCTTTGTAATGTATCAAAGAATCTTTCTGCTTGACCGTTTGACTAAGGGTGGTACAGTGGAGATCGCATGTGCGTGATTTTGTTTTTGCTGCAGAAACGTCGAAATGCGGACTACCTAAATTGAGTACGGTTATCAGTCATCAGGACCTCTGTGACGCCGAAGCAAGAAAAAAGTCTTGACAACTTTTGAATTGTGACTTAGCATATGGTATACTTCCGGCCGCCTTGTGAAAGCGTCCACAACGCATAAATAATTTCTACCTTGTATAGAAACCAGCGAAATCAACATGTATTCTTCTCCAGGAGGCGTCTGTTTTCGGCCATGGTTGCTGTACAGCCTTAGCAGGACTCTTTAAAGTCTGTAGGCAGGACTAGCAGCATTCATCTGACCAGATCCACTTGACATTTTTCGATAGTAGACGATTCAGTGGGGCCTGCAGATGTTGCAGATCTGGAAAAAACAGGCCATAATGACTGACCATTCCCAAGAAGAATCGTAGGGTTGGAACATCTGTCGGCAGTGGCATCGTCTTAATAGCTTCAATGGTTTTTTGGATCAGGTCTCCTTCCACTTTTAAATTCTATAAATCTCAAGTAACGTACTTGCTGCAGATGGAAGTCACATTTTTCAGCACGTAAACGGAAACCAAAATTCCCAATTTGTGTGATCACTAAATCCAGCTTCTTATCTAAATCAACTTGGTCCACACCCATTATGAGTATATCGTCTAACTAAGCAGCGGTACCAGGAAAGTCTTGTAATATTGTTTCCATGATCTGTTGAAAGATTGATAGGGATGTCTTTACGCCAAAGAGCAGTCTGTTATTGCGAAACAATCCTTTGTGGGTGTTAATAGTCATGTATTGTTTGCATTATTTAGCTACTGGAATTTGTAGGTAAGAGTCTGACAAGTCCAAATTTGCGAAGTATCTCCCTCCACTCAGCTTTGCGAATAAGTCTTCTGATAGCGGCAACAGGTACTTAAGGGCTTCTAGTGCTTCATTCAGACCTGTTAAAAATTTGCACATATTTGGATGCTTCCATTGGGCTTCTTAATGATTACTATTGGAGCTGCCCATCCGAAGAAAATTTACCGGTTTGATGACACCACCTTTTTGAAGGCAATCTAACTCTTGCTCGACAATATGTTGAGCAGCATACGACAATGGACGTTTAGTTTGTGGAATAGTCGTGGTATTTGATGTCAAGTGTAATGCCATTTGGCCTATCCACACCCACAACCCCTCCTGGTATAGACACACATACAACAATATCTCTCACAACCAAAGAAACTAGCAACCATCTAGTAGATTTGGACATCACTCTCAAGGGGGATATATTTACCTCTCAAAATAGAGAGATGAACAGAGTACCATCACACGATTTAACCCATCACCCTACCGTTAAACTGAAAACAAAATTCCCACCCTATCATTACAACACACATAATGTCCTCCCTATCAATAAGGCCGAGAATAGCCTTACCTCTAACATTCATAGAAATAAAGTAAATCACATACGCCAAACCACTAGGCACGATACATCTGTAGCACTAGATTTGAGGGTCAATGCTATGATCAGAAA
Source organism: Schistosoma japonicum (assembly GCA_025215515.1). Lineage (NCBI taxonomy): Eukaryota > Metazoa > Platyhelminthes > Trematoda > Strigeidida > Schistosomatidae > Schistosoma > Schistosoma japonicum. The sequence continues at coordinate 44,075,616 of CM046064.1, forward strand.
CAAGCGATTTTTCTCCTTCCACCCTAAGTTTGTTCCCTCTCGAGAATACTTCAACAACAGTAGGATAACACATGCAAATGCGCCATGGCATCATGTGCCAATGATTCAGAAGGATGACTCAGGGTGAAAAAGCCATCTTTCTCTCAACGTACCATTACTATCCCAAACAGATACTGGGAAGAATAACTTTAACTAAGGAAATTATCCGCTTCATCAATATAATAGTTCTCTCAGACATGATAACTTACGATCTAAATACTTTCCTATAGTATACAGCTTCAACTACAACTACTTGGCTGCACCTCATAGCTCATTACCAAACTACCATGACACCTGTGAATCGTTTGCACACATCAAAAACATCCTAACACCTATAAACACAATGAATATCATTAAACACTCGACAATACACATGATGATCAAATTCTAATAAATCAACAGTCACATAATCCGGATTAACTTCAATCCGAAGTGCACTGATTCATTCATCCAAACATGCATTCAATTATTCATGCATGTATCCACACACTCAATAATTCATCCATTCATGCATCAAATCAATTCATCATTCATGCATTCAGGCATCAATCATCATCATCATCGTCAACATCACAATCTGCATCAATTCACATCACCATTCACTCGATTCAACTCTCTGTCGTCACATTCATAAGTCACTGTCAAGTGATCACACATCACATGCACAACGTGATGCCACTGTGTGATCCACAAATAATGCTTCACCTGTGTGATGCAGTGATTACGTGACATTCAACTGGAATATTCCATGTATCAGCAGAACATGAATTCACTATATAAATACGAGTGTGAGATGGTGACTTTGAAATCAACTGTTTCAACTAACAGACAGACAAATCAGCAAACGATACATTGTGCAAACTGTAATTGAAAATATTATTAGGTGTATAAAATTTTGGTTGTAATTGGATATAATGAAAATCTTCACATTGTTTATTCACACTATTTAAACAGGCTACAATGCATTATTTTCAGTCAGTGAAGAATAGACTTAAATGAACGTTGAAGTATTCTTAATGCTGATGATGATGATGATGGTGGTGTCGACTATATTGATTGTAATGCATACGAGCATAACTAAAATATCATAAATATTGAGCCTGTATTTTTTTGAACTTAGCTTAGAGAATGTGAGCAGAAAGTTCAGTTATGTTAAGTGTGAGACTGTTGGCTACATGTAACAATGAATACGATCGTGCATATCATGCATATCCTTCAACTTAACTGTATATAAAAATATCTCCTGTTGGATGCCGAATCGTCAATCTAACTGTTGATCTTTTGATATGATAACTGGTAATTTTTCAGCTTGAGTACTTGATGGGGTTGTAAACAGACACTGACAAAGAATTATATACTAGGGTAAGACAGTTGTCAAATGTAATAACGATGTGAGGGATAACAAGGATTAAATACCACATAATTCCCTTAGCTTTTTCTCAGTCATGTCACTCGCTGGTTACGACAACCAGATTGACTGTTGACACCGACATAACCCAGACCAACAGTCAGTGACTTCATGAACTGGTGCAAACTTCATGTTCGGACGTCTCCTAGCTTCTTTTCATCCTACTAAAATGTCATTCGGTATTTATTCTAAACATTATAAGCTGCTGTTTTGTAGTAAACTCAACCGTTACAATGAAAATTCCAGTCATATGTTAATATAGTGGGATGCAGCAAACAAAGTACAAGACAACCCACATTTTTGATCAACACATTGAGAAAATGTCCTTTTTATTCCGACCTCCTCTGACTCTCTTTTCTCCTTCCCACTTATATCCCTCTCGTGCGCCTTATTTTCTCCTCCAAGTCTACTTGTGTCTCATTTCTTCCCTTTATTTCCCCCTTTACACATTTATTCTCCATTTCCTCATTTTAGTCTAACTTATTTACGCTTTATTTCCTTTATTTCCTCTTTTTTCTTATCAGATTAGGTAATGAGAAACTGTAGGTAGTCCACTTTTTCAATAAGCAATTCGCAGTTTAGAATAAAAAGTTCAGAGGTGAAACCGAAGATTGCTGGAGAACTCGCTCAACTACTAATGACCTTGAAGAACCTTTTAATCAATAAAATCGCACTGATAGATGCTGGAATAGTTCCAAGAGAGAAATGGGGGAGATAAGGTCTTAGCATGCAACAGCAATATGGCTCACAAGCTTCTTCCCCATTCTGGTTGTGCGGAGGATGGTACCATAAAAATTCGTCCATACAAAGATCACCTATGCATCAAATGCCATCGCAAAGGACACAAAGAGACCCACTGTAAAGAAAAGTTACATCGTCGTCATGCACCGAAACTTTATTGCAGAAAATATAAATCTCGTGCATTTACCAACAAAATAATAGTGGCTCAAACTAGTACACAACATTTCAGTCAAAGAAAAGATGTTACCATGAAGGTCTACGGCCGTTGTACTCGTCCACAACTCAACACCACTTCTAAAATAACGCTTTTCAGCCAAGCAACCTGAAGGCATATTGACGAACCTCCAGTGTGCCCAACAATACAGCTAGCCCACAGTGCATCCGGGGGTTATTAAATATTGTCGAAGAGAAAGGCTGTGAAGTTGCCAAGGGCAATGCAAAGACAAATGCAACAGTATTCATCACATAGAGTCCAGAATTAGAGTTGTTGGGTCTCAACCTTATAGAAACTCTGCAACTGGCGTCAGAGCTTCAGTTACCGAAGTAGAGTTAGGTTCATTTTATAATCAACTGTTCTCAAATTGGAAAATTACTCCGAAAGATCGAAGTTTATAGAAGGTCTACTGTGATAGATGACGGGCAGCGCCTTTCATATCTCCTGCATTATTGTAATGGAAAAGTCAAGGAGGCAATTAAGGTGTGTGTTATGCTGTCACTAACCAATAATAGTTCTTCATCACATCGGAACCTGTGTAATGCGCAATGCTATCTTCAAAGCCATTCACTTCTCGGTAATACATCAGTTTCTCCAAGATTAATTAATGGCTATATATGAAGTTCGAGTGGAATCCGGCTGACTGCACTTCACGAAGTATAGCGAAGAAGACATATCTTGAAGACTGGCTTGACGTTCCAGCTTTATTTCGACATCACGGACAAGGTTTCACTGTGGACTGTGGGTAAATATCTTCGTGAATCTCCATTGAATTCCAAAAGTCATGCACTGAAATCAGTGTGACTGTTACAAAGCTGTCCACTTACATCTTCTGTTGTTGTAATTTGACAGGACAAAGCTTATTCAAGCCACCTCTTGGCTCGCAAGATATATCGACTACATAACTGTTGTATACTGCAGTCATTATGATTGTTCTGTTAATCGGTGTCTCATGTCCATTATGGAACAGATCAACACCAAATTTAAGATCTTAAACTGGGTCATTTAGAGCTTTGCTCAGTAATACTGCAGATTCTGCTAAAATATATTAAGTTGATCAGGCACACTAACTTGAAATAATCGTCGCGTTCAATGAGAGATGGCTTGATGTGTGTTGGAGGCGCTTGTGTTATTTTAATTTTGGTAGACAGAGTAAATCGATCATATAGCAGCAAAAATGAATAGGTACAACCTAACAGTGCTCGGAATCAGTGAAACCCATTTTGACTTTAACTGGACAGAAAACATTAGCTACGGAAGAGGTGATACTATACCCCGAGCACGGAGAGAAAAATGCACAACACACCCAAGGAGTCGCACTGATGCTATCCAAGAAAGCGCGCAATTCACTTGTAATATGGGAACCACATGAACCAAGGATCGATAAAGCCTCTTTCAAGACAATGAAGAAGGGGATTACAATCAACATTGTCCAATGTTATGCACTCACTAAGGACAGAAACGACAAAGACAAAGATCAGTTTTATGATAGGGTGCAGTCAATCACAGCGAAGTGTCCAATAATGGACCTGACAACCTGATGGGGGACCTAAACGCCAAATTTGGGAATTGACAACACTGGATACGCGAACATCATGGAACAACAGGGACTAAGAGAGAAATGAGAATGGTGAAAGATTAGCAAATCTATGCACTTTCAACAAAGTTGTTATAGATGGTACAATATTTACCAACAAACCCATACACAAGGTTATATGGGTCTCACCGGATCATACTACAGAGAATCAAATCGATCATATATGCATCAATAAAAAATTCAGAAGATCAATAAATGATGTGAGAAACCGGAGAAAAGCTGATATAACTTCAGATCACCACCAGTGGTTACCGAAATGAAACTGAAACTAAGGAAGCAATGGATAATTAGGGTAACAATATGACAACGATTCAATACAGTCTGTCTTCGAGATATTGATGTACTTAAAGAATTTGAAATAACACTAAACAAAAGATTTCAATCCTAGTTTGCGACTGCAAAAGTCTGTGTAACCTGTCATAAGATGATTGCTCAGATACGGCTAACAAGAACAGAATAATGGACGCTGATTATCAAATAATTATTGATCTTGTGTAATTATTGGCCTAAAACATGAAAATAGATAGGACTAAACGGTCGGCAAAACAGACTCAAACTCTTCGTGTTTGAAGGTTGCATAACCTATAATAAGATGATTGCACAGATACGGTTAACAAGAACAGAACTCATGTCGTTAGGTATCGAGTACGATAATCTTATTTTATATGTAACCTGTGAGTTTACGAGCCTAACATCATTAAATGATACAGAGTGGAAATGTCGGCCACTAAACTCAAACTCTTCTTGTCTGTAGGTCGATATGTAAATCATGCTAATAGCTATGTACTATGGTCCTGACAAGAACAAGCACTCACTAATGATGTTTCAAATGCTCCAATATATGCTATGTGGACTCACACATATCGTCTAAATGGCATCACCTACCGCAATTTATACTCAACCTGCAGACTACAGACACTAATGCTGATACCAAGAAATGTCGGATTGTTGAATTAATCTGAAATACACGAACAAAACATAATTATCTATTGCATCAACTGTCACTATGTGGACTAAATTTATAACCATCAAATTCCAATCTCAACTAATGCAATCGTAAGAAATCAACTCCCTATCATAATTCGTATTACTCAGGAACTCAGCCTAAACGATGACATTGTAAGTTTTCGAGAAAGAGAGCCTATCAATTTTTATTTGAAACTTAATACAGCATCTTCTAACGTAATTCATTATGTTCGTTCGCAGATAAAGAATATAAAAATGCTGCAGTTTATTTTGAAATCAATGACGAATCAAGAAGTAGCAGACATAGTTTCGCGTAGAAGATATACCTGCATCTTCACAACAAAACAATACCCAACATTGTTGACGTAGACGGTTAGCATTCATCATCGACATCTATTGCAGAAAGACAATCACCTTGTTGAAGTCGTTCAGAATTGGGATCACTCTACACATCTGACAGCCTCACACATCTCACATATTCATTACATCGCAAAGAAAGTTAACACAAATTGACACAATATCACTTGAGTATATTTTAACAAGAACTATGTAAATAATGATACATCACGATAGTCAATGGAGATAAACACCCAGTCAAATTGAAATGGTGTAATCAACAAAATGGATCACAATCCGATCGTGATCAAAAGTGGAAATGCTGTTTAATCACCAACTGATTGGTGTTGATTGAGTCAATCATGCAATCAGTGTTTATAGCCTAAACCATATTTCTTCGGATACTGACCACCGTAGCCATTTCCGTGTTGTTTATTGGGACGATAATAACCAGAGTGATAATTACCACCACCATAATGTTGGTTTCGTTGATAGCCGCCTTGAAGCAATTGAGAGGGTGATCCATGTGAATCGTCGACATCATCTACATCGTCAGTGTAGTCGAAATCGTCATCACCGTCATGATAATCTTCATCACCAACGTCAATATGCTGACCTGTTGAGATGACTGGAGAAGAGCAAGATATGGTGAATTCACAGAGGTGCATGTAAATAATTTTAGGAAGGAAACATAAGTGACGAAGTACTGTGTGTGAATGTGTGATTGATTGTAGTAACTACAGTGCGATATCGAATCGTGATAAAATGCCGACACGACGTACACACATGTGGATGAAGCAGTCGATGATGACATAGTCAGAACAATCAACTGACCAGTGCGGATTACATTATCGGAGTGATATTCACCAACAAATCATAGATGGAAACCTCAATCGAACATCCGCCAACGAATTCTGTTTAGTTGACACATTCTGAATATACAATAATCACTCACGATACACATCAAATCAATACGTAAAATGATAACATGTCAAAATTGGTCGACACACCACTAGTCTCAACATCATCCACATACACGTCAGTGTACGTGGACTGTCATACACAATCACTCACCTACTCACGCACTTACTTTCTTCCTCGCTTAACAATCCACTTAATCACTTACTCACTAACACACTTTATATTTCACTCACACACTCACTCACTCACCTTGATCACCTGGTATGACGTGTTGCATTGGTTGGGCGAGTACATTTTCGAAGAGTATGACACATAAGAATATCATTGAGACGAGCTTCATCGTTTTCTAGAAGAGAGAGGAATGTAGTGGAGTGCTTGTTAGTTGTGTATAGTTAGGTATCGATTATGCACAAATAATGTAGTCTGAGTAGATTGGTGTGGAGTGGAGATATTCGTGCAATATACAACACATCACTGATTCACTACTCCACAATACATCAAGCAACACCACACCACGCCATATTTTATTACATTCATTTATTCATTTATTCATCCACTCAGGCAAGCACTCACTCACTTACTCACAATAACAACCACTCACAAATTCACTCACTGAGTAAATTTTCCACTCACAGTTTGCACAATGTATCGTTTGCTGATTTGTCTGTCTGTTAGTTGAAACAGTTGGTTTCAAAGTCACCATGTCACACTCGTATTTATATAGTGAATTCATGTTCTGCTGATACATGGAATATTCCAGTTGAATGTCACGTAATCACTGCATCACACAGGTGCAGCATTATTTGTGGATCACACAGTGGCATCACGTTGTGCATGTGATGTGTGATCACTTGACAGTGACTTATGAATGTGACGACAGAGAGTTGAATCGAGTGAATGGTGTTGTGAATTGATGCAGATTGTGATGTTGACGATGATGATGATGATGATGATGATGATGATTGATGCCTGAATGCATGAATGATGAATTGATTTGATGCATGAATGGATGAATTATTGAGTGTGTGGATACATGCATGAATAATTGAATGCATGTTTGGATGAATGAATCAGTGCACTTCGGATTATAATTAATCTGGATTATATGACTGTTGTTTACGTCAAAGTTGATCATAATGTGAATTTTGTTTGGAAATTAAAATATGTCAATCTTATATGAGTTTGGTTATTCTATATCAATCTTTCATCTTTGACATGCTTACTCGTCACGTGTGAGTGTAACTAATTGTTCTTTGCTGCCTTTTTATTTTTTTGACCTTATGCGTTCTTAGCGTTATATCAATATTGTAGATTTTTGAAAAATTATAAGCTGAACAGCGTCAATTTGTCATTTAATAGACTCTTACCACTTTTGCCACGTCTACAAATGTTGATTCGTCTACAAAATTAGTTTACTGTACAATATAACTCTACAAAACTTCTTATGACCTTTCGTAACAAAATCAGTAGCTCTGAGATAATGATGGCAACCTTTTCATCTGTGGCAATGTAATATATGATAATCCCTACTGTATGGCGGTTAGTGTTTGTTATGGCTTGTGCGATTTTGCCGATTTGTCATTCCTTTCAGAATTCAGCAAGTTAATCTCGAACTATCGGGCCTACTGAATCTGTCATTCGCCTTATCAACACGCTTATGAACAAATTTCCGTGTGCAAAATGCAAAGTTATCCATTTGTATTTCTCCTTATTGTTAACTTCTTGTTTCTTGAGTAGACTTGCAAAAATTAGTTTATTTTTCTATGTGCTAGTGATTGTTCATGTTTTCCAAGTTTCTCTAAAATAAACGCGTAGCAGAGATGCAGTTGCGTCTATACTGTGTTTCATTGAGAATTCACCACTTACTCATCATCTGACACTGATACAATTTACGTTCTCAAATATCGAGATTGTTTGTCACGTATTTCGCCTAATTGTGCTATTATTATTTATGAATTCTTCACTGTTGGACTGGCTAACCATTTCGAACATGTGTACTTCAATTTCTTGTGTCTATTTTGTTTGTACGCAAGTATCAAGTAAGATGAGATGTTGGTTCTATTGAAGGATGTGCAGCCAGATTGACTTGCATAATTGGTCAACATCGATTATAAAAACTGTAATTTATTAGGGATTACATGCATTCAGCATTCGAAATCAGTACTATCGTAGACAGAAAAATAGAAATGAAAAACAACACATGCACCACTACCATTCTTATTATCATCAATAACGATCTTACACCTATAACCACACTGAACATCATGATACACTCTACAATACACATGATGATCAAATTCAACTTAATCAACAGTCACATAATCCGGATTAACTTCAATCCAAAGTGCACTGATTCATTCATCCGAACATGCATTCAATTATTCATGCATGTATCCACACACTCAATAATTCACCCATTCATGCATCAAATCGATTCATCATTCATGCATTCAGGCATCAATCATCATCATCATCATCATCATCATCATCATCATCATCATCATCATCGTCAACATCACAATCTGCATCAATTCACAACACCATTCACTCGATTCAACTCTCTGTCGTCACATTCATAAGTCACTGTCAAGTGATCACACATCACATGCACAACGTGATGCCACTGTGTGATCCACAAATAATGCTGCACCTGTGTGATGCAGTGATTACGTGACATTCAACTGGAATATTCCATGTATCAGCAGAACATGAATTCACTATATAAATACGAGTGTGAGATGGTGACTTTGAAACCAACTGTTTCAACTAACAGACAGACAAATCAGCAAACGATACATTGTGCAAACTGTGAGTGGAAAATTTACTCAGTGAGTGAATTTGTGAGTGGTTGTTATTGTGAGTAAGTGAGTGAGTGCTTGCCTGAGTGGACGAATAAATGAATAAATGAATGTAATAAAATATGGCGTGGTGTGGTGTTGCTTGATGTATTGTGGAGTAGTGGATCGGTGATGTGTTGTATATTGCACGAATATCTCCACTCCACACCAATCTACTCAGACTACATTATTTGTGCATAATCGATACCTAACTATACACAACTAACAAGCACTCCACTACATTCCTCTCTCTTCTAGAAAACGATGAAGCTCGTCTCAATGATATTCTTATGTGTCATACTCTTCGAAAATGTACTCGCCCAACCAATGCAACACGTCATACCAGGTGATCAAGGTGAGTGAGTGAGTGTGTGAGTGAAATATAAAGTGTGTTAGTGAGTAAGTGATTAAGTGGATTGTTAAGCGAGGAAGAAAGTAAGTGCGTGAGTAGGTGAGTGAGTGCGTATGACAGTCCACGTACACTGACGTGTATGTGGGTGGAGTGCAGACTAGTGGTGTGTCAACCAATTTTGACATGTTATCATTTTACGTATTGATTTGATGTGTATCGTGAGTGATTATTGTATATTCAGAATGTGTCAACTAAACAGAATTCGTTGGCGGATGTTCGATTGAGGTTTCCATCTATGATTTGTTGGTGAATATCACTCCGATAATGTAATCCGCACTGGTCAGTTGATTGTTCTGACTATGTCATCATCGACTGCTTCATCCACATGTGTGTACGTCGTGTCGGCATTTTATCACGATTCGATATCGCACTGTAGTTACTACAATCAATCACACATTCACACACAGTACTTCGTCACTTATGTTTCCTTCCTAAAATTATTTACATGCACCTCTGTGAATTCACCATATCTTGCTCTTCTCCAGTCATCTCAACAGGTCAGCATATTGACGTTGGTGATGAAGATTATCATGACGGTGATGACGATGTCGACTACACTGACGATGTAGATGATGTCGACGATTCACATGGATCACCCTCTCAATTGCTTCAAGGCGGCTATCAACGAAACCAACATTATGGTGGTGGTAATTATCACTCTGGTTATTATCGTCCCAATAAACAACACGGAAATGGCTACGGTGGTCAGTATCCGAAGAAATATGGTTCAGGCTATAAACACTAATTGCATGATTGACTCAATCAACACCAATCAGTTGGTGATTAAACAGCATTTCCACTTTTGATCACGATCGGATTGTGATCCATTTTGTTGATTACACCATTTCAATTTGACTGGGTGTTTATCTCCATTGACTATCGTGATGTATCATTATTTACATAGTTCTTGTTAAAATATACTCAAGTGATATTGTGTCAATTTGTGTTAACTTTCTTTGCGATGTAATGAATATGTGAGATGTGTGAGGCTGTCAGATGTGTAGAGTGATCCCAATTCTGAACGACTTCAACAAGGTGATTGTCTTTCTGCAATAGATGTCGATGATGAATGCTAACCGTCTACGTCAACAATGTTGGGTATTGTTTTGTTGTGAAGATGCAGGTATATGTTCTACGCGAAACTATGTCTGCCACTTCTTGATTCGTCATTGATTTCAAAATAAACTGCAGCATTTTTATATTCTTTATCTGCGAACGAACATAATGAATTACGTTAGAAGATGCTGTATTAAGTTTCAAATAAAAATTGATAGGCTCTCTTTCTCGAAAACTTACAATGTCATCGTTGAGGCTGAGTTCCTGAGTAATACGAATTATGATAGGGAGTTGATTTCTTACGATTGCATTAGTTGAGATTGGAATTTGATGGTTATAAATTTAGTCCACATAGTGACAGTTGATGCAATAGATAATTATGTTTTGTTCGTGTATTTCAGATTAATTCAACAATCCGACATTTCTTGGTATCAGCATTAGTGTCTGTAGTCTGCAGGTTGAGTATAAATTGCGGTAGGTGATGCCATTTAGACGATATGTGTGAGTCCACATAGCATATATTGGAGCATTTGAAACATCATTAGTGAGTGCTTGTTCTTGTCAGGACCATAGTACATAGCTATTAGCATGATTTACATATCGACCTACAGACAAGAAGAGTTTGAGTTTAGTGGCCGACATTTCCACTCTGTATCATTTAATGATGTTAGGCTCGTAAACTCACAGGTTACATATAAAATAAGATTATCGTACTCGATACCTAACGACATGAGTTCTGTTCTTGTTAACCGTATCTGTGCAATCATCTTATTATAGGTTATGCAACCTTCAAACACGAAGAGTTTGAGTCTGTTTTGCCGACCGTTTAGTCCTATCTATTTTCATGTTTTAGGCCAATAATTACACAAGATCAATAATTATTTGATAATCAGCGTCCATTATTCTGTTCTTGTTAGCCGTATCTGAGCAATCATCTTATGACAGGTTACACAGACTTTTGCAGTCGCAAACTAGGATTGAAATCTTTTGTTTAGTGTTATTTCAAATTCTTTAAGTACATCAATATCTCGAAGACAGACTGTATTGAATCGTTGTCATATTGTTACCCTAATTATCCATTGCTTCCTTAGTTTCAGTTTCATTTCGGTAACCACTGGTGGTGATCTGAAGTTATATCAGCTTTTCTCCGGTTTCTCACATCATTTATTGATCTTCTGAATTTTTTATTGATGCATATATGATCGATTTGATTCTCTGTAGTATGATCCGGTGAGACCCATATAACCTTGTGTATGGGTTTGTTGGTAAATATTGTACCATCTATAACAACTTTGTTGAAAGTGCATAGATTTGCTAATCTTTCACCATTCTCATTTCTCTCTTAGTCCCTGTTGTTCCATGATGTTCGCGTATCCAGTGTTGTCAATTCCCAAATTTGGCGTTTAGGTCCCCCATCAGGTTGTCAGGTCCATTATTGGACACTTCGCTGTGATTGACTGCACCCTATCATAAAACTGATCTTTGTCTTTGTCGTTTCTGTCCTTAGTGAGTGCATAACATTGGACAATGTTGATTGTAATCCCCATCTTCATTGTCTTGAAAGAGGCTTTATCGATCCTTGGTTCATGTGGTTCCCATATTACAAGTGAATTGCGCGCTTTCTTGGATAGCATCAGTGCGACTCCTTGGGTGTGTTGTGCATTTTTCTCTCCGTGCTCGGGGTATAGTATCACCTCTTCCGTAGCTAATGTTTTCTGTCCAGTTAAAGTCAAAATGGGTTTCACTGATTCCGAGCACTGTTAGGTTGTACCTATTCATTTTTGCTGCTATATGATCGATTTACTCTGTCTACCAAAATTAAAATAACACAAGCGCCTCCAACACACATCAAGCCATCTCTCATTGAACGCGACGATTATTTCAAGTTAGTGTGCCTGATCAACTTAATATATTTTAGCAGAATCTGCAGTATTACTGAGCAAAGCTCTAAATGACCCAGTTTAAGATCTTAAATTTGGTGTTGATCTGTTCCATAATGGACATGAGACACCGATTAACAGAACAATCATAATGACTGCAGTATACAACAGTTATGTAGTCGATATATCTTGCGAGCCAAGAGGTGGCTTGAATAAGCTTTGTCCTGTCAAATTACAACAACAGAAGATGTAAGTGGACAGCTTTGTAACAGTCACACTGATTTCAGTGCATGACTTTTGGAATTCAATGGAGATTCACGAAGATATTTACCCACAGTCCACAGTGAAACCTTGTCCGTGATGTCGAAATAAAGCTGGAACTTCAAGCCAGTCTTCAAGATATGTCTTCTTCGCTATACTTCGTGAAGTGCAGTCAGCCGGATTCCACTCGAACTTCATATATAGCCATTAATTAATCTTGGAGAAACTGATGTATTACCGAGAAGTGAATGGCTTTGAAGATAGCATTGCGCATTACACAGGTTCCGATGTGATGAAGAACTATTATTGGTTAGTGACAGCATAACACACACCTTAATTGCCTCCTTGACTTTTCCATTACAATAATGCAGGAGATATGAAAGGCGCTGCCCGTCATCTATCACAGTAGACCTTCTATAAACTTCGATCTTTCGGAGTAATTTTCCAATTTGAGAACAGTTGATTATAAAATGAACCTAACTCTACTTCGGTAACTGAAGCTCTGACGCCAGTTGCAGAGTTTCTATAAGGTTGAGACCCAACAACTCTAATTCTGGACTCTATGTGATGAATACTGTTGCATTTGTCTTTGCATTGCCCTTGGCAACTTCACAGCCTTTCTCTTCGACAATATTTAATAACCCCCGGATGCACTGTGGGCTAGCTGTATTGTTGGGCACACTGGAGGTTCGTCAATATGCCTTCAGGTTGCTTGGCTGAAAAGCGTTATTTTAGAAGTGGTGTTGAGTTGTGGACGAGTACAACGGCCGTAGACCTTCATGGTAACATCTTTTCTTTGACTGAAATGTTGTGTACTAGTTTGAGCCACTATTATTTTGTTGGTAAATGCACGAGATTTATATTTTCTGCAATAAAGTTTCGGTGCATGACGACGATGTAACTTTTCTTTACAGTGGGTCTCTTTGTGTCCTTTGCGATGGCATTTGATGCATAGGTGATCTTTGTATGGACGAATTTTTATGGTACCATCCTCCGCACAACCAGAATGGGGAAGAAGCTTGTGAGCCATATTGCTGTTGCATGCTAAGACCTTATCTCCCCCATTTCTCTCTTGGAACTATTCCAGCATCTATCAGTGCGATTTTATTGATTAAAAGGTTCTTCAAGGTCATTAGTAGTTGAGCGAGTTCTCCAGCAATCTTCGGTTTCACCTCTGAACTTTTTATTCTAAACTGCGAATTGCTTATTGAAAAAGTGGACTACCTACAGTTTCTCATTACCTAATCTGATAAGAAAAAAGAGGAAATAAAGGAAATAAAGCGTAAATAAGTTAGACTAAAATGAGGAAATGGAGAATAAATGTGTAAAGGGGGAAATAAAGGGAAGAAATGAGACACAAGTAGACTTGGAGGAGAAAATAAGGCGCACGAGAGGGATATAAGTGGGAAGGAGAAAAGAGAGTCAGAGGAGGTCGGAATAAAAAGGACATTTTCTCAATGTGTTGATCAAAAATGTGGGTTGTCTTGTACTTTGTTTGCTGCATCCCACTATATTAACATATGACTGGAATTTTCATTGTAACGGTTGAGTTTACTACAAAACAGCAGCTTATAATGTTTAGAATAAATACCGAATGACATTTTAGTAGGATGAAAAGAAGCTAGGAGACGTCCGAACATGAAGTTTGCACCAGTTCATGAAGTCACTGACTGTTGGTCTGGGTTATGTCGGTGTCAACAGTCAATCTGGTTGTCGTAACCAGCGAGTGACATGACTGAGAAAAAGCTAAGGGAATTATGTGGTATTTAATCCTTGTTATCCCTCACATCGTTATTACATTTGACAACTGTCTTACCCTAGTATATAATTCTTTGTCAGTGTCTGTTTACAACCCCATCAAGTACTCAAGCTGAAAAATTACCAGTTATCATATCAAAAGATCAACAGTTAGATTGACGATTCGGCATCCAACAGGAGATATTTTTATATACAGTTAAGTTGAAGGATATGCATGATATGCACGATCGTATTCATTGTTACATGTAGCCAACAGTCTCACACTTAACATAACTGAACTTTCTGCTCACATTCTCTAAGCTAAGTTCAAAAAAATACAGGCTCAATATTTATGATATTTTAGTTATGCTCGTATGCATTACAATCAATATAGTCGACACCACCATCATCATCATCATCAGCATTAAGAATACTTCAACGTTCATTTAAGTCTATTCTTCACTGACTGAAAATAATGCATTGTAGCCTGTTTAAATAGTGTGAATAAACAATGTGAAGATTTTCATTATATCCAATTACAACCAAAATTTTATACACCTAATAATATTTTCAATTACAGTTTGCACAATGTATCGTTTGCTGATTTGTCTGTCTGTTAGTTGAAACAGTTGATTTCAAAGTCACCATGTCACACTCGTATTTATATAGTGAATTCATGTTCTGCTGATACATGGAATATTCCAGTTGAATGTCACGTAATCACTGCATCACACAGGTGCAGCATTATTTGTGGATCACACAGTGGCATCACGTTGTGCATGTGATGTGTGATCACTTGACAGTGACTTATGAATGTGACGACAGAGAGTTGAATCGAGTGAATGGTGATGTGAATTGATGCAGATTGTGATGTTGACGATGATGATGATGATGATGATGATGATGATTGATGCCTGAATGCATGAATGATGAATTGATTTGATGCATGAATGGATGAATTATTGAGTGTGTGGATACATGCATGAATAATTGAATGCATGTTTGGATGAATGAATCAGTGCACTTCGGATTGAAGTTAATCCGGATTATGTGACTGTTGATTTATTAGAATTTGATCATCATGTGTATTGTCGAGTGTTTAATGATATTCATTGTGTTTATAGGTGTTAGGATGTTTTTGATGTGTGCAAACGATTCACAGGTGTCATGGTAGTTTGGTAATGAGCTATGAGGTGCAGCCAAGTAGTTGTAGTTGAAGCTGTATACTATAGGAAAGTATTTAGATCGTAAGTTATCATGTCTGAGAGAACTATTATATTGATGAAGCGGATAATTTCCTTAGTTAAAGTTATTCTTCCCAGTATCTGTTTGGGATAGTAATGGTACGTTGAGAGAAAGATGGCTTTTTCACCCTGAGTCATCCTTCTGAATCATTGGCACATGATGCCATGGCGCATTTGCATGTGTTATCCTACTGTTGTTGAAGTATTCTCGAGAGGGAACAAACTTAGGGTGGAAGGAGAAAAATCGCTTGTTTCTGATCATAGCATTGACCCTCAAATCTAGTGCTACAGATGTATCGTGCCTAGTGGTTTGGCGTATGTGATTTACTTTATTTCTATGAATGTTAGAGGTAAGGCTATTCTCGGCCTTATTGATAGGGAGGACATTATGTGTGTTGTAATGATAGGGTGGGAATTTTGTTTTCAGTTTAACGGTAGGGTGATGGGTTAAATCGTGTGATGGTACTCTGTTCATCTCTCTATTTTGAGAGGTAAATATATCCCCCTTGAGAGTGATGTCCAAATCTACTAGATGGTTGCTAGTTTCTTTGGTTGTGAGAGATATTGTTGTATGTGTGTCTATACCAGGAGGGGTTGTGGGTGTGGATAGGCCAAATGGCATTACACTTGACATCAAATACCACGACTATTCCACAAACTAAACGTCCATTGTCGTATGCTGCTCAACATATTGTCGAGCAAGAGTTAGATTGCCTTCAAAAAGGTGGTGTCATCAAACCGGTAAATTTTCTTCGGATGGGCAGCTCCAATAGTAATCATTAAGAAGCCCAATGGAAGCATCCAAATATGTGCAAATTTTTAACAGGTCTGAATGAAGCACTAGAAGCCCTTAAGTACCTGTTGCCGCTATCAGAAGACTTATTCGCAAAGCTGAGTGGAGGGAGATACTTCGCAAATTTGGACTTGTCAGACTCTTACCTACAAATTCCAGTAGCTAAATAATGCAAACAATACATGACTATTAACACCCACAAAGGATTGTTTCGCAATAACAGACTGCTCTTTGGCGTAAAGACATCCCTATCAATCTTTCAACAGATCATGGAAACAATATTACAAGACTTTCCTGGTACCGCTGCTTAGTTAGACGATATACTCATAATGGGTGTGGACCAAGTTGATTTAGATAAGAAGCTGGATTTAGTGATCACACAAATTGGGAATTTTGGTTTCCGTTTACGTGCTGAAAAATGTGACTTCCATCTGCAGCAAGTACGTTACTTGAGATTTATAGAATTTAAAAGTGGAAGGAGACCTGATCCAAAAAACCATTGAAGCTATTAAGACGATGCCACTGCCGACAGATGTTCCAACCCTACGATTCTTCTTGGGAATGGTCAGTCATTATGGCCTGTTTTTTCCAGATCTGCAACATCTGCAGGCCCCACTGAATCGTCTACTATCGAAAAATGTCAAGTGGATCTGGTCAGATGAATGCTGCTAGTCCTGCCTACAGACTTTAAAGAGTCCTGCTAAGGCTGTACAGCAACCATGGCCGAAAACAGACGCCTCCTGGAGAAGAATACATGTTGATTTCGCTGGTTTCTATACAAGGTAGAAATTATTTATGCGTTGTGGACGCTTTCACAAGGCGGCCGGAAGTATACCATATGCTAAGTCACAATTCAAAAGTTGTCAAGACTTTTTTCTTGCTTCGGCGTCACAGAGGTCCTGATGACTGATAACCGTACTCAATTTAGGTAGTCCGCATTTCGACGTTTCTGCAGCAAAAACAAAATCACGCACATGCGATCTCCACTGTACCACCCTTAGTCAAACGGTCAAGCAGAAAGATTCTTTGATACATTACAAAGAGCTATGAATAAAGAAGGAGGAGACAGTATGCCGACGCAATGCAATCGCACTTACAATTATAAGGGACGATGTCAACAAACAGGCGATTGTATAACCTACAATACAACTAACTTGCAGGTTTGTCTAGGTGTTAATCTAGACTGGCTAAAGAAGCTGCCTGTTCATATTGATTTCTTTTTCCAGCAACCATCAGAACGAAAGATGAATCC
Organism: Schistosoma japonicum; assembly: GCA_025215515.1. NCBI lineage: Eukaryota > Metazoa > Platyhelminthes > Trematoda > Strigeidida > Schistosomatidae > Schistosoma > Schistosoma japonicum. The sequence continues at coordinate 44,093,310 of CM046064.1, forward strand.
ATCTGTATTCTATAATTTATACGGTGAATCGACATGTCAAGACACCAAACTAAGGTTGTGTTATGAAGCTAATTTGTTGTTCTGCATTGTACAATTACTTGCAATCTACATTCGTCTACTCTATTTGGTGTTACACAGATTAAAAGGAAGGAGACTTAATTCATTGTGATTTACCTGTAATATGATTCATGGTGTATTGCTGTTGCTTACGTTGTATTTCAGCAAGAATTGTTAGACATTTGATTTTCCATGTTGTGGAATGTAAACGTTCTGTATACGGGTTCTAATAATCAAAATATTTCTGAAAAGAGAGACTACAATAATGTTCACCATAATATAATTCGCCAAATTTTGAACTTATGATTTGAACGCCAAACAACTAGCCTGCGAGTTCATGAAAACCATCACAGGACTGCATGTTAAAAAAACATTACTATTCTTCACTTTCATAACAAGTACAAACAACTGACCATTATTATACATTTACATTACAAGCAGTAGGTATTTTTCAAATCTCCTACTTATATGTTATGTTAACATATTATCTAGATCCAGCAAACATGACACAAACTTAGTTAATTAATGATGATTATATGTGGAAATGAATATCCGAATGATAAAGTGCATCAGTTAGTTGAACATAAAGTATATATTCACTATTCAGTAATAATAGCACAGATATACGATGAGCTTAAGCATCAATAAGCTAACAAGAAACCGGAGATTAACAGACACAAACTATTCTTGTCTGTAGGTCGGAATGTGTATCATGCTAATGGCTACGTACTATGGTCCTGACAAGAACAAGCACTCACTAATGATGTTTCAAATGCTCCAATATATGCTATATTGACTCACACATATCATCTGAATGGCATCACCTACCGCAATTTATACTCAACCTGCAGACTACAGACACTAATGCTGATACAAAGAAATTACGGATTGTTTAGTTAATCAAAAATACATGAACAAAATATAATTATCTATTGCATCTACTGTCACATTGTCGCGTCAATTATAACCATCGAATGTCATTCTCAACTACTGCAGTCGTTCGAAATCAACTCCCTATCATAACTCACATTACTCAGGAACTCAGCCTTAACGATGACATTGTAAGTTTTCGAGAAAGAGAGCCTATCAATTTTTATTTGTAACTAAATACAGCATCTTCTAACGTAATTCATTATGTTTGTTTGCAGATAAACAATATAAAAATGCTGTAGTTCATTTTGAAATCAATGACGAATCAAGAAGGGGCAGAAATAGATTCACGTAGAAGATATACCTGCATCTTCACAACAAAACAATACCCAACATTGTTGACGTAGACGGTTAGCATTCATCATCGACATCTATTGCAGAAAGACAATCACCTTGTTGAAGTCGTTCAGAATTGGGATCACTCTACACATCTGACAGCCTCACACATCTCACATATTCATTACATCGCAAAGAAAGTTAACACAAATTGACACAATATCACTTGAGTATATTTTAACAAGAACTATGTAAATAATGATACATCACGATAGTCAATGGAGATAAACACCCAGTCAAATTGAAATGGTGTAATCAACAAAATGGATCACAATCCGATCGTCATCAAAAGTGGAAATGCTGTTTAATCACCAACTGATTGGTGTTGATTGAGTCAATCATGCAATTAGTGTTTATAGCCTGAACCATATTTCTTCGGATACTGACCACCGTAGCCATTTCCGTGTTGTTTATTGGGACGATAATAACCAGAGTGATAATTACCACCACCATAATGTTGGTTTCGTTGATAGCCGCCTTGAAGCAATTGAGAGGGTGATCCATGTGAATCGTCGACATTATCTACATCGTCAGTGTAGTCGAAATCGTCATCACCGTCATGATAATCTTCATCACCAACGTCAATATGCTGACCTGTTGAGATGACTGGAGAAGAGCAAGATATGGTGAATTCACAGAGGTGCATGTAAATAATAGTAGGAAGGAAACATAAGTGACGAAGTACTGTGTGTGAATGTGTGAGTGATTGTAGTAACTACAGTGCGATATCGAATCGTGATAAAATGCCGACACGACGTACACACATGTGGATGAAGCAGTCGATGATGACATAGTCAGAACAATCAACTGACCAGTGCGGATTACATTATCGGAGAGATATTTACGAAAAAAACATAGATGGAAACCTCCATCAAACATCCGCCAACGAATTCTGTTTAGTTGACACATTCTGAATATACAATAATCACTCACAATACACAATTAATTAATACGTGAAATGATAACATGTCAAAATTGGTTGACACACCACTAGTCTGCACTCCACCCACATACACGTCAGTGTACGCGGACTGTCATACGCACTCACACATCTACTGACGCACTTACTTTCTTCCTCGCTAACCAACCCACTTACACACTCACTCACTAACACACTTACTATTTCACTCACTCACTCACTCACTCACTCACCTTGATCACCTGGTATGACGTGTCGCATTGGTTGGGCGAGTACATTTTCGAAGAGTATGACACATAAGAATATCATTGAGACGAGCTTCATCGTTTTCTAGAAGAGAGAGGAATGTAGTGGAGTGCTTGTTAGTTGTGTATAGTTAGGTATCGATTATGCACAAATAATGTAGTCTGAGTAGATTGGTGTGAAGTGGAGATATTCGTGCAATATACAACACATCACTGATTCACTACTCCACAATACATCAAGCAACACCACACCACGCCATATTTTATTACATTCATTTATTCATTTATTCATCCACTCAGGCAAGCACTCACTCACTTACTCACAATAACAACCACTCACAAATTCACTCACTGAGTAAATTTTCCACTCACAGTTTGCACAATGTATCGTTTGCTGATTTGTCTGTCTGTTAGTTGAAACAGTTGGTTTCAAAGTCACCATGTCACACTCGTATTTATATAGTGAATTCATGTTCTGCTGATACATGGAATATTCCAGTTGAATGTCACGTAATCACTGCATCACACAGGTGCAGCATTATTTGTGGATCACACAGTGGCATCACGTTGTGCATGTGATGTGTGATCACTTGACAGTGACTTATGAATGTGACGACAGAGAGTTGAATCGAGTGAATGGTGATGTGAATTGATGCAGATTGTGATGTTGACGATGATGATGATGATGATGATGATGATTGATGCCTGAATGCATGAATGATGAATTGATTTGATGCATGAATGGATGAATTATTGAGTGTGTGGATACATGCATGAATAATTGAATGCATGTTTGGATGAATGAATCAGTGCATTTCGGATTATAATTAATCTGGATTATATGACTGTTGTTTACGTCAAAGTTGATCATAATGTGAATCTTGTTTGGAAATTAAAATATGTCAATCTTATATGAGTTTGGTTATTCTATATCAATCTTTCATCTTTGACATGCTTACTCGTCACGTGTGAGTGTAACTAATTGTTCTTTGCTGCCTTTTTATTTTTTTGACCTTATGCGTTCTTAGCGTTATATCAATATTGTAGATTTTTGAAAAATTATAAGCTGAACAGCGTCAATTTGTCATTTAATAGACTCTTACCACTTTTGCCACGTCTACAAATGTTGATTCGTCTACAAAATTAGTTTACTGTACAATATAACTCTACAAAACTTCTTATGACCTTTCGTAACAAAATCAGTAGCTCTAAGATAATGATTGCAACCTTTTCATCTGTGGCAATGTAATATATGATAAGCCCTACCGTATGGCTTATTTATTTGGTGAGTACTCAGCCATTACACGTAACATTTAATACCACACATATATTTACAAACCCACTACGCTACTATTATGCGAAATCACAGATATAACATTCACTATAGAATATATTACAAAGGTCATCACTATGGTCGAACACACACATCTTCAGCTCTAATGGTGCACGAGCTAATGTACTTCAAATTGGTGGTACTGACTTCTACATGGCACTGCCTAAACTATTTGCAATATCACTGTCTACTGCATGCTACGCTACACTATGAAAAGCTGCATATGTGATTGATGAGTTTAAATCCGGACCTGAAGAAAATATAAAGAACTACCGCCCTATCAACCTAACCTCTGTTGCATCAACAGTAATGTAAAAGTTAACCAAGGTAGAATAACTGCAATATTTACCTCGATAATAACTGTTCTTTCATTTCCCAACTGGGTCCCTTATTGTTCATTATTTGCATAAATGACATAATTAATCTTGTAAAATATGGCTGACCGTATTTGTATGTGGACGATATCAAGATAGTATGTAGCTTCGAACCTGGTGCTGTAGTAGAAGGTATGACTTTACTTCATAGGACCTTGATAGCCTAACTGCCTGAAGCCGAAAATGTTGACTATCACTTAATCATAGTGAATGTGGAATCATGCACATGAGCAGCAATAACCCGCAGTTCATATTTTGTCTAAATGAGTCCGAAGTCTAAGTACTTCAATCAACAAGCGACTTGAATATTAAATAATCATGTAACTTAAAGTTCACGGAACATGCCTCCTCTGTAATCTTCAAAACTAGAAATTTAACAAGCTTCTCTTCAGAAACTTCAATACAACGAAGGCTAAGCTTACTTTGTTTGGGTTATGTGTTGAACCTACACTCGAGTAATGCTCATTTATTATTTTCAGCATAACAAGCATAGATAGCATACGTGTAAAAGTGTACAAAGAAGTTCTACACGTCGAATTCCGGGAACTAACAGTAACATGAACTACACGACAAGATGTAAAACACTCTCTTCAAAACCTCAGTGTCACCGCCGAATAGGGCGAAACCTAATATTCTTCTATAAAATAAACAACAGCATATCATTCTCGGCATTCTCATCCTTCTATGGTTCTTTCTGCTTACTCATAGTCATCTCATGGGATTACAGCGCCATAGACGAGAAACACGTGACTGTTTGTTGAAAGTCCCCTGTTATACGAAACATACCTCTAGTACCCTTGTACTGCACACTGCAAACATTGTTAACGTTATCTCTGCAATCAATTAGCATTTTTATATAGTGTTTATTCCATAACAGTGACTCTTTATCAAAACCTCATTCTAAACAAACCATATCATTTTGATCATGCCAGTGAACTGGTATGCTATCATGCACAAAGTGCTTCTAGACAATAAACTATTATTATTATCATTAATAATAAGGATATGCGTATTCTGTCTATCTCTTCCATTTAAATAACATCAACACTCCAACTGCATTGATAAACACCATTATAACGTGTAGGACGTGATTACTGTTTGTTATGGCTTGTGCGATTTTGCCGATTTGTCATTCCTTTCAGAATTCAGCAAGTTAATCTCGAATTATCGGGCCTACTGAATCTGTCATTCGCCTTATCAACACGCTTATGAACAAATTTCCGTGTACAAAATGCAAAGTTATCCATTTGTATTTTTCATTATTGTTAACTTCTTGTTTCTTGAGTAGACTTGCAAAAATTAGTTTATTTTTCTATGTGCTAGTGATTGTTCATGTTTTCCAAGTTTCTCTAAAATAAACGCGTAGCAGAGATGCAGTTGCGCCTATACTGTGTTTTATTGAGAATTCACCACTTTCTTATCATCTGACACTGATACAATTTACGTTCTCAAATATCGAGATTGTTTGTCACGTATTTCGCCTAATTGTGCTATTATTATTTATGAATTCTTCACTGTTGGACTGGCTAACCATTTCGAACATGTGTACTTCAATTTCTTGTGTCTATTTTGTTTGTACGCAAGTCATCACAAGCATCACTACCATTTCTACCATCATCACCACCATGATTAATTTATTCGTAATTTATTTGTGTTGTTTATGGATGGAATTACTATTTGTGAGACACTATTTGGACAGTTGACAAAACGTGGTGATTGTGCTATAACGAAATGTACACGTTGTTTATTAGCATGAGATAAAAACAGTTATCTTTAATGTCGATAAATCACACGACAGGCAACACTAATATTTCTAATATCACAAATAACGATCTCACACCTATAAACACAATGAATATCATTAAACACTCGACAATACACATGATGATCAAATTCAACTTAATCAACAGTCACATAATCCGGATTAACTTCAATCCGAAGTGCACTGATTCATTCATCCGAACATGCATTCAATTATTCATGCATGTATCCACACACTCAATAATTCATCCATTCATGCATCAAATCGATTCATCATTCATGCATTCAGGCATCAATCATCATCATCATCATCATCATCATCATCATCATCATCGTCAACATCACAATCTGCATCAATTCACAACACCATTCACTCGATTCAACTCTCTGTCGTCACATTCATAAGTCACTGTCAAGTGATCACACATCACATGCACAACGTGATGCCACTGTGTGATCCACAAATAATGCTGCACCTGTGTGATGCAGTGATTACGTGACATTCAACTGGAATATTCCATGTATCAGCAGAACATGAATTCACTATATAAATACGAGTGTGACATGGTGACTTTGAAACCAACTGTTTCAACTAACAGACAGACAAATCAGCAAACGATACATTGTGCAAACTGTGAGTGGAAAATTTACTCAGTGAGTGAATTTGTGAGTGGTTGTTATTGTGAGTAAGTGAGTGAGTGCTTGCCTGAGTGGATGAATAAATGAATAAATGAATGTAATAAAATATGGCGTGGTGTGGTGTTGCTTGATGTATTGTGGAGTAGTGAATCAGTGATGTGTTGTATATTGCACGAATATCTCCACTTCACACCAATCTACTCAGACTACATTATGATCCCAATTCTGAACGACTTCAACAAGGTGATTGTCTTTCTGCAATAGATGTCGATGATGAATGCTAACCGTCTACGTCAACAATGTTGGGTATTGTTTTGTTGTGAAGATGCAGGTATATCTTCTACGCGAATCTATTTCTGCCACTTCTGGATTCGTCATTGATTTCAAAATGAACTACAGCATTTTTATATTATTTATCTGCAAACAAACATAATGAATTACGTTAGAAGATGCTGTATTTAGTTACAAATAAAAATTGATAGGCTCTATTACTTATATTTTATACTTAAATTATATTTTATCGTGAACAGAGCTTTAATGGGATAGTAACGTGTTTCGAGTCGTGATCTGGTGAAGATGCGTGACCGCGCGCCTTCATCTAGTAATGTCCGCTAAAACAAACGTGGTCAGCATCAATGTCGAGAGCTTATGCAACTATTTATTTTGGGGATTATTTACCGCTATAGCCCACTCCCCTCCCTAATGGGTTCGTGAGGAACCTAAGACGTGCCAGCCAAAAGGATAAAACCTAATTCGTTTGACATTGGTAAACGTTTCTTCGATAGCTTGCAATGTAGTGCAGCTTCTAGACGTCAGTCCTCACACTATGGTGTCGTTGCGTAAAATAATTGTACATAAAAAGGTCTTTGTTCCTTCCACGTCCTTCTGTTTGTTTCCAGACGGCCTGGAAGTCGAAAAGAGAAAATAAAATTTAAATTTGTGCATTTTGTATACAAAAAGTATTTATTGTTAACTCAATGCATCCCTAAAAAGGTGTTGGACACCGACAACAAACAATGAAACGCCTTTTTTGACACGAAAATTTATAAAATGCACACAGTTAAATTATTTTATTTAAAAAATAACAATAATGAGTTTATCGATTTTTATTTTTTCTTTGTTATTATTTATTTTAAGATAACAACAAGAAAAATGTTATACGTACGTAGGTAGCGGGAGGAAATTAGTAGACATAGTATTCGTTTAGGTGTTCCGCAAATCGTACTTTTCTACCAGAACGCGTAGCTTTCGGCGTAACGGAGCTCTTTAATACTTCCACTTGCGTGTTAGTCATTGCTTGCGGCGTAACGACTTCCTTCATGTCACGTTTTGCAGGTGTTGCAGCGAGTTCGACACTAAAATGTGTACCTTCTGGGTAGGCTACTTTGAGGCGGTCAATGCTGACGTTATCCTCCTGACCATTTTTGTCAATCGTATAGTACTTTGTTTCACGTTTAATAACCTTGTATGGCCCTTCGTAAGTTGCGTCGAGAGGTCGGCGTACAGCATCACGACGTGCGAAAACGTGTGTACTATATTTTAAGGCAGGTTGGATAAAGGTGTCTGTCCATTGTTGTCGAGTTTGAACTGGCTTAACTGAACGCATAGCATTTGTAAGCCGCTTCACGTAAGAATTCAGATCCAGGTTTGTCGAAGTGAAGGCGGTTTCCACAAACTCAACTGGTAGTCGAAGAGTCGTTCCGTAGACTAATTCAGTGACACTACATCCAATATCTTCCTTCACTATGCTGCGAATCCTGAGTAAAACTAATGGTAAGGCATCGATCCACTGGAGGATGTTTGTAGCTGAAAGTGATGCTTTCAGTTGTCAATGGAATCTTTCTACCAAACCGTTAGAATGTGAGTGGTGGGCGATCGTCCTAAAAAGCGTTGTTCCAAGTAAATTGGTCAGAGCGTGGATTATTCCAGATTCAAACTGACGTCCACGGTCTGTCATTATTATAGATGGACAACCAAAGTTGGCTACCCATCGTTCGCCGAAAGCGCGAGCAATCGTTTTACTAGTGATGTCTTTGAGTGGAATCGCTCCTGGCCAGCGTGTGAATCGGTCCACGCATGTCAGAAGATAAGAAAATCCATTCGACTTTGGTAAGGGTCCTACCAAATCAAGATGGATGTGGTCAAATCGAGCGTCAGGGGTTAGGAAAGTGCCTAGGGAGCATTTATTATGTTAAATTACTTTGTTCTTCTGGCAGGCTATGCAAGTGCGCGCCCATTCTTCAATATTCTTATTCATTTTTGACCAGCAGAATCTCTCAGTAATCAGTTTACTTGTAGCACGAATTCCAGGATGAGAAAGGTTGTGCAACGTGTCGAAGATGACTCGTCGATAACTTCTGGGGACGACTGGACGGGCTGTGCCTGTAGAAGAATCACAAATTATAGTGTTCTTACCTTTTTTAATCGTTTTAGTATGGAGTTGGAGCGTCGTTGCGGCTAACTTGTGATGAGAATCGATATCTTCACTTTGAAGTTGAGCTAGTTCAACAAGGTTGATTCCTTGGATACGATTCAAGGAATGTATTCTCGATAAAGCGTCGGCAACTACATAGTTAGCTCCCGATATATGTCGTTTGTCAGTAGAGAATTAGGAGATATAGTCAAGATGACGTGACTCTCGTGGAGAGTACTTATCTGAAAATGATTTCATCGAAAACGTCAGTGGTTTATGACCGGTGAATATTACAAATTCCCGGCCTTCGATGGAATGTTGAAAATGACGTACGGCACAGTACATGGCTAGTATTTCACGTTCAAAAGTGCTGTATCTTGATTAAGTGCCGTTTAACCGTCTTGAGAAGAATGCTAAGGGCTGCCAAGCTTGGCCAGTCCATTGTTGCAGAACTGCACTAATGGCTGAATCAGAAGTGTCGACTGCAATGCTGAAGGGAGCTTCAGTGTTGCAGTGTGCCAGCATAGTTACATTGGCTATCGCCTCTTTAGTTGCAACGAAGGCTTTCTTTGATTCTGAATCCATTGTGACCACCTTTTTATTCCCACGAAACTGAATTGTTAGGGGTTTCATAATAGATGCACAGGTGGAGATAAATCGTCTGTAGAAACTTACCAATCCGTTGAAAGCTCGTAACTGCTTATTGGTTGTTGATTCCGGATACTCCAGAATTGCCGCCACCTTGTGTTTTTGAGGCTGTATACCATTTGCATTATTGGTATGCCCCATCAAGTCTAACGAAGTTGTTCCGATTTGACATTTTTGTATATTAATAGTAATTCCGTATTAGTGCAGTCTTTTCAAAGCTGTGTCCAAATGTTTCATGTGTATTTCTTTGTCTGAGCTTGCTATCAAGCAGTCGTCGACATATGCATGGACATAGTCAAGCCCACGGAACACGTCATCGATGAAACGTTGAAACGTTTGTGCTGCATTCCTCAAGCCGAAGGGCATTAGGAGGAAATCGTAACGGGGTTACAATAGCCGTTTTCGAGATGTCATTTTCGGCCATCGGTATTCGATTGTAGGCTTTACTAGATCAATTTTTGAGAATACTGTCATTCCGTTCAACGTGGCCGTTAGGTCGTGGATGTGAGGTAAAAAGTAACGATCTGGCGTAGTTTGTGCGTTTAGACATCAATAATCACTTGTAGGACGCCAATAATTGCTGTCTTACTTCGGGACCATATGTAATGGAGACGACCATGGGCTGCCGGATGGGTGGATTATTCCCAGGTCAATCGTATGGTCGAATTCGTTTTTAGCAACCCTTAATTTTTCGGGTGCTAATCGGCGTGCTTCGGAGAATACAGGTTGTACTGTAGTCGTGATGTGATGTGTAACATTGCTGGTTACACATGACAACTTCGATGTCGCCTTATTCAGGTCCGGATACTTGTCAAGTATTGGCTGAGAAATAAGGGTTATTTAAATGTTTAAAGAGAAGAAGACATATGCTACAACCTGTAGCAGTGGTTTTTTACGTACGTACAGCTTTGTGTTGCTGTCGACTAGCCCCGTTTAGCTGGCGTCCACAAGCAAGTTGTAGTAGCTTAGTGAATCTATGCCTATGATAGGTATTTTCACATGGACAATAGTGAAAATCCAGTGTATGGGTTTGCGCAACCCCACGTTTAAGTAGACAATTTTTTTCATATGTGGCTATTTGTTTTTCGTCAGCTGCCTGTAGAATAACTGCAGCTTCATGTTGACGATCAGATGAAGTTGCAGGAAGGACGCTGACTTCTGCGCCAGAATAAACCTCATTGTGGCAAGTTCTGGTGATCTCCAGAATTCGATCAGCAGATGAAGCTAGTTTGTCTACTGGATTGTTGTTAAATGTTACTAATACTGCTCGCACTTGTTGTGACAGTTTTCATAAGAAGAGTTGACGGAAGAGTCCTTCGTCAAAAGTATGTCGACCAATTACTTCCCTCATACGCAATAACATCTTGGTCGCTGAACCGCTACCAAGCCTAATGGAGTGAAACAACTCGTAAAGTTGTTGTCTGTCGGACAAATCTCCTCGTTTGAGAATTGATCTTTTGAGCTGTTCGTACGGTCCTAGGCAGTCAGGACTGGAAAAAAAAGGAGTGACGTACCTGTTCAATTCACGCAAAAACGACCTTAAAACCGCCAGAAATTGGACGCGTGTATCTGTCACACATTGGTCTCAATGCGTAGCAGAACCAGGCTTCTACATTATCTGTACAGAAATGAATGAGCTAAAAGTTTGGAGGTGTAGGGGTTCTAATCCTTATAAGCTTAGGAGTCTAATCACATATCATAAAAATAGTAATGAATGCAAATACGAAAATACTGTAAAAAATATGCGGTGAAAAAAATAATAAAACCACCAATAATACTCTGTTTAAAACTATAAAAAAGGAACGGACTCACAGTAAATAATCGTTTCCAGATCACGTCGGGCTCACCAATGAAGCGTTCCCCGGATATATGACCAAGTTGTGCTTGTCGTATAACCAAAGATACTTCTATCGAATGGACCCCACTCTTGCAAATGAGAAATCAGAAGGCAATGAAGGATGGAAGCGAAATTATATTTTAACGTGAACAGAGCTTTATTGGGATAGTAACGTGTTTCGAGTCGTGATCTGGTGAAGATGCGTGACCGCGCGCCTTCAACTAGTAGTGTCCGCTAAAACAAACGTGGTCAGCATCAGTGTCGAGAGCTTATGCAACTATTTATTTTGGGGATTGTTTACCGCTACAACTTATACAAATTCGTTGACGACTTACCACTTAACGTTTGTTCAACCAGCAATGGCTTATCAAGCCTCTAAAACTACAAACACTACATAGTGACCAAAAGAAAGCGATGCAAAAAGATTCTGGAATAATATTGATTATTTTGCTCCCACTAATTAAAAATTCGTTTATATTCTTTCTATTTCATATGTTCTTCTATATCACTGTCGACACGAGTTTATGATCTGCTCTCCTATGGAATTGGTCTCCTTTAAGCAACTTACTCCAAACGATGGTTAGGAACGAAATGAACGCATCAAGAACTCACCGTTCTAGACCGACCCACATAAATTGGATCTTATAACCTAATATCAAATACTCAGTCCTTGCCCGATTCTAGATAGTCTCTATGATCCATTCTGCTTACCCACAACTATTTTCTGAGATTAGAGCTGGAAGTGTTCTACAATGCATTAGAAATCGCTAATTCCTAACAACTGAAAATTCTGGAACTTGTAACAGTTAACTTTATAAATAATAATCAATGACTTCATATAGCATGATTTTCAGAAAATAACTAACGATATATTCCCTATTAAAAACATTATATATCACTCTGATAAAGACTGTCAACTGGTTACTTCTCATGTACAAAAGCTACCTGAGAATAATAATATTATTATTATTAGGTGGCCAGAATTTAAAGTTAGTTCACAAGTTTTGCCATCCACTCACTATTAGTCAGTTCAATATATACTGCTTTATCATCATCCACATACCATTCAAACCTACTACTCGGATAACTTACTCGTCTCTTGATGCATATTAACAATTTGCTAGTTTCTGGTAGAGACTCATCCAGCCACCAGACACAATACTCCTCTCCACCTATAATACTAATTCATACTTCTCCTAACTGACCCCAGTCATAACAATCGGGTATCTGGTTTCTAGTTTGCGGCTACAGAAGTCTGTATAACCTGTCATAAGATGATTACTTAGATACGGTTAACGAGAACAGAACTCGTGTCGTTGAGTATCGAGTACGACAACCTGACTTTCATGCAACCTGTGAGTTTACGAGCCTAACATCATAAAATGAAACAGAGTGGAACTGTCGGCCAACAAACTCAAACTCTTATTCTCTGTAGGTCGAAATGTGTTTTATGCTTATAGCTACTTACAATGGTCCTGACAAAAACAAGCACTCACTAATGATGTTTCAGATGCTCAAATATATGCTATATGGACTCAAAAACATATCGCCTGAATGGCATTACATACTGCCACAGCGAAAAAAAACCAACATTGTTGACGTAGACGGTTAGCATTCATCATCGACATCTACTGCAGAAAGACAATCACCTTGTTGAAGTCGTTCAGAATTGGGATCACTCTACACATCTGACAGCCTCACACATCTCACATATTCATTACATCGCAAAGAAAGTTAACACAAATTGACACAATATCACTTGAGTATATTTTAACAAGAACTATGTAAATAATGATACATCACGATAGTCAATGGAGATAAACACCCAGTCAAATTGAAATGGTGTAATCAACAAAATGGATCACAATCCGATCGTGATCAAAAGTGGAAATGCTGTTTAATCACCAACTGATTGGTGTTGATTGAGTCAATCATGCAATTAGTGTTTATAGCCTGAACCATATTTCTTCGGATACTGACCACCGTAGCCATTTCCGTGTTGTTTATTGGGACGATAATAACCAGAGTGATAATTACCACCACCATAATGTTGGTTTCGTTGATAGCCGCCTTGAAGCAATTGAGAGGGTGATCCATGTGAATCGTCGACATCATCTACATCGTCAGTGTAGTCGACATCGTCATCACCGTCATGATAATCTTCATCACCAACGTCAATATGCTGACCTGTTGAGATGACTGGAGAAGAGCAAGATATGGTGAATTCACAGAGGTGCATGTAAATAATAGTAGGAAGGAAACATAAGTGACGAAGTACTGTGTGTGAATGTGTGAGTGATTGTAGTAACTACAGTGCGATATCGAATCGTGATAAAATGCCGACACGACGTACACACATGTGGATGAAGCAGTCGATGATGACATAGTCAGAACAATCAACTGACCAGTGCGGATTACATTATCGGAGTGATATTTACTAACAAATCATAGATGGAAACCTCCATCAAACATCCGCCAACCAATTCTGCTTAGTTGACACATTCTGAATATACAATAATCACTCACGATACACAATAAATTAATACGTAAAATGATAACATGTCAAAATTGGTCGACAAACCACTAGTCTCAACTCCATCCACATACACGTCAGTGTACGTGGACTGTCATACGCACTCACTCACCTATTTACGCACTCACATTCTTCCTCGCTTACCAACCCACTCACACACTCACTCACTAACACACTTACTATTTCACTCACTCACTCACTCACTCACTCACTCACTCACCTTGATCACCTGGTATGACGTGTCGCATTGGTTGGGCGAGTACATTTTCGAAGAGTATGACACATAAGAATATCATTGAGACGAGCTCCATCGTTTTCTAGAAGAGAGAGAAATGTAGAGGAGTGCTTGTTAGTTGTGTATAGTTAGGTATCGATTATGCACAAATAATGTAGTCTGAGTAGATTGGTGTGGAGTGGAGATATTCGTGCAATATACAACACATCACGATCCACTACTCAACAATAAACCATGCAACACCACACCACACCACGCCACATTTTATTACATTTATTCATTCATTCATTCATCCACTCACGCACTCACTCACCGAGTCACTTAAACAGCCACTAACCAACTCACAATATCACCCACTCACAAAATCACTAACTGAATAAATTTTCCACTCACAGTTTGCACAATGTATCGTTTGCTGATTTGTCTGTCTGTTAGTTGAAACAGTTGATTTTAAAGTCACCATGTCACACTCGTATTTATATAGTGAATTCATGTTCTGCTGATACATGGAATATTCCAGTTGAATGTCACGTAATCACTGCATCACACAGGTGCAGCATTATTTGTGGATCACACAGTGGCATCACGTTGTGCATGTGATGTGTGATCACTTGACAGTGACTTATGAATGTGACGACAGAGAGTTGAATCGAGTGAATGGTGATGTGAATTGATGCAGATTGTGATGTTGACGATGATGATGATGATTGATGCCTGAATGCATGAATGATGAATTGATTTGATGCATGAATGGATGAATTATTGAGTGTGTGGATACATGCATGAATAATTGAATGCATGTTTGGATGAATGAATCAGTGCACTTCGGATTGAAGTTAATCCGGATTATGTGACTGTTGATTAAGTTGAATTTGATCATCATGTGTATTGTAGAGTGTATCATGATGTTCAGTGTGGTTATAGGTGTAAGATCGTTATTGATGATAATAAAAATGGTAGTGGTGCCTGTCGTGTGATTAATCGACATGTGCATGTTTGGTTATTCATTTATATTTGTCTGTCTACGATAGTACTGATTCCGAATACTGAATGCATGTAGTCCCTAATAAATTACAGTTTTTATAATCGATGTTGACCAATTATGCAAATCAATCTGGCTACACATCGTTCAATAGAACCAACATCTCATCTTACTTGATACTTGCGTACAAACAAAATAGACACAAGAAATTGAAGTACACATGTTCGAAATGGTTAGCCAGTCCAACAGTGAAGAATTCATAAATAATAATAGCACAATTAGGCGAAATACGTGACAAACAATCTCGATATTTGAGAACGTAAATTGTATCAGTGTCAGATGATGAGAAAGTAGTGAATTCTCAATAAAACACAGTATAGACGCAACTGCATCTCTGCTACGCGTTTATTTTAGTGAAACTTGGAAAACATGAACAATCACTAGCACATAGAAAAATAAACTAATTTTTGCAAGTCTACTCAAGAAACAAGAAGTTAACAATAATGAAAAATACAAATGGATAACTTTGCATTTTGTACACGGAAATTTGTTCATAAGCGTGTTGATAAGGCGAATGACAGATTCAGTAGGCCCGATAATTCGAGATTAACTTGCTGAATTCTGAAAGGAATGACAAATCGGCAGAATCGCACAAGCCATAACAAACAGTAATCACGTCCTACACGTTATAATGGTGTTTATCAATGCAGTTGGAGTGTTGATGTTATTTAAATGGAAGAGATAGACAGAATTCGCATATCCTTATTGATGATGATAATAATAATAGTTTATTGTCTAGAAGCACTTTGTGCATGAAAGCATACTAGTTCACTGACATGATCAAAATGATATGGTTTGTTTAAAATGAGGTTTTGATAAAGAGTCACTGTTATGGAATAAACACTATATAAAAATGCTAATTGATTGCAGAGATAACGTTAACAATGTTTGCAGTGTGCAGTACAAGGGTACTAGAGGTATGTTTCGTATAACAGGGGACTTTCGACAAACACATTTTCAGCTCTAATGGTACACGAGCAAATGTACTTCAAATTGGTGGTACTGACTTCTACATGGCACTGCCTAAACTATTTGCAATATCACTGTCTACTGCATGCTACGCTACACTATGAAAAGCTGCATATGTGATTGATGAGTATAAATCCGGACCTGAAGAAAATATAAAGAACTACCGCCCTATCAACCTAACCTCTGTTGCATCAACAGTAATGTAAAAGTTAACCAAGGTAGAATAACTGCAATATTTACTTCGATAATAACTGTTCTTTCATTTCCCAACTGGGTCCCTTATTGTTCATTATTTGCATAAATGACATAATTAATCTTGTAAAATATGGCTGACCGTATTTGTATGTGGACGATATCAAGATAGTATGTAGCTTCGAACCTGGTGCTGTAGTAGAAGGTATGACTTTACTTCATAGGACCTTGATAGCCTAACTGCCTGAAGCCGAAAATGTTGACTATCACTTAATCATAGTGAATGTGGAATCATGCACATGAGCAGCAATAACCCGCAGTTCATATTTTGTCTAAATGAGTCCGAAGTCTAAGTACTTCAATCAACAAGCGACTTGAATATTAAATAATCATGTAACTTAAAGTTCACGGAACATGCCTCCTCTGTAATCTTCAAAACTAGAAATTTAACAAGCTTCTCTTCAGAAACTTCAATACAACGAAGGCTAAGCTTACTTTGTTTGGGTTATGTGTTGAACCTACACTCGAGTAATGCTCATTTATTATTTTCAGCATAACAAGCATAGATAGCATACGTGTAAAAAGTGTACAGAGAAGTTCTACACGCTGGATTCTGGGAACTAACAGTAACATGAACTACACGACAAGATGTAAAACACTCTCTTCAAAACCTCAGTGTCACCGCCGAATAGGGCGAAACCTAATATTCTTCTATAAAATAAACAACAGCATATCATTCTCGGCATTCTCATCCTTCTATGGTTCTTTCTGCTAACTCATAGTCATTTCATGAGTTTACAGCGCCATAGACAAGAAGCACGTTTTCGATAACGTGTTAACTACAGAACGTTGGCAAGCTTAACAATCAGTTATTCATTGCAGTCCACGAAGTTTCAATATGTCTTTCTAGAAGTTGTAGAATCATTTTGAAATCACTTACACATGTGTGTTCATCAGCCGAGTTTAATCATCATATGACAACAGTTTAACGATAACATGTGTCGATGAAACCAAACTAGTTAATGTCAAACTCACTATCGCATTCTAGTCACATCGAACTGGCGGATATGCCTTGTTGAGTACGAATATCGAGTATGTAGACAGCAACCACGATCAAATATTTATATTGATGTCGACGAAAATGATGACGTTCTGAGATGTATTAATCAAGATAAAAGCAATGTTGATAGTGATAAACTAGTCAGCAAAGAATAGACTTAAATGAACGTTGAAGTATTGTTCATGCTGCTGATGATGATGATGGTGGTGCCGACTGTATTGATGTTAATGCATACGAGCATAACTGAAATATCAAAAATATCACACAAACCATCACAAGCATCACTAGCATTTCCACCATCATCACCACCATGATTAATTTATTCGTAATTTATTTGTGTTGTTTGTGGACGAAATTACTATTTTGACAGACAATATTTGGACAGTTGACAAAATGTGATGATTGTGTTATAACAAGATGTACACATTGTTTATTAGCATGAGATAAAAACAGTTGTCTTGAATGTTGATAAATTACACGACAGGCACCACTACCATTCTTATTATCATCAATAACGATCTTACACCTATAACCACACTGAACATCATGATACACTCTACAATACACATGATGATCAAATTCAACTTAATCAACAGTCACATAATCCGGATTAACTTCAATCCGAAGTGCACTGATTCATTCATCCAAACATGCATTCAATTATTCATGCATGTATCCACACACTCAATAATTCATCCATTCATGCATCAAATCAATTCATCATTCATGCATTCAGGCATCAATCATCATCATCATCATCATCATCATCGTCAACATCACAATCTGCATCAATTCACATCACCATTCACTCGATTCAACTCTCTGTCGTCACATTCATAAGTCACTGTCAAGTGATCACACATCACATGCACAACGTGATGCCACTGTGTGATCCACAAATAATGCTGCACCTGTGTGATGCAGTGATTACGTGACATTCAACTGGAATATTCCATGTATCAGCAGAACATGAATTCACTATATAAATACGAGTGTGACATGGTGACTTTAAAATCAACTGTTTCAACTAACAGACAGACAAATCAGCAAACGATACATTGTGCAAACTGTGAGTGGAAAATTTATTCAGTTAGTGATTTTGTGAGTGGGTGATATTGTGAGTTGGTTAGTGGCTGTTTAAGTGACTCGGTGAGTAAGTGCGTGAGTGGATGAATGAATGAATGAATAAATGTAATAAAATGTGGCGTGGTGTGGTGTGGTGTTGCATGGTTTATTGTTGAGTAGTGGATCGTGATGTGTTGTATATTGCACGAATATCTCCACTCCACACCAATCTACTCAGACTACATTATTTGTGCATAATCGATACCTAACTATACACAACTAACAAGCACTCCTCTACATTTCTCTCTCTTCTAGAAAACGATGGAGCTCGTCTCAATGATATTCTTATGTGTCATACTCTTCGAAAATGTACTCGCCCAACCAATGCAACACGTCATACCAGGTGATCAAGGTGAGTGAGTGAGTGAGTGAGTGAGTGAGTGAGTGAGTGAAATAGTGTGTTAGTGAGTGAGTGTGTGAGTGGGTTGGTAAGCGAGGAAGAAAGTAAGTGCGTGATTAGGTGAGTGATTGTGTATGACAGTCCACGTCTACTGACGTGTCTGTGGATGATGTTGAGACTAGTGGTGTGTCGACCAATTTTGACATGTGATCATTTTACGTATCAATTTAATGTAAATCGTGAGTGATTATTGTATATTCAGAATGTGTCAAATAAACAGAATTCGTTGGCGGATGTTCGATTGAGGTTTCCATCTATGATTTGTTGGTAAATATCACTCCGATAATGTAATTCGCACTGGTCAGTTGATTGTTCTGACTATGTCATCATCGACTGCTTCATCCACATGTGTGTACGTCGTGTCGGCATTTTATCACGATTCGATATCGCACTGTAGTTACTACAATCACTCACACATTCACACACAGTACTTCGTCACTTATGTTTCCTTCCTAAAATTATTTACATGCACCTCTGTGAATTCACCATATCTTGCTCTTCTCCAGTCATCTCAACAGGTCAGCATATTGACGTTGGTGATGAAGATTATCATGACGGTGATGACGATGTCGACTACACTGACGATGTAGATGATGTCGACGATTCACATGGATCACCCTCTCAATTGCTTCAAGGCGGCTATCAACGAAACCAACATTATGGTGGTGGTAATTATCACTCTGGTAATAATCGTCCCAATAAACAACACGGAAATGGCTACGGTGGTCAGTATCCGAAGAAATATGGTTCAGGCTATAAACACTGATTGCATGATTGACTCAATCAACACCAATCAGTTAGTGATTAAACAGCATTTCCACTTTTGATCACGATCGGATTGTGATCCATTTTGTTGATTACACCATTTCAATTTGACTGGGTGTTTATCTCCATTGACTATCGTGATGTATCATTATTTACATAGTTCTTGTTAAAATATACTCAAGTGATATTGTGTCAATTTGTGTTAACTTTCTTTGCGATGTAATGAATATGTGAGATGTGTGAGGCTGTCGGATGTGTAGAGTGGAACTTATTCTGAACGACTTCAACAAGGTGATTGTCTTTCTGCAGTAGATGTCGATGATGAATGCTAACCGTCTACGTCAACAATGTTGGTTTTTTTTTCGCTGTGGCAGTATGTAATGCCATTCAGGCGATATGTTTTTGAGTCCATATAGCATATATTTGAGCATCTGAAACATCATTAGTGAGTGCTTGTTTTTGTCACGACCATTGTAAGTAGCTATAAGCATAAAACACATTTCGACCTACAGAGAATAAGAGTTTGAGTTTGTTGGCCGACAGTTCCACTCTGTTTCATTTTATGATGTTAGGCTCGTAAACTCACAGGTT
This sequence comes from Schistosoma japonicum, assembly GCA_025215515.1. Lineage (NCBI taxonomy): Eukaryota > Metazoa > Platyhelminthes > Trematoda > Strigeidida > Schistosomatidae > Schistosoma > Schistosoma japonicum. The sequence continues at coordinate 44,113,714 of CM046064.1, forward strand.
GCATGAAAGTCAGGTTGTCGTACTCGATACTCAACGACACGAGTTCTGTTCTCGTTAACCGTATCTAAGTAATCATCTTATGACAGGTTATACAGACTTCTGTAGCCGCAAACTAGAAACCAGATACCCGATTGTTATGACTGGGGTCAGTTAGGAGAAGTATGAATTAGTATTATAGGTGGAGAGGAGTATTGTGTCTGGTGGCTGGATGAGTCTCTACCAGAAACTAGCAAATTGTTAATATGCATCAAGAGACGAGTAAGTTATCCGAGTAGTAGGTTTGAATGGTATGTGGATGATGATAAAGCAGTATATATTGAACTGACTAATAGTGAGTGGATGGCAAAACTTGTGAACTAACTTTAAATTCTGGCCACCTAATAATAATAATATTATTATTCTCAGGTAGCTTTTGTACATGAGAAGTAACCAGTTGACAGTCTTTATCAGAGTGATATATAATGTTTTTAATAGGGAATATATCGTTAGTTATTTTCTGAAAATCATGCTATATGAAGTCATTGATTATTATTTATAAAGTTAACTGTTACAAGTTCCAGAATTTTCAGTTGTTAGGAATTAGCGATTTCTAATGCATTGTAGAACACTTCCAGCTCTAATCTCAGAAAATAGTTGTGGGTAAGCAGAATGGATCATAGAGACTATCTAGAATCGGGCAAGGACTGAGTATTTGATATTAGGTTATAAGATCCAATTTATGTGGGTCGGTCTAGAACGGTGAGTTCTTGATGCGTTCATTTCGTTGTTAACCATCGTTTGGAGTAAGTTGCTTAAAGGAGACCAATTCCATAGGAGAGCAGATCATAAACTCGTGTCGACAGTGATATAGAAGAACATATGAAATAGAAAGAATATAAACGAATTTTTAATTAGTGGGAGCAAAATAATCAATATTATTCCAGAATCTTTTTGCATCGCTTTCTTTTGGTCACTATGTAGTGTTTGTAGTTTTAGAGGCTTGATAAGCCATTGCTGGTTGAACAAACGTTAAGTGGTAAGTCGTCAACGAATTTGTATAAGTTGTAGCGGTAAACAATCCCCAAAATAAATAGTTGCATAAGCTCTCGACATTGATGCTGACCACGTTTGTTTTAGCGGACACTACTAGTTGAAGGCGCGCGGTCACGCATCTTCACCAGATCACGACTCGAAACACGTTACTATCCCATTAAAGCTCTGTTCACGATAAAATATAATTTCGCTCCCATCCTTCATTGCCTTCTGATTTCTCATTTGCAAGAGTGGGGTCCATTCGATAGAAGTATCTTTGGTTATACGACAAGCCCAACTTGGTCATATATCCGGGGAACGCTTCAAAGTCTATAGATTATATGTTTGTGGTGACCAGTCGTTTGAACCTTAGGATAGAGTCATTAGTGGGAATATTTTGTGGTAGCTTATTCCAGAGTTTGCTGTAGAGTACGATAAAGAACTTACAGCGTTGTTGTGCTAAGTATTTATTGATAAGTAATGTTGCCTCATAGTTTCGAAGATCGTATCTAGGCGTTTGGTTCCATCGGGGAGAGAAGGCTGCGAATGATATTCCGGTGAATAATATTAAGTTATGTCGTAGTCAGCGATGACTCAGGGGTTCTAAGAAGAGTGTTTTACATCTAGCCGTGTAGTTCATGTTGCTGTTAGTTCCTAGAATTCGGGGTGTGAAACTTCTTTGTACGCTTTCTATACGTGTCATGTCTATGCTATTCATGCTCGAGAAGATAAATGTGCAGTACTTGAGTGTAGGTCTTACACATCTTAAACGAAGTAAGTTTAGCCTTCCTTGTAAAGAAGTTTTTAAGAAGAAAGCCCGTTAATTTTTTAGTTTTCGAGACTATAGAGGAGGCGTGCTCTGTGAACTTCAAGTTACCTGAGTATTTGATGCCCAAATCGCTTGTTGATTGGAGTATTTGGACTTTAGACCCATTTAGATAAAAAGTGAACTGGGGGTTATGGTCGCCTATGTGCATGATTCCACATTTACTATGGTTAAGTGGTAGTTGTTATTTTTGGCTCCAGGTAGTTAGGCTATCAAGGTCCTTTTTTTAGAGTCATGTCTTCTAAAACATCCGGTGTATAGCTATATGCTATCTTAAGATCATCCGCATATAAATACGGTCGACAATGTTTTATAACGTTAATTATGTCATATATGTAAATGATGAACAATAAAGGGCCCAGTACACTTTCTTTTATTACGCCGCTAGTAGTTGGTTTAGGTAATGAGAGGCTATTATTATACTTCACTGTTTGCCGTCTTCCTTCTAGGAAAGACGCAAACCATGAGTGAAGCGGGTCTTTGACCCCGTATGACTTTAGCTTAATGAGTAGTCGTTTATGCGGGACTTTGTCAAAAGCTTTACTGAAGTCGAGAAATAAAGCGATACTAGAAGTCTTTTGTCTCGATGCGTAGCTATGTCATCTAGATAGTCTAACATGCGTGTGTCACAAGACCTGGTTTTTAAGAATCCATGTTGGGAGGGGAAGAGCAGTTCGTTCTTAAGTAGATAACGGAGTAATTCCACCTTGATTATATTTTCCATTACTCTTGATATAACAGAGGTTAGTTTGATAGGTCGGTAGTTCTCTATATTTCCTACAGGTTCGGATTTAAACTTCGGAATGACACATGTAGTTTTCCATAGGGTAGGGTAGCATGCAGTGGAGAGTGATATTGCAAATAGTTTAAGAAGTGCCAGGTGGAAGTCAGCACCACCATATTTGAGTACATTGGCTGGTATACCATCAGGACCCAAGGCGTATGAGTGTTTAGGCGTAGTGATGGCCTTCGTAATATTTTCTATAGTGAAAAAATATCCCTTATTTCGCATAGTGGTGGCGTAATAGGTTCGTTCTCATCTAAGTGGTTTTCAATGGTATGTGTAGTGGTAAAGCGCTCATTGAATAAATCAGCTATATGGCAAGGGTCATCATAGATTTTATTGCCACAGATTAACAGGTTTCCACCCTTTATCTTAGTGCTACTGATTTTGTTTCGGAGGGTCTTGAGAAGTCTTGTAGGGTTATTTTGTATAGTAGCCTGTTTTTCTAGTGCGATTTCAATCTGTATACGATCCGCCTCAGCCTTAATATATATTTCTTTCATAGTTATAAGAGAGGAAAAATCTTTTAACTTGTAAAATTTAGATGCATGTCTACGTAGGCTTCTTCGTGCAGTAGCAGTGATAAGCATGCATTTTGGAATTTCGGGTTTAGTATATCTTATAGGTGCAACTATGTCAAGCGTATTGTAAGTGTTGTAGTAGAGTATATCAGTCAGCTTATCAGGATCATCTTCTGTGAGATAGTTGTTCTAGTCAAGGCGTCTAAAGTGCGCCATGAGGCTCGTCCAGTTTATCTTGTGAAAGGGTCTGCTGGGCATTGTAACCGGACATTTATACATTGTAGTTTCTAAGTTGAAGTTGCACATGACAATATTGTGGTCACTACCTGGGAATTGTTCCCCTGTATGGACGGTACATGGAGTGAGTTCATGTGTAAAAACTAAATCCAAAGTGTTTCTGTATCTGGAAGGGCTACGGACATACTGCGACCAGCCACCAAGCTCTAGACTTTCCATAAGTAAGTCATAGCGCTTCGGTGCCTTGGCGGGAAACCACGAGATATCAGGCATATTAAAGTCTCCACAAATAACCTTACCTGTAAAGACATCCCTATCAATCTTTCAACAGATCATGGAAACAATATTACAAGACTTTCCTGGTACCGCTGCTTAGTTAGACGATATACTCATAATGGGTGTGGACCAAGTTGATTTAGATAAGAAGCTGGATTTAGTGATCACACAAATTGGGAATTTTGGTTTCCGTTTACGTGCTGAAAAATGTGACTTCCATCTGCAGCAAGTACGTTACTTGAGATTTATAGAATTTAAAAGTGGAAGGAGACCTGATCCAAAAAACCATTGAAGCTATTAAGACGATGCCACTGCCGACAGATGTTCCAACCCTACGATTCTTCTTGGGAATGGTCAGTCATTATGGCCTGTTTTTTCCAGATCTGCAACATCTGCAGGCCCCACTGAATCGTCTACTATCGAAAAATGTCAAGTGGATCTGGTCAGATGAATGCTGCTAGTCCTGCCTACAGACTTTAAAGAGTCCTGCTAAGGCTGTACAGCAACCATGGCCGAAAACAGACGCCTCCTGGAGAAGAATACATGTTGATTTCGCTGGTTTCTATACAAGGTAGAAATTATTTATGCGTTGTGGACGCTTTCACAAAGCGGCCGGAAGTATACCATATGCTAAGTCACAATTCAAAAGTTGTCAAGACTTTTTTCTTGCTTCGGCGTCACAGAGGTCCTGATGACTGATAACCGTACTCAATTTGGGTAGTCCGCATTTCGACGTTTCTGCAGCAAAAACAAAATCACGCACATGCGATCTCCACTGTACCACCCTTAGTCAAACGGTCAAGCAGAAAGATTCTTTGATACATTACAAATAGCTCTGAATAAAGAAGGAGGAGACAGTATGCCGACGCAATGCAATCGCACTTACAATTATAAGGGACGATGTCAACAAACAGGCGATTGTATAACCTACAATACAACTAACTTGCAGGTTTGTCTAGGTGTTAATCTAGACTGGCTAAAGAAGCTGCCTGTTCATATTGATTTCTTTTTCCAGCAACCATCAGAACGAAAGATGAATCCATCTGTATTCTATAATTTATACGGTGAATCGACATGTCAAGACACCAAACTAAGGTTGTGATATGAAGCTAATTTGTTGTTCTGCATTGTACAATTACTTGCAATCTACATTCGTCTACTCTATTTAGTGTTACACAGATTAAAAGGAAGGAGACTTAATTCATTGTGATTTACCTGCATCTTCACAACAAAACAATACCCAACATTGTTGACGTAGACGGTTAGCATTCATCATCGACATCTACTGCAGAAAGACAATCACCTTGTTGAAGTCGTTCAGAATTAGGTCCACTCTACACATCTGACAGCCTCACACATCTCACATATTCATTACATCGCAAAGAAAGTTAACACAAATTGACACAATATCACTTGAGTATATTTTAACAAGAACTATGAAAATAATGATACATCACGATAGTCAATGGAGATAAACACCCGGTCAAATTGAAATGGTGTAATCAACAAAATGGATCACAATCCGATCGTCATCAAAAGTGGAAATGCTGTTTAATCACCAACTGATTGGTGTTGATTGAGTCAATCATGCAATCAGTGTTTATAGCCTGAACCATATTTCTTCGGATACTGACCACCGTAGCCATTTCCGTGTTGTTTATTGGGACGATAATAACCAGAGTGATAATTACCACCACCATAATGTTGGTTTCGTTGATAGCCGCCTTGAAGCAATTGAGAGGGTGATCCATGTGAATCGTCGACATCATCTACATCGTCAGTGTAGTCGACATCGTCATCACCGTCATGATAATCTTCATCACCAACGTCAATATGCTGACCTGTTGAGATGACTGGAGAAGAGCAAGATATGGTGAATTCACAGAGGTGCATGTAAATAATAGTAGGAAGGAAACATAAGTGACGAAGTACTGTGTGTGAATGTGTGAGTGATTGTAGTAACTACAGTGCGATATCGAATCGTGATTAAATGCCGACACGACGTCCACACATGTGGATGAAGCAGTCGATGATGACATAGTCAGAACAATCAACAGACCAGTGCGGATTACATTATCGGAGTGATATTCACGAACAAATCATAGATGGAAACCTCAATCGAACATCCGCCAACCAATTCTGCTTAGTTGACACATTCTGAATATACAATAATCACTCACGATACACATTAAATTAATACGTAAAATGATAACATGTCAAAATTGGTCGACAAACCACTAGTCTCAACTCCATCCACATACACGTCAGTGTACGTGGACTGTCATACACACTCACTCACCTACTCACGCACTCACATTCTTTCTCGCTTAACAACCCACTTACACACTCACTCACTAACACACTTACTATTTCACTCACTCACTCACTCACTTACTCACTCACTCACTCACTCACTCACCTTGATCACCTGGTATGACGTGTTGCATTGGTTGGGCGAGTACATTTTCGAAGAGTATGACACATAAGAATATCATTGAGACGAGCTCCATCGTTTTCTAGAAGAGAGAGAAATGTAGAGGAGTGCTTGTTAGTTGTGTATAGTTAGGTATCGATTATGCACAAATAATGTAGTCTGAGTAGATTGGTGTGGAGTGGAGATATTCGTTCAATATACAACACATCACGATCCACTACTCCACAATACATCATGCAACACCACACCACGCCATATTTTATTACATTCATTTATTCATTTATTCAATTACTCAGGGAAGCACTCACTTACACACTCACAATAATAATTACTCAAAAATTCACTCACTGTATAGATTTTCCACACACAGTTTGCACAATGTATCGTTTGCTGATTTGTCAGTCTGTTATTAGAAACAGTTGATTTCAAAGTCATCATCTCACACTCGTATTTATATAGTGAATTCATGTTCTGCTGATACATGGAACATTCCAGCTGAATGTCACGTAATCGCTGCATCACACAGGTGCAGCATTATTTGTGGATCACACAGTGGCATCACGTTGTGCATGTGATGTGTGATCACTTGACAGTGACTTATGAATGTGACGACAGAGAGTTGAATCGAGTAAATGGTGATGTAAACTGATGCAGATTGTGATGTTGACGATGATGATGATGATGATGATGATGATGATGATGATTGATGCCTGAATGCATGAATGATGAATTGATTTGATGCATGAATGGATGAATTATTGAGTGTGTGGATACATGCATGAATAATTGAATGCATGTTCGGATGAATGAATCAGTGCACTTCGGATTGAAGTTAATTCAGATTATGTGACTGTTGATTAAGTTGAATTTGATCATCATGTGTATTGTCGAGTGTTTAATGATATTCATTTTGTTTATAGGTGTGAGATCGTTATTGGTGATATTAAAAATGTTAGTGGTGCCTGTCGTGTAATTTATTAACATTAAAGATAACTGTTCTTATCTCATGCTAATAAACAACGTGTACATTTCGTTATAGCACAATCACCACGTTTTGTCAACTGTCCAAATAGTGTCTCACAAATAGTAATTCCATCCATAAACAACACAAATAAATTACGAATAAATTAATCATGGTGGTGATGATGGTAGAAATGGTAGTGATGCTTGTGATGACTTGCGTACAAACAAAATAGACACAAGAAATTGAAGTACACATGTTCGAAATGGTTAGCCAGTCCAACAGTGAAGAATTCATAAATAATAATAGCACAATTAGGCGAAATACGTGACAAACAATCTCGATATTTGAGAACGTAAATTGTATCAGTGTCAGATGATGAGAAAGTAGTGAATTCTCAATAAAACACAGTATAGACGCAACTGCATCTCTGCTACGCGTTTATTTTAGAGAAACTTGGAAAACATGAACAATCACTAGCACATAGAAAAATAAACTAATTTTTGCAAGTCTACTCAAGAAACAAGAAGTTAACAATAAGGAGAAATACAAATGGATAACTTTGCATTTTGTACACGGAAATTTGTTCATAAGCGTGTTGATAAGGCGAATGACAGATTCAGTAGGCCCGATAATTCGAGATTAACTTGCTGAATTCTGAAAGGAATGACAAATCGGCAAAATCGCACAAGCCATAACAAACAGTAATCACGTCCTACACGTTATAATGGTGTTTATCAATGCAGTTGGAGTGTTGATGTTATTTAAATGGAAGAGATAGACAGAATACGCATATCCTTATTATTAATGATAATAATAATAGTTTATTGTCTAGAAGCACTTTGTGCATGATAGCATACTAGTTCACTGGCATGATCAACACGATATGGTTTGTTTAGAATGAGGTTTTGATAAAGAGTCACTGTTATGGAATAAACACTATATAAAAATGCTAATTGATTGCAGAGATAACGTTAACAATGTTTGCAGTGTGCAGTACAAGGGTACTAGAGGTATGTTTCGTATAACAGGGGACTTTCAACAAACAGTCACGTGTTTCTCGTCTATGGCGCTGTAATCCCATGAGATGACTATGAGTAAGCAGAAAGAACCATAGAAGGATGAGAATGCCGAGAATGATATGCTGTTGTTTATTTTATAGAAGAATATTAGGTTTCGCCCTATTCGGCGGTGACACTGAGGTTTTGAAGAGAGTGTTTTACATCTTGTCGTGTAGTTCATGTTACTGTTAGTTCCCGGAATTCGACGTGTAGAACTTCTTTGTACACTTTTACACGTATGCTATCTATGCTTGTTATGCTGAAAATAATAAATGAGCATTACTCGAGTGTAGGTTCAACACATAACCCAAACAAAGTAAGCTTAGCCTTCGTTGTATTGAAGTTTCTGAAGAGAAGCTTGTTAAATTTCTAGTTTTGGAGATTACAGAGGAGGCATGTTTCGTGAACTTTGAGTTACATGATTATTTAATATTCAAGTCGCTTGTTGATTGAAGTACTTAGACTTCGGACTCATTTAGACAAAATATGAACTGCGGGTTATTGCTGCTCATGTGCATGATTCCACATTCACTATGATTAAGTGATAGTCAACATTTTCGGCTTCAGGCAGTTAGGCTATCAAGGTCCTATGAAGTGAAGTCATACCTTCTACTACAGCACCAGGTTCGAAGCTACATACCTTCTTGATATCGTCCACATACAAATACGGTCAGCCATATTTTATAAGATTAATTATGTCACTTATGCAAATAATGAACAATAAGGGACCCAGTTGGGAAATGAAAGAACAGTTATTATCGAAGTAAATATTGCAGTTATTCTACCTTAGTTAACTTTTACATTACTGTTGATGCAACAGAGGTTAGGTTGATAAGGCGGTAGTTCTTTGTATTTTCTTTAGGTCCGGATTTAAACTCATCAATCACATATGCAGCTTTTCATAGTGTAGCGTAGCATGCAGTAGACAGTGATATTGCAAATAGTTTAGGCAGTGCCATGTAGAAGTCAGTACCACCAATTTGAAGTACATTAGCTCGTGCACCATTAGAGCTGAAAATGAGAAGATGAGAGACAGATATAGAATAACCAAACTTATATCAGATTGACATATTTTAATTTCAAAACAAAATTCACATTATGATCAACTTTGACGTGAACAACAGTCATATAATCCAGATAATTTTAATCCGAAGTGCACTGATTCATTCATCCAAACATGCATTCAATTATTCATGCATGTATCCACACACTCAATAATTCATCCATTCATGCATCAAATCAATTCATCATTCATGCATTCAGGCATCAATCATCATCATCATCATCATCATCGTCAACATCACAATCTGCATCAATTCACATCACCATTCACTCGATTCAACTCTCTGTCGTCACATTCATAAGTCACTGTCAAGTGATCACACATCACATGCACAACGTGATGCCACTGTGTGATCCACAAATAATGCTGCACCTGTGTGATGCAGTGATTACGTGACATTCAGCTGGAATATTCCATGTATCAGCAGAACATGAATTCACTATATAAATACGAGTGTGACATGGTGACTTTGAAATCAACTGTTTCAACTAACAGACAGACAAATCAGCAAACGATACATTGTGCAAACTGTGAGTGGAAAATCTATTCAATTGTATATTTTGTGAATTGGTGATATTGTGAGTAAGTTAGTGAGTGAGTGGCCGTTTAAGTGACCGTGTGAGTTAGTGCGAAAGTTGATAAATGAATGAATGTAATAAAATGTGGCGTGATGTGGTGTGGTGTTGCTTGATTTATTTTGGAGTAGTGGATCGTGATGTGTTGTATATTGCACGAATATCTCCACTCCACACCAATCTACTCAGACTACATTATTTGTGCATAATCGATACCTAACTATACACAACTAACAAACACTCCTCTACATTTCTCTCTCTTCTAGAAAACGATGGAGCTCGTCTCAATGATATTCTTATGTGTCATACTCTTCGAAAATGTACTCGCCCAACCAATGCAACACGTCATACCAGGTGATCAAGGTGAGTGAGTGAGTAAGTGAGTGAGTGAGTGCGTGAAATAGTAAGTGTGTTAGTGAGTGAGTGTGTAAGTGGGTTGTTAAGCGAGGAAGAATGTGAGTGCGTGAGTAGGTGAGTGAGTGCGTATGGCAGTCCGCGTACACTGACGTGTATGTGGATGATGTTGAGACCAGTGGTTTGTCGACCAATTTTGACATGTTATCATTTTACGTATTAATTTAATGTGTATCGTGAGTGATTATTGTATATTCAGAATGTGTCAACTAAGCAGAATTGGTTGGCGGATGTTCGATTGAGGTTTCCATCTATGATTTGTTCGTGAATATCACTCCGATAATGTAATCCGCACTGGTCTGTTGATTGTTCTGACTATGTCATCATCGACTGCTACATCCACATGTGTGGACGTCGTGTTGGCATTTTATCACGATTTGATATCGCACTGTGGTTACTACAATCACTCACACATTCACACACAGTACTTCGTCACTTATGTTTCCTTCCTACTATTATTTACATGCACCTCTGTGAATTCACCATATCTTGCTCTTCTCCAGTCATCTCAACAGGTCAGCATATTGACGTTGGTGATGAAGATTATCATGACGGTGATGACGATGTCGACTACACTGACGATGTCGACTACACTGACGATGTAGATGATGTCGACGATTCACATGGATCACCCTCTCAATTGCTTCAAGGCGGCTATCAACGAAACCAACATTATGGTGGTGGTAATTATCACTCTGGTTATTATCGTCCCAATAAACAACACGGAAATGGCTACGGTGGTCAGTATCCGAAGAAATATGGTTCAGGCTATAAACACTAATTGCATGATTGACTCAATCAACACCAATCAGTTGGTGATTAAACAGCATTTCCACTTTTGATCACGAACGGATTGTGATCCATTTTGTTGATTACACCATTTCAATTTGACCGGGTGTTTATCTTCATTGACTATCCTGATGTATCATTATTTACATAGTTCTTGTTAAAATATACTCAAGTGATATTGTGTCAATTTGTGTTAACTTTCTTTGCGATGTAATGAATATGTGAGATGTGTGAGGCTGTCAGATGTGTAGAGTGATCCCAATTCTGAACGACTTCAACAAGGTGATTGTCTTTCTGCAATAGATGTCGATGATGAATGCTAACCGTCTACGTCAACAATGTTGGGTATTGTTTTGTTGTGAAGATGCAGGTATATCTTCTACGCGAAACTATGTCTGCTACTTCTTGATTCGTCATTGATTTCAAAATGAACTACAGCATTTTTATATTCTTTATCTGCAAAAAAAATAATAAATTACGTTAGAAGATGCTGTATTTAGATACAAATAAAAATTGATAGGCTCTCTTTTTTGAAAACTTACAATGTCATCGTTAAGACTGAGTTTCTGAGTAATGTAAGTTATGATAGGGAGTTGATTTCGAAAACCAGTAGTAGTTCGGAAAGGAATTTGATGGTAATGAATTCAGTTCACGTAGTGACAGTAGATGCAATAGATAATTATATTTTGTTCATGTATTTTTGATTAATTAAACAATCCGAAATTTCTTGGTATCAGCATTAGTGTCTGTAGTCTGCAGGTTGAGTATAAATTGCGGTAGGTGATGCCATTCAGACGATATGTGTGAGTCTATATGGCATATATTGGAGCATTTGAAACATCATTAGTGAGTGCTTGTTCTTGTCAGGACCATAGTACGTAGCAATTAGCATGAAACACATTTACACCTACAGAGAAAAAGAGTTTGAGTCTGTTGGCCGTCAATTCCGATTTTTCTTTTTCATGATGTCTGGTTTATGTAGACGCATTTTTCAAGAAAATCACGTCGCATATACGAAAGTCAACGTCATTAGTTCTGTTGTGGTTAACCGTCTCTGTGCAATCATCTTATGACAGGTTATACAGACTACTGTAGTCGCAAACTGGATACTAGATACGCGATTGTTATGACTGGGGTCAGTTAGGAGAAATATGAATTAGTATTATAGGTGGAGAGAAGAATTGTATCTGGTGGCTGGATGAGTCTCTACCAGAAACTAGTAGGTTTGAATGGTATGTGGATGATGATATAGCAGTATATATTGAACTGACTAATAGTGAGTGGATAGTAAATCTTGTGAACCCACTCTAGATTCTAATCACTTATGCACTTTAGTAGTAAGACACTAGTTTGGGCGAACATCCATCGTAAAAAACTGTGGTTTGTGCATGTTTGATAGTCATGTAATCATGTATCTGTGCTTCGTATGCTGATTCGGGATAATCTGTTGTAGGTTCAGGTCACTGATGCACTTTTTATTGGGATATTTGGTTCGACAGACATTCGTCATTGGGTAACTCAGTTTGTGCCATATTTGCTGAATCGAGAAAATATGTTTACATAGCATATTAATAGAAGAAAGAGCAATAATCGCTTACCGCGTGTAATGTACATGTATAGGTTTGTTCGTTTGTTACAGTAACAACGCGCCACGTTTACATCAATGTCTGCCTGCTTACAATCTGTTAAATTTTCAAACATTAACCGCTGTACATTAAATTGCTTATTCCAATGGACTCAGATGCAACCTCAACTAATAACTTAGCAATTTGTACAAACAACAAATCTCCAAAGTGTGCCTGCTTGTTATTCAATCATATCAGCATTTCACTTGTTCCTGTTCAGCCATAACTTATTCCACAACGTTATATACGAGGTACCCTACTATGTGACGAAGAATCTTTTCTTATCCTTCTTATGAGTAATGTCTTACTGCTTCCACCCTCCTATACTCCATCTCTGTTTCCAGTTTACATAGCGTTTATAATTATTCTCCACTGATTTAGTTAACCCATGACTTATCCACTTTCATTATTTCTACACAGATGAACACCATTCTGTTTAACTTCTATTCCCTCTGTAGTGAAGTTTATCATACTAATTTTAAAATGTACATAGTCACACTATGCTGTATCCTATTACCCTAGACTTTGTGAACTTGCATGGTTTATCAATGAAAAGTAATCTCATGGTGCTGTTTCTTTAGTTAGGCTTTGCAAACGACAACATAGAAATTCACCCATTTATGTATGGTATTTCAAACAAATGAAAGTGGAATAATACAGACAGTTGGATACAATGTGATTTCGGCATTCAACCTACTTCATATCAGCGAACATTTGAGCAGAGGATGTATGTTATGTTTGACAAATGGAGTCGATACTCCAACAAAGTTTGCTGATATAGTCAGTTTGATAGGAGTCTTCTGTGAAACATAACTCTCTTGGCAACTTGTTCAATTCTGACTTAGCCAATGTAAGTAATCATCACGTAGCTGTTCATAAGAAAGATGTTGAAATACTTATAGAATATCCAACGACACTTGTGCAAGAGTCATAGCAGTAATTATTCAAGTTGAGGGTGGAACACCTGGGATGATCATATCTAGTTTCAGGAGAGACTTAGATTGATTATGCTGACCAAATGAGTCCTGTCTCACTTCCACTTGATGTCTCTTAACTACACTTAACTACAACCGGAAAAGCGATTCAAGAAAAAAATGTGGCTCAAAAACATTTCTTCTTATGTGTGGCGTTAGAGCTTTAGTTACCGAAGTAGAGTTAGGTTGATGGGGGACCTAAACGCCAAATTTGGGAATTGACAACACTGGATACGCGAATATCATGGGACAACAGGGACTAAGAGAGAGAAATGAGAATGGTGAAAGATTAGCAAATCTATGCACTTTTTAACAAAATTGTTATAGATGGTACAATATTTACCAACAAACCCATACACAAGGTTATATGGGTCTCACCGGATCATACTACAGAGAATCAAATCGATCATATATGCATCAATAAAAATATTCAGAAGATCAAAAAACGATGTGAGAAACCGGAGAAAAGCTGATATAACTTCAGATCACCACCAGTGGTTACCGAAATGAAACTGAAACTAAGGAAGCAATGGATAATTAGGGTAACAATATGACAACGATTCAATACAGTCTGTCTTCGAGATATTGATGTACTTAAAGAATTTGAAATAACACTCAACAAAAGGTTTCAATCCTAGTTTGCGACTGCAAAAGTCTGTGTAACCTGTCATAAGATGACTGCTCAGATACGACTAACAAGAACAGAATAATGGACGCTGATTATTAAATATTCATTGATCTTGTGTAATTATTAGCCTAAAAACATGAAAATAGATAGGACTAAACGGTCGGCGAAACAGACTCAAACTTTTCTTGTTTGAAGGTTGCATAACCTATAATAAGATGATTGCACAGATACGGTTAACAAGAACAGAACTCATGCCGTAAAGTATCGAGTACGACAATCTTATTTTATATGTAAACTGTGAGCTTACGAGCCTAACATAATAAAATGACACGAGGTTGAACTGTCGGCCAACAAACTCAAACACTTCTTGTCTGTAGATCGGAATGTGTATCATGCTAATGGCTACGTACTATGGTCTTGACAAGAACAAGCACTCACTAATGATGTTTCAAATGCTTCAATATACGCTATATTGACTCACACATATCGTCTGAATGGCATCACCTACCGCAATTTATACTCAACCTGCAGACTACAGACACTAATGCAGATACCAAGAAATTTCGGATTGTTGAATTAATCTGAAATACACGAACAAAATATAATTATCTATTGCATCTACTGTCACTATGTGGAGTAAATTTATAACCATCAAATTCCAATCTCAACTAATGCAATCGTAAGAAATCAACTCCCTATCATAATTCGTATTACTCAGGTACTCAGTCTTAACGATGACATTGTGAGTTTTCAAAAAAGAGAGCCTATCAATTTTTATTTGTATCTGAATACAGCATCTTCTAACGTAATTTATTATTTTTTTTGCAGATAAAGAATATAAAAATGCTGTAGTTCATTTTGAAATCAATGACGAATCAAGAAGTAGCAGACATAGTTTCGCGTAGAAGATATACCTGCATCTTCACAACAAAACAATACCCAACATTGTTGACGTAGACGGTTAGCATTCATCATCGACATCTATTGCAGAAAGACAATCACCTTGTTGAAGTCGTTCAGAATTAGGTCCACTCTACACATCCGACAGCCTCACACATCTCACATATTCATTACATCGCAAAGAAAGTTAACACAAATTGACACAATATCACTTGAGTATATTTTAACAAGAACTATGTAAATAATTATACATCACGATAGTCAATGGAGATAAACACCCAGTCAAATTGAAATGGTGTAATCAACAAAATGGATCACAATCCGATCGTGATCAAAAGTGGAAATGCTGTTTAATCACCAACTGATTGGTGTTGATTGAGTCAATCATGCAATTAGTGTTTATAGCCTGAACCATATTTCTTCGGATACTGACCACCGTAGCCATTTCCGTGTTGTTTATTGGGACGATAATAACCAGAGTGATAATTACCACCACCATAATGTTGGTTTCGTTGATAGCCGCCTTGAAGCAATTGAGAGGGTGATCCATGTGAATCGTCGACATCATCTACATCGTCAGTGTAGTCGACATCGTCATCACCGTCATGATAATCTTCATCACCAACATCAATATGCTGACCTGTTGAGATGACTGGAGAAGAGCAAGATATGGTGAATTCACAGAGGTGCATGTAAATAATAGTAGGAAGGAAACATAAGTGACGAAGTACTGTGTGTGAATGTGTGAGTGATTGTAGTAACCACAGTGCAATATCAAATCGTGATAAAATGCCAACACGATGTCCACACATGTGCATGTAGCAGTCGATGATGACATGGTCAGAACAATCAACAGACCAGTGCGGATTACATTATCGGAGTGATATTCACGAACAAATCATTGATGGAAACCTCCATCAAACATCCGCCAACCAATTCTGCTTAGTTGACACATTCTGAATATACAATAATCACTCACGATACACATTAAATTAATACGTAAAATGATAACATGTCAAAATTGGTCGACAAACCACTAGTCTCAACTCCATCCACATACACGTCAGTGTACGTGGACTGTCATACACACTCACTCACCTACTCACGCACTCACTTTCTTCCTCGCTAAACAATCCACTTACACACTCACTCACTAACACACTTACTATTTCACTCACTCACTCACTCACTTACTCACTCACTCACCTTGATCACCTGGTATGACGTGTTGCATTGGTTGGGCGAGTACATTTTCGAAGAGTATGACACATAAGAATATCATTGAGACGAGCTCCATCGTTTTCTAGAAGAGAGAGGAATGTAGAGGAGTGCTTGTTAGTTGTGTATAGTTAGGTATCGATTATGCACAAATAATGTAGTCTGAGTAGATTGGTGTGGAGTGGAGATATTCGTGCAATATACAACACATCACGATCCACTACTCCAAAATAAATCATGCAACACCACACCACATCACGCCACATTTTATTACATTCATTCATTTATCAACTTTCGCACTAACTCACACGGTCACTTAAACGGCCACTCACTCACTAACTTACTCACAATATCACCAATTCACAAAATATACAATTGAATAGATTTTCCACTCACAGTTTGCACAATGTATCGTTTGCTGATTTGTCTGTCTGTTAGTTGAAACAGTTGATTTCAAAGTCACCATGTCACACTCGTATTTATATAGTGAATTCATGTTCTGCTGATACATGGAATATTCCAGCTGAATGTCACGTAATCACTGCATCACACAGGTGCAGCATTATTTGTGGATCACACAGTGGCATCACGTTGTGCATGTGATGTGTGATCACTTGACAGTGACTTATGAATGTGACGACAGAGAGTTGAATCGAGTGAATGGTGATGTAAACTGATGCAGATTGTGATGTTGACGATGATGATGATGATGATGATGATTGATGCCTGAATGCATGAATGATGAATTGATTTGATGCATGAATGGATGAATTATTGAGTGTGTGGATACATGCATGAATAATTGAATGCATGTTTGGATGAATGAATCAGTGCACTTCGGATTAAAATTATCTGGATTATATGACTGTTGTTCACGTCAAAGTTGATCATAATGTGAATTTTGTTTTGAAATTAAAATATGTCAATCTGATATAAGTTTGGTTATTCTATATCTGTCTCTCATCTTCTCATTTTCAGCTCTAATGGTGCACGAGCTAATGTACTTCAAATTGGTGGTACTGACTTCTACATGGCACTGCCTAAACTATTTGCAATATCACTGTCTACTGCATGCTACGCTACACTATGAAAAGCTGCATATGTGATTGATGAGTTTAAATCCGGACCTAAAGAAAATACAAAGAACTACCGCCTTATCAACCTAACCTCTGTTGCATCAACAGTAATGTAAAAGTTAACCAAGGTAGAATAACTGCAATATTTACTTCGATAATAACTGTTCTTTCATTTCCCAACTGGGTCCCTTATTGTTCATTATTTGCATAAGTGACATAATTAATCTTATAAAATATGGCTGACCGTATTTGTATGTGGACGATATCAAGAAGGTTTGTAGCTTCGAACCTGGTGCTGTAGTAGAAGGTATGACTTCACTTCATAGGACCTTGATAGCCTAACTGCCTGAAGCCGAAAATGTTGACTATCACTTAATCATAGTGAATGTGGAATCATGCACATGAGCAGCAATAACCCGCAGTTCATATTTTGTCTAAATGAGTCCGAAGTCTCAGTACTCCAATCAACAAGCGACTTGAATATTAAATAATCATGTAACTTAAAGTTCACGAAACATGCCTCCTCTGTAATCTCCAAAACTAGAAATTTAACAAGCTTCTCTTCAGAAACTTCAATACAACGAAGGCTAAGCTTACTTTGTTTGGGATTTGTGTTGAACCTACACTCGAGTAATGCTCATTTATTATTTTCAGCATGACAAGCATAGATAGCATATGTATGTGGGTGGAGTTGAGACTAGTGTTGTGTCGACCAATTTTGACATGTTATCATTTTACGTATTAATTTAATGTGTATCGTGAGTGATTATTGTATATTCAGTATGTGTCAACTGAGCAGAATTGGTTGGCGGATGTTTGATGGAGGTTTCCATCAATGATTTGTTGATGAATATCACTCCGATAATGTAATCAGCACCGGTGGTTCAGGCTATCAACACTAATTGCATGATTGACTCAATCAACACCAATCAGTTGGTGATTAAACAGCATTTCCACTTTTGATCACGATCGGATTGTGATCCATTTTGTTGATTACACCATTTCAATTTGACTGGGTGTTTATCTCCATTGACTATCGTGATGTATAATTATTTACATAGTTCTTGTTAAAATATACTCAAGTGATATTGTGTCAATTTGTGTTAACTTTCTTTGCGATGTAATGAATATGTGAGATGTGTGAGGCTGTCGGATGTGTAGAGTGGACCTAATTCTGAACGACTTCAACAAGGTGATTGTCTTTCTGCAATAGATGTCGATGATGAATGCTAACCGTCTACGTCAACAATGTTGGGTATTGTTTTGTTGTGAAGATGCAGGTATATCTTCTACGCGAAACTATGTCTGCTACTTCTTGATTCGTCATTGATTTCAAAATGAACTACAGCATTTTTATATTCTTTATCTGCAAAAAAAATAATAAATTACGTTAGAAGATGCTGTATTCAGATACAAATAAAAATTGATAGGCTCTCTTTTTTGAAAACTCACAATGTCATCGTTAAGACTGAGTACCTGAGTAATACGAATTATGATAGGGAGTTGATTTCTTACGATTGCATTAGTTGAGATTGGAATTTGATGGTTATAAATTTACTCCACATAGTGACAGTAGATGCAATAGATAATTATATTTTGTTCGTGTATTTCAGATTAATTCAACAATCCGAAATTTCTTGGTATCTGCATTAGTGTCTGTAGTCTGCAGGTTGAGTATAAATTGCGGTAGGTGATGCCATTCAGACGATATGTGTGAGTCAATATAGCGTATATTGAAGCATTTGAAACATCATTAGTGAGTGCTTGTTCTTGTCAAGACCATAGTACGTAGCCATTAGCATGATACACATTCCGATCTACAGACAAGAAGTGTTTGAGTTTGTTGGCCGACAGTTCAACCTCGTGTCATTTTATTATGTTAGGCTCGTAAGCTCACAGTTTACATATAAAATAAGATTGTCGTACTCGATACTTTACGGCATGAGTTCTGTTCTTGTTAACCGTATCTGTGCAATCATCTTATTATAGGTTATGCAACCTTCAAACAAGAAAAGTTTGAGTCTGTTTCGCCGACCGTTTAGTCCTATCTATTTTCATGTTTTTAGGCTAATAATTACACAAGATCAATGAATATTTAATAATCAGCGTCCATTATTCTGTTCTTGTTAGTCGTATCTGAGCAGTCATCTTATGACAGGTTACACAGACTTTTGCAGTCGCAAACTAGGATTGAAACCTTTTGTTGAGTGTTATTTCAAATTCTTTAAGTACATCAATATCTCGAAGACAGACTGTATTGAATCGTTGTCATATTGTTACCCTAATTATCCATTGCTTCCTTAGTTTCAGTTTCATTTCGGTAACCACTGGTGGTGATCTGAAGTTATATCAGCTTTTCTCCGGTTTCTCACATCGTTTTTTGATCTTCTGAATATTTTTATTGATGCATATATGATCGATTTGATTCTCTGTAGTATGATCCGGTGAGACCCATATAACCTTGTGTATGGGTTTGTTGGTAAATATTGTACCATCTATAACAATTTTGTTAAAAAGTGCATAGATTTGCTAATCTTTCACCATTCTCATTTCTCTCTCTTAGTCCCTGTTGTCCCATGATATTCGCGTATCCAGTGTTGTCAATTCCCAAATTTGGCGTTTAGGTCCCCCATCAACCTAACTCTACTTCGGTAACTAAAGCTCTAACGCCACACATAAGAAGAAATGTTTTTGAGCCACATTTTTTTCTTGAATCGCTTTTCCGGTTGTAGTTAAGTGTAGTTAAGAGACATCAAGTGGAAGTGAGACAGGACTCATTTGGTCAGCATAATCAATCTAAGTCTCTCCTGAAACTAGATATGATCATCCCAGGTGTTCCACCCTCAACTTGAATAATTACTGCTATGACTCTTGCACAAGTGTCGTTGGATATTCTATAAGTATTTCAACATCTTTCTTATGAACAGCTACGTGATGATTACTTACATTGGCTAAGTCAGAATTGAACAAGTTGCCAAGAGAGTTATGTTTCACAGAAGACTCCTATCAAACTGACTATATCAGCAAACTTTGTTGGAGTATCGACTCCATTTGTCAAACATAACATACATCCTCTGCTCAAATGTTCGCTGATATGAAGTAGGTTGAATGCCGAAATCACATTGTATCCAACTGTCTGTATTATTCCACTTTCATTTGTTTGAAATACCATACATAAATGGGTGAATTTCTATGTTGTCGTTTGCAAAGCCTAACTAAAGAAACAGCACCATGAGATTACTTTTCATTGATAAACCATGCAAGTTCACAAAGTCTAGGGTAATAGGATACAGCATAGTGTGACTATGTACATTTTAAAATTAGTATGATAAACTTCACTACAGAGGGAATAGAAGTTAAACAGAATGGTGTTCATCTGTGTAGAAATAATGAAAGTGGATAAGTCATGGGTTAACTAAATCAGTGGAGAATAATTATAAACGCTATGTAAACTGGAAACAGAGATGGAGTATAGGAGGGTGGAAGCAGTAAGACATTACTCATAAGAAGGATAAGAAAAGATTCTTCGTCACATAGTAGGGTACCTCGTATATAACGTTGTGGAATAAGTTATGGCTGAACAGGAACAAGTGAAATGCTGATATGATTGAATAACAAGCAGGCACACTTTGGAGATTTGTTGTTTGTACAAATTGCTAAGTTATTAGTTGAGGTTGCATCTGAGTCCATTGGAATAAGCAATTTAATGTACAGCGGTTAATGTTTGAAAATTTAACAGATTGTAAGCAGGCAGACATTGATGTAAACGTGGCGCGTTGTTACTGTAACAAACGAACAAACCTATACATGTACATTACACGCGGTAAGCGATTATTGCTCTTTCTTCTATTAATATGCTATGTAAACATATTTTCTCGATTCAGCAAATATGGCACAAACTGAGTTACCCAATGACGAATGTCTGTCGAACCAAATATCCCAATAAAAAGTGCATCAGTGACCTGAACCTACAACAGATTATCCCGAATCAGCATACGAAGCACAGATACATGATTACATGACTATCAAACATGCACAAACCACAGTTTTTTACGATGGATGTTCGCCCAAACTAGTGTCTTACTACTAAAGTGCATAAGTGATTAGAATCTAGAGTGGGTTCACAAGATTTACTATCCACTCACTATTAGTCAGTTCAATATATACTGCTATATCATCATCCACATACCATTCAAACCTACTAGTTTCTGGTAGAGACTCATCCAGCCACCAGATACAATTCTTCTCTCCACCTATAATACTAATTCATATTTCTCCTAACTGACCCCAGTCATAACAATCGCGTATCTAGTATCCAGTTTGCGACTACAGTAGTCTGTATAACCTGTCATAAGATGATTGCACAGAGACGGTTAACCACAACAGAACTAATGACGTTGACTTTCGTATATGCGACGTGATTTTCTTGAAAAATGCGTCTACATAAACCAGACATCATGAAAAAGAAAAATCGGAATTGACGGCCAACAGACTCAAACTCTTTTTCTCTGTAGGTGTAAATGTGTTTCATGCTAATTGCTACGTACTATGGTCCTGACAAGAACAAGCACTCACTAATGATGTTTCAAATGCTCCAATATATGCCATATAGACTCACACATATCGTCTGAATGGCATCACCTACCGCAATTTATACTCAACCTGCAGACTACAGACACTAATGCTGATACCAAGAAATTTCGGATTGTTTAATTAATCAAAAATACATGAACAAAATATAATTATCTATTGCATCTACTGTCACTATGTGGAGTAAATTTATAACCATCAAATTCCAATCTCAACTAATGCAATCGTAAGAAATCAACTCCCTATCATAATTCGTATTACTCAGGTACTCAGTCTTAACGATGACATTGTGAGTTTTCAAAAAAGAGAGCCTATCAATTTTTATTTGTATCTGAATACAGCATCTTCTAACGTAATTTATTATTTTTTTTGCAGATAAAGAATATAAAAATGCTGTAGTTCATTTTGAAATCAATGACGAATCAAGAAGTAGCAGACATAGTTTCGCGTAGAAGATATACCTGCATCTTCACAACAAAACAATACCCAACATTGTTGACGTAGACGGTTAGCATTCATCATCGACATCTATTGCAGAAAGACAATCACCTTGTTGAAGTCGTTCAGAATTAGGTCCACTCTACACATCCGACAGCCTCACACATCTCACATATTCATTACATCGCAAAGAAAGTTAACACAAATTGACACAATATCACTTGAGTATATTTTAACAAGAACTATGTAAATAATTATACATCACGATAGTCAATGGAGATAAACACCCAGTCAAATTGAAATGGTGTAATCAACAAAATGGATCACAATCCGATCGTGATCAAAAGTGGAAATGCTGTTTAATCACCAACTGATTGGTGTTGATTGAGTCAATCATGCAATTAGTGTTGATAGCCTGAACCACCGGTGCTGATTACATTATCGGAGTGATATTCATCAACAAATCATTGATGGAAACCTCCATCAAACATCCGCCAACCAATTCTGCTCAGTTGACACATACTGAATATACAATAATCACTCACGATACACATTAAATTAATACGTAAAATGATAACATGTCAAAATTGGTCGACACAACACTAGTCTCAACTCCACCCACATACATATGCTATCTATGCTTGTCATGCTGAAAATAATAAATGAGCATTACTCGAGTGTAGGTTCAACACAAATCCCAAACAAAGTAAGCTTAGCCTTCGTTGTATTGAAGTTTCTGAAGAGAAGCTTGTTAAATTTCTAGTTTTGGAGATTACAGAGGAGGCATGTTTCGTGAACTTTAAGTTACATGATTATTTAATATTCAAGTCGCTTGTTGATTGGAGTACTGAGACTTCGGACTCATTTAGACAAAATATGAACTGCGGGTTATTGCTGCTCATGTGCATGATTCCACATTCACTATGATTAAGTGATAGTCAACATTTTCGGCTTCAGGCAGTTAGGCTATCAAGGTCCTATGAAGTGAAGTCATACCTTCTACTACAGCACCAGGTTCGAAGCTACAAACCTTCTTGATATCGTCCACATACAAATACGGTCAGCCATATTTTATAAGATTAATTATGTCACTTATGCAAATAATGAACAATAAGGGACCCAGTTGGGAAATGAAAGAACAGTTATTATCGAAGTAAATATTGCAGTTATTCTACCTTGGTTAACTTTTACATTACTGTTGATGCAACAGAGGTTAGGTTGATAAGGCGGTAGTTCTTTGTATTTTCTTTAGGTCCGGATTTAAACTCATCAATCACATATGCAGCTTTTCATAGTGTAGCGTAGCATGCAGTAGACAGTGATATTGCAAATAGTTTAGGCAGTGCCATGTAGAAGTCAGTACCACCAATTTGAAGTACATTAGCTCGTGCACCATTAGAGCTGAAAATGAGAAGATGAGAGACAGATATAGAATAACCAAACTTATATCAGATTGACATATTTTAATTTCAAAACAAAATTCACATTATGATCAACTTTGACGTGAACAACAGTCATATAATCCAGATAATTTTAATCCGAAGTGCACTGATTCATTCATCCAAACATGCATTCAATTATTCATGCATGTATCCACACACTCAATAATTCATCCATTCATGCATCAAATCAATTCATCATTCATGCATTCAGGCATCAATCATCATCATCATCATCATCATCGTCAACATCACAATCTGCATCAGTTTACATCACCATTCACTCGATTCAACTCTCTGTCGTCACATTCATAAGTCACTGTCAAGTGATCACACATCACATGCACAACGTGATGCCACTGTGTGATCCACAAATAATGCTGCACCTGTGTGATGCAGTGATTACGTGACATTCAGCTGGAATATTCCATGTATCAGCAGAACATGAATTCACTATATAAATACGAGTGTGACATGGTGACTTTGAAATCAACTGTTTCAACTAACAGACAGACAAATCAGCAAACGATACATTGTGCAAACTGTGAGTGGAAAATCTATTCAATTGTATATTTTGTGAATTGGTGATATTGTGAGTAAGTTAGTGAGTGAGTGGCCGTTTAAGTGACCGTGTGAGTTAGTGCGAAAGTTGATAAATGAATGAATGTAATAAAATGTGGCGTGATGTGGTGTGGTGTTGCATGATTTATTTTGGAGTAGTGGATCGTGATGTGTTGTATATTGCACGAATATCTCCACTCCACACCAATCTACTCAGACTACATTATTTGTGCATAATCGATACCTAACTATACACAACTAACAAGCACTCCTCTACATTTCTCTCTCTTCTAGAAAACGATGGAGCTCGTCTCAATGATATTCTTATGTGTCATACTCTTCGAAAATGTACTCGCCCAACCAATGCAACACGTCATACCAGATGATCAAGGTGAGTGAGTGAGTAAGTGAGTGAGTGAGTGAGTGAAATAGTAAGTGTGTTAGTGAGTGAGTGTGTAAGTGGATTGTTTAGCGAGGAAGAAAGTGAGTGCGTGAGCAGGTGAGTGAGTGTGTATGACAGTCCACGTACACTGACGTGTATGTGGATGGAGTTGAGACTAGTGGTTTGTCGACCAATTTTGACATGTTATCATTTTACGTATTAATTTAATGTGTATCGTGAGTGATTATTGTATATTCAGAATGTGTCAACTAAGCAGAATTGGTTGGCGGATGTTCGATTGAGGTTTCCATCTATGATTTGTTGGTAAATATCACTCCGATAATGTAATCCGCACTGGTCTGTTGATTGTTCTGACCATGTCATCATCGACTGCTACATGCACATGTGTGGACATCGTGTTGGCATTTTATCACGATTTGATATTGCACTGTGGTTACTACAATCACTCACACATTCACACACAGTACTTCGTCACTTATGTTTCCTTCCTACTATTATTTACATGCACCTCTGTGAATTCACCATATCTTGCTCTTCTCCAGTCATCTCAACAGGTCAGCATATTGATGTTGGTGATGAAGATTATCATGACGGTGATGACGATGTCGACTACACTGACGATGTAGATGATGTCGACGATTCACATGGATCACCCTCTCAATTGCTTCAAGGCGGCTATCAACGAAACCAACATTATGGTGGTGGTAATTATCACTCTGGTTATTATCGTCCCAATAAACAACACGGAAATGGCTACGGTGGTCAGTATCCGAAGAAATATGGTTCAGGCTATAAACACTAATTGCATGATTGACTCAATCAACACCAATCAGTTGGTGATTAAACAGCATTTCCACTTTTGATCACGATCGGATTGTGATCCATTTTGTTGATTACACCATTTCAATTTGACTGGGTGTTTATCTCCATTGACTATCGTGATGTATAATTATTTACATAGTTCTTGTTAAAATATACTCAAGTGATATTGTGTCAATTTGTGTTAACTTTCTTTGCGATGTAATGAATATGTGAGATGTGTGAGGCTGTCGGATGTGTAGAGTGGACCTAATTCTGAACGACTTCAACAAGGTGATTGTCTTTCTGCAATAGATGTCGATGATGAATGCTAACCGTCTACGTCAACAATGTTGGGTATTGTTTTGTTGTGAAGATGCAGGTATATCTTCTACGCGAAACTATGTCTGCTACTTCTTGATTCGTCATTGATTTCAAAATGAACTACAGCATTTTTATATTCTTTATCTGCAAAAAAAATAATAAATTACGTTAGAAGATGCTGTATTCAGATACAAATAAAAATTGATAGGCTCTCTTTTTTGAAAACTCACAATGTCATCGTTAAGACTGAGTACCTGAGTAATACGAATTATGATAGGGAGTTGATTTCTTACGATTGCATTAGTTGAGATTGGAATTTGATGGTTATAAATTTACTCCACATAGTGACAGTAGATGCAATAGATAATTATATTTTGTTCGTGTATTTCAGATTAATTCAACAATCCGAAATTTCTTGGTATCTGCATTAGTGTCTGTAGTCTGCAGGTTGAGTATAAATTGCGGTAGGTGATGCCATTCAGACGATATGTGTGAGTCAATATAGCGTATATTGAAGCATTTGAAACATCATTAGTGAGTGCTTGTTCTTGTCAAGACCATAGTACGTAGCCATTAGCATGATACACATTCCGATCTACAGACAAGAAGTGTTTGAGTTTGTTGGCCGACAGTTCAACCTCGTGTCATTTTATTATGTTAGGCTCGTAAGCTCACAGTTTACATATAAAATAAGATTGTCGTACTCGATACTTTACGGCATGAGTTCTGTTCTTGTTAACCGTATCTGTGCAATCATCTTATTATAGGTTATGCAACCTTCAAACAAGAAAAGTTTGAGTCTGTTTCGCCGACCGTTTAGTCCTATCTATTTTCATGTTTTTAGGCTAATAATTACACAAGATCAATGAATATTTAATAATCAGCGTCCATTATTCTGTTCTTGTTAGTCGTATCTGAGCAGTCATCTTATGACAGGTTACACAGACTTTTGCAGTCGCAAACTAGGATTGAAACCTTTTGTTGAGTGTTATTTCAAATTCTTTAAGTACATCAATATCTCGAAGACAGACTGTATTGAATCGTTGTCATATTGTTACCCTAATTATCCATTGCTTCCTTAGTTTCAGTTTCATTTCGGTAACCACTGGTGGTGATCTGAAGTTATATCAGCTTTTCTCCGGTTTCTCACATCGTTTTTTGATCTTCTGAATATTTTTATTGATGCATATATGATCGATTTGATTCTCTGTAGTATGATCCGGTGAGACCCATATAACCTTGTGTATGGGTTTGTTGGTAAATATTGTACCATCTATAACAATTTTGTTAAAAAGTGCATAGATTTGCTAATCTTTCACCATTCTCATTTCTCTCTCTTAGTCCCTGTTGTCCCATGATATTCGCGTATCCAGTGTTGTCAATTCCCAAATTTGGCGTTTAGGTCCCCCATCAACCTAACTCTACTTCGGTAACTAAAGCTCTAACGCCACACATAAGAAGAAATGTTTTTGAGCCACATTTTTTTCTTGAATCGCTTTTCCGGTTGTAGTTAAGTGTAGTTAAGAGACATCAAGTGGAAGTGAGACAGGACTCATTTGGTCAGCATAATCAATCTAAGTCTCTCCTGAAACTAGATATGATCATCCCAGGTGTTCCACCCTCAACTTGAATAATTACTGCTATGACTCTTGCACAAGTGTCGTTGGATATTCTATAAGTATTTCAACATCTTTCTTATGAACAGCTACGTGATGATTACTTACATTGGCTAAGTCAGAATTGAACAAGTTGCCAAGAGAGTTATGTTTCACAGAAGACTCCTATCAAACTGACTATATCAGCAAACTTTGTTGGAGTATCGACTCCATTTGTCAAACATAACATACATCCTCTGCTCAAATGTTCGCTGATATGAAGTAGGTTGAATGCCGAAATCACATTGTATCCAACTGTCTGTATTATTCCACTTTCATTTGTTTGAAATACCATACATAAATGGGTGAATTTCTATGTTGTCGTTTGCAAAGCCTAACTAAAGAAACAGCACCATGAGATTACTTTTCATTGATAAACCATGCAAGTTCACAAAGTCTAGGGTAATAGGATACAGCATAGTGTGACTATGTACATTTTAAAATTAGTATGATAAACTTCACTACAGAGGGAATAGAAGTTAAACAGAATGGTGTTCATCTGTGTAGAAATAATGAAAGTGGATAAGTCATGGGTTAACTAAATCAGTGGAGAATAATTATAAACGCTATGTAAACTGGAAACAGAGATGGAGTATAGGAGGGTGGAAGCAGTAAGACATTACTCATAAGAAGGATAAGAAAAGATTCTTCGTCACATAGTAGGGTACCTCGTATATAACGTTGTGGAATAAGTTATGGCTGAACAGGAACAAGTGAAATGCTGATATGATTGAATAACAAGCAGGCACACTTTGGAGATTTGTTGTTTGTACAAATTGCTAAGTTATTAGTTGAGGTTGCATCTGAGTCCATTGGAATAAGCAATTTAATGTACAGCGGTTAATGTTTGAAAATTTAACAGATTGTAAGCAGGCAGACATTGATGTAAACGTGGCGCGTTGTTACTGTAACAAACGAACAAACCTATACATGTACATTACACGCGGTAAGCGATTATTGCTCTTTCTTCTATTAATATGCTATGTAAACATATTTTCTCGATTCAGCAAATATGGCACAAACTGAGTTACCCAATGACGAATGTCTGTCGAACCAAATATCCCAATAAAAAGTGCATCAGTGACCTGAACCTACAACAGATTATCCCGAATCAGCATACGAAGCACAGATACATGATTACATGACTATCAAACATGCACAAACCACAGTTTTTTACGATGGATGTTCGCCCAAACTAGTGTCTTACTACTAAAGTGCATAAGTGATTAGAATCTAGAGTGGGTTCACAAGATTTACTATCCACTCACTATTAGTCAGTTCAATATATACTGCTATATCATCATCCACATACCATTCAAACCTACTAGTTTCTGGTAGAGACTCATCCAGCCACCAGATACAATTCTTCTCTCCACCTATAATACTAATTCATATTTCTCCTAACTGACCCCAGTCATAACAATCGCGTATCTAGTATCCAGTTTGCGACTACAGTAGTCTGTATAACCTGTCATAAGATGATTGCACAGAGACGGTTAACCACAACAGAACTAATGACGTTGACTTTCGTATATGCGACGTGATTTTCTTGAAAAATGCGTCTACATAAACCAGACATCATGAAAAAGAAAAATCGGAATTGACGGCCAACAGACTCAAACTCTTTTTCTCTGTAGGTGTAAATGTGTTTCATGCTAATTGCTACGTACTATGGTCCTGACAAGAACAAGCACTCACTAATGATGTTTCAAATGCTCCAATATATGCCATATAGACTCACACATATCGTCTGAATGGCATCACCTACCGCAATTTATACTCAACCTGCAGACTACAGACACTAATGCTGATACCAAGAAATTTCGGATTGTTGAATTAATCAAAAATACATGAACAAAATATAATTATCTATTGCATCTACTGTCACTATGTGGAGTAAATTTATAACCATCAAATTCCAATCTCAACTAATGCAATCGTAAGAAATCAACTCCCTATCATAATTCGTATTACTCAGGTACTCAGTCTTAACGATGACATTGTGAGTTTTCAAAAAAGAGAGCCTATCAATTTTTATTTGTATCTGAATACAGCATCTTCTAACGTAATTTATTATTTTTTTTGCAGATAAAGAATATAAAAATGCTGTAGTTCATTTTGAAATCAATGACGAATCAAGAAGTAGCAGACATAGTTTCGCGTAGAAGATATACCTGCATCTTCACAACAAAACAATACCCAACATTGTTGACGTAGACGGTTAGCATTCATCATCGACATCTATTGCAGAAAGACAATCACCTTGTTGAAGTCGTTCAGAATTAGGTCCACTCTACACATCCGACAGCCTCACACATCTCACATATTCATTACATCGCAAAGAAAGTTAACACAAATTGACACAATATCACTTGAGTATATTTTAACAAGAACTATGTAAATAATTATACATCACGATAGTCAATGGAGATAAACACCCAGTCAAATTGAAATGGTGTAATCAACAAAATGGATCACAATCCGATCGTGATCAAAAGTGGAAATGCTGTTTAATCACCAACTGATTGGTGTTGATTGAGTCAATCATGCAATTAGTGTTGATAGCCTGAACCACCGGTGCTGATTACATTATCGGAGTGATATTCATCAACAAATCATTGATGGAAACCTCCATCAAACATCCGCCAACCAATTCTGCTCAGTTGACACATACTGAATATACAATAATCACTCACGATACACATTAAATTAATACGTAAAATGATAACATGTCAAAATTGGTCGACACAACACTAGTCTCAACTCCACCCACATACATATGCTATCTATGCTTGTCATGCTGAAAATAATAAATGAGCATTACTCGAGTGTAGGTTCAACACAAATCCCAAACAAAGTAAGCTTAGCCTTCGTTGTATTGAAGTTTCTGAAGAGAAGCTTGTTAAATTTCTAGTTTTGGAGATTACAGAGGAGGCATGTTTCGTGAACTTTAAGTTACATGATTATTTAATATTCAAGTCGCTTGTTGATTGGAGTACTGAGACTTCGGACTCATTTAGACAAAATATGAACTGCGGGTTATTGCTGCTCATGTGCATGATTCCACATTCACTATGATTAAGTGATAGTCAACATTTTCGGCTTCAGGCAGTTAGGCTATCAAGGTCCTATGAAGTGAAGTCATACCTTCTACTACAGCACCAGGTTCGAAGCTACAAACCTTCTTGATATCGTCCACATACAAATACGGTCAGCCATATTTTATAAGATTAATTATGTCACTTATGCAAATAATGAACAATAAGGGACCCAGTTGGGAAATGAAAGAACAGTTATTATCGAAGTAAATATTGCAGTTATTCTACCTTGGTTAACTTTTACATTACTGTTGATGCAACAGAGGTTAGGTTGATAAGGCGGTAGTTCTTTGTATTTTCTTTAGGTCCGGATTTAAACTCATCAATCACATATGCAGCTTTTCATAGTGTAGCGTAGCATGCAGTAGACAGTGATATTGCAAATAGTTTAGGCAGTGCCATGTAGAAGTCAGTACCACCAATTTGAAGTACATTAGCTCGTGCACCATTAGAGCTGAAAATGAGAAGATGAGAGACAGATATAGAATAACCAAACTTATATCAGATTGACATATTTTAATTTCAAAACAAAATTCACATTATGATCAACTTTGACGTGAACAACAGTCATATAATCCAGATAATTTTAATCCGAAGTGCACTGATTCATTCATCCAAACATGCATTCAATTATTCATGCATGTATCCACACACTCAATAATTCATCCATTCATGCATCAAATCAATTCATCATTCATGCATTCAGGCATCAATCATCATCATCATCATCATCATCGTCAACATCACAATCTGCATCAGTTTACATCACCATTCACTCGATTCAACTCTCTGTCGTCACATTCATAAGTCACTGTCAAGTGATCACACATCACATGCACAACGTGATGCCACTGTGTGATCCACAAATAATGCTGCACCTGTGTGATGCAGTGATTACGTGACATTCAGCTGGAATATTCCATGTATCAGCAGAACATGAATTCACTATATAAATACGAGTGTGACATGGTGACTTTGAAATCAACTGTTTCAACTAACAGACAGACAAATCAGCAAACGATACATTGTGCAAACTGTGAGTGGAAAATCTATTCAATTGTATATTTTGTGAATTGGTGATATTGTGAGTAAGTTAGTGAGTGAGTGGCCGTTTAAGTGACCGTGTGAGTTAGTGCGAAAGTTGATAAATGAATGAATGTAATAAAATGTGGCGTGATGTGGTGTGGTGTTGCATGATTTATTTTGGAGTAGTGGATCGTGATGTGTTGTATATTGCACGAATATCTCCACTCCACACCAATCTACTCAGACTACATTATTTGTGCATAATCGATACCTAACTATACACAACTAACAAGCACTCCTCTACATTCCTCTCTCTTCTAGAAAACGATGGAGCTCGTCTCAATGATATTCTTATGTGTCATACTCTTCGAAAATGTACTCGCCCAACCAATGCAACACGTCATACCAGATGATCAAGGTGAGTGAGTGAGTAAGTGAGTGAGTGAGTGAGTGAAATAGTAAGTGTGTTAGTGAGTGAGTGTGTAAGTGGATTGTTTAGCGAGGAAGAAAGTGAGTGCGTGAGTAGGTAAGTGAGTGTGTATGACAGTCCACGTACACTGACGTGTATGTGGATGGAGTTGAGACTAGTGGTTTGTCGACCAATTTTGACATGTTATCATTTTACGTATTAATTTAATGTGTATCGTGAGTGATTATTGTATATTCAGAATGTGTCAACTAAGCAGAATTGGTTGGCGGATGTTTGATGGAGGTTTCCATCAATGATTTGTTCGTGAATATCACTCCGATAATGTAATCCGCACTGGTCTGTTGATTGTTCTGACCATGTCATCATCGACTGCTACATGCACATGTGTGGACATCGTGTTGGCATTTTATCACGATTTGATATTGCACTGTGGTTACTACAATCACTCACACATTCACACACAGTACTTCGTCACTTATGTTTCCTTCCTACTATTATTTACATGCACCTCTGTGAATTCACCATATCTTGCTCTTCTCCAGTCATCTCAACAGGTCAGCATATTGACGTTGGTGATGAAGATTATCATGACGGTGATGACGATGTCGACTACACTGACGATGTAGATGATGTCGACGATTCACATGGATCACCCTCTCAATTGCTTCAAGGCGGCTATCAACGAAACCAACATTATGGTGGTGGTAATTATCACTCTGGTTATTATCGTCCCAATAAACAACACGGAAATGGCTACGGTGGTCAGTATCCGAAGAAATATGGTTCAGGCTATAAACACTAATTGCATGATTGACTCAATCAACACCAATCAGTTGGTGATTAAACAGCATTTCCACTTTTGATCACGATCGGATTGTGATCCATTTTGTTGATTACACCATTTCAATTTGACTGGGTGTTTATCTCCATTGACTATCGTGATGTATAATTATTTACATAGTTCTTGTTAAAATATACTCAAGTGATATTGTGTCAATTTGTGTTAACTTTCTTTGCGATGTAATGAATATGTGAGATGTGTGAGGCTGTCGGATGTGTAGAGTGGACCTAATTCTGAACGACTTCAACAAGGTGATTGTCTTTCTGCAATAGATGTCGATGATGAATGCTAACCGTCTACGTCAACAATGTTGGGTATTGTTTTGTTGTGAAGATGCAGGTATATCTTCTACGCGAAACTATGTCTGCTACTTCTTGATTCGTCATTGATTTCAAAATGAACTACAGCATTTTTATATTCTTTATCTGCAAAAAAAATAATAAATTACGTTAGAAGATGCTGTATTCAGATACAAATAAAAATTGATAGGCTCTCTTTTTTGAAAACTCACAATGTCATCGTTAAGACTGAGTACCTGAGTAATACGAATTATGATAGGGAGTTGATTTCTTACGATTGCATTAGTTGAGATTGGAATTTGATGGTTATAAATTTACTCCACATAGTGACAGTAGATGCAATAGATAATTATATTTTGTTCATGTATTTTTGATTAATTCAACAATCCGAAATTTCTTGGTATCAGCATTAGTGTCTGTAGTCTGCAGGTTGAGTATAAATTGCGGTAGGTGATGCCATTCAGACGATATGTGTGAGTCAATATAGCGTATATTGAAGCATTTGAAACATCATTAGTGAGTGCTTGTTCTTGTCAAGACCATAGTACGTAGCCATTAGCATGATACACATTCCGATCTACAGACAAGAAGTGTTTGAGTTTGTTGGCCGACAGTTCAACCTCGTGTCATTTTATTATGTTAGGCTCGTAAGCTCACAGTTTACATATAAAATAAGATTGTCGTACTCGATACTTTACGGCATGAGTTCTGTTCTTGTTAACCGTATCTGTGCAATCATCTTATTATAGGTTATGCAACCTTCAAACAAGAAAAGTTTGAGTCTGTTTCGCCGACCGTTTAGTCCTATCTATTTTCATGTTTTTAGGCTAATAATTACACAAGATCAATGAATATTTAATAATCAGCGTCCATTATTCTGTTCTTGTTAGTCGTATCTGAGCAGTCATCTTATGACAGGTTACACAGACTTTTGCAGTCGCAAACTAGGATTGAAACCTTTTGTTGAGTGTTATTTCAAATTCTTTAAGTACATCAATATCTCGAAGACAGACTGTATTGAATCGTTGTCATATTGTTACCCTAATTATCCATTGCTTCCTTAGTTTCAGTTTCATTTCGGTAACCACTGGTGGTGATCTGAAGTTATATCAGCTTTTCTCCGGTTTCTCACATCGTTTTTTGATCTTCTGAATATTTTTATTGATGCATATATGATCGATTTGATTCTCTGTAGTATGATCCGGTGAGACCCATATAACCTTGTGTATGGGTTTGTTGGTAAATATTGTACCATCTATAACAATTTTGTTAAAAAGTGCATAGATTTGCTAATCTTTCACCATTCTCATTTCTCTCTCTTAGTCCCTGTTGTCCCATGATATTCGCGTATCCAGTGTTGTCAATTCCCAAATTTGGCGTTTAGGTCCCCCATCAACCTAACTCTACTTCGGTAACTAAAGCTCTAACGCCACACATAAGAAGAAATGTTTTTGAGCCACATTTTTTTCTTGAATCGCTTTTCCGGTTGTAGTTAAGTGTAGTTAAGAGACATCAAGTGGAAGTGAGACAGGACTCATTTGGTCAGCATAATCAATCTAAGTCTCTCCTGAAACTAGATATGATCATCCCAGGTGTTCCACCCTCAACTTGAATAATTACTGCTATGACTCTTGCACAAGTGTCGTTGGATATTCTATAAGTATTTCAACATCTTTCTTATGAACAGCTACGTGATGATTACTTACATTGGCTAAGTCAGAATTGAACAAGTTGCCAAGAGAGTTATGTTTCACAGAAGACTCCTATCAAACTGACTATATCAGCAAACTTTGTTGGAGTATCGACTCCATTTGTCAAACATAACATACATCCTCTGCTCAAATGTTCGCTGATATGAAGTAGGTTGAATGCCGAAATCACATTGTATCCAACTGTCTGTATTATTCCACTTTCATTTGTTTGAAATACCATACATAAATGGGTGAATTTCTATGTTGTCGTTTGCAAAGCCTAACTAAAGAAACAGCACCATGAGATTACTTTTCATTGATAAACCATGCAAGTTCACAAAGTCTAGGGTAATAGGATACAGCATAGTGTGACTATGTACATTTTAAAATTAGTATGATAAACTTCACTACAGAGGGAATAGAAGTTAAACAGAATGGTGTTCATCTGTGTAGAAATAATGAAAGTGGATAAGTCATGGGTTAACTAAATCAGTGGAGAATAATTATAAACGCTATGTAAACTGGAAACAGAGATGGAGTATAGGAGGGTGGAAGCAGTAAGACATTACTCATAAGAAGGATAAGAAAAGATTCTTCGTCACATAGTAGGGTACCTCGTATATAACGTTGTGGAATAAGTTATGGCTGAACAGGAACAAGTGAAATGCTGATATGATTGAATAACAAGCAGGCACACTTTGGAGATTTGTTGTTTGTACAAATTGCTAAGTTATTAGTTGAGGTTGCATCTGAGTCCATTGGAATAAGCAATTTAATGTACAGCGGTTAATGTTTGAAAATTTAACAGATTGTAAGCAGGCAGACATTGATGTAAACGTGGCGCGTTGTTACTGTAACAAACGAACAAACCTATACATGTACATTACACGCGGTAAGCGATTATTGCTCTTTCTTCTATTAATATGCTATGTAAACATATTTTCTCGATTCAGCAAATATGGCACAAACTGAGTTACCCAATGACGAATGTCTGTCGAACCAAATATCCCAATAAAAAGTGCATCAGTGACCTGAACCTACAACAGATTATCCCGAATCAGCATACGAAGCACAGATACATGATTACATGACTATCAAACATGCACAAACCACAGTTTTTTACGATGGATGTTCGCCCAAACTAGTGTCTTACTACTAAAGTGCATAAGTGATTAGAATCTAGAGTGGGTTCACAAGATTTACTATCCACTCACTATTAGTCAGTTCAATATATACTGCTATATCATCATCCACATACCATTCAAACCTACTAGTTTCTGGTAGAGACTCATCCAGCCACCAGATACAATTCTTCTCTCCACCTATAATACTAATTCATATTTCTCCTAACTGACCCCAGTCATAACAATCGCGTATCTAGTATCCAGTTTGCGACTACAGTAGTCTGTATAACCTGTCATAAGATGATTGCACAGAGACGGTTAACCACAACAGAACTAATGACGTTGACTTTCGTATATGCGACGTGATTTTCTTGAAAAATGCGTCTACATAAACCAGACATCATGAAAAAGAAAAATCGGAATTGACGGCCAACAGACTCAAACTCTTTTTCTCTGTAGGTGTAAATGTGTTTCATGCTAATTGCTACGTACTATGGTCCTGACAAGAACAAGCACTCACTAATGATGTTTCAAATGCTCCAATATATGCCATATAGACTCACACATATCGTCTGAATGGCATCACCTACCGCAATTTATACTCAACCTGCAGACTACAGACACTAATGCTGATACCAAGAAATTTCGGATTGTTTAATTAATCAAAAATACATGAACAAAATATAATTATCTATTGCATCTACTGTCACTAAGTGAACTGAATTCATTACCATCAAATTCCTTTCCGAACTACTACTGGTTTTCGAAATCAACTCCCTATCATAACTTACATTACTCAGAAACTCAGTCTTAACGATGACATTGTAAGTTTTCAAAAAAGAGAGCCTATCAATTTTTATTTGTATCTAAATACAGCATCTTCTAACGTAATTTATTATTTTTTTTGCAGATAAAGAATATAAAAATGCTGTAGTTCATTTTGAAATCAATGACGAATCAAGAAGTAGCAGACATAGTTTCGCGTAGAAGATATACCTGCATCTTCACAACAAAACAATACCCAACATTGTTGACGTAGACGGTTAGCATTCATCATCGACATCTATTGCAGAAAGACAATCACCTTGTTGAAGTCGTTCAGAATTAGGTCCACTCTACACATCCGACAGCCTCACACATCTCACATATTCATTACATCGCAAAGAAAGTTAACACAAATTGACACAATATCACTTGAGTATATTTTAACAAGAACTATGTAAATAATGATACATCAGGATAGTCAATGGAGATAAACACCCGGTCAAATTGAAATGGTGTAATCAACAAAATGGATCACAATACGTTCGTGATCAAAAGTGGAAATGCTGTTTAATCACCAACTGATTGGTGTTGATTGAGTCAATCATGCAATTAGTGTTTATAGCCTGAACCATATTTCTTCGGATACTGACCACCGTAGCCATTTCCGTGTTGTTTATTGGGACGATAATAACCAGAGTGATAATTACCACCACCATAATGTTGGTTTCGTTGATAGCCGCCTTGAAGCAATTGAGAGGGTGATCCATGTGAATCGTCGACATCATCTACATCGTCAGTGTAGTCGACATCGTCATCACCGTCATGATAATCTTCATCACCAACGTCAATATGCTGACCTGTTGAGATGACTGGAGAAGAGCAAGATATGGTGAATTCACAGAGGTGCATGTAAATAATAGTAGGAAGGAAACATAAGTGACGAAGTACTGTGTGTGAATGTGTGAGTGATTGTAGTAACCACAGTGCGATATCAAATCGTGATAAAATGCCAACACGACGTCCACACATGTGGATGTAGCAGTCGATGATGACATAGTCAGAACAAACATTTGACCAGTGCGGATTACATTATCGGAGTGATATTCACGAACAAATCATAGATGGAAACCTCAATCGAACATCCGCCAACCAATTCTGCTTAGTTGACACATTCTGAATATACAATAATCACTCACGATACACATTAAATTAATACGTAAAATGATAACATGTCAAAATTGGTCGACACACCACTGGTCTCAACATCATCCACATACACGTCAGTGTACGTGGACTGTCATACGCACTCACTCACCTACTCACTCACTTACTTTCTTCCTAGCTTAACAACCCACTTACACACTCACTCACTAACACACTTACTATTTCACTCACTCACTCACCTTGATCACCTAGTATGACGTGTTGCATTGGTTGGGCGAGTACATTTTCGAAGAGTATGACACATAAGAATATCATTGAGACGAGCTCCATCGTTTTCTAGAAGAGAGAGAAATGTAGAGGAGTGCTTGTTAGTTGTGTATAGTTAGGTATCGATTATGCACAAATAATGT
This sequence comes from Schistosoma japonicum, assembly GCA_025215515.1. Classification (NCBI taxonomy): domain Eukaryota; kingdom Metazoa; phylum Platyhelminthes; class Trematoda; order Strigeidida; family Schistosomatidae; genus Schistosoma; species Schistosoma japonicum. The sequence goes on from CM046064.1 coordinate 44,152,143, forward strand.
AGTCTGAGTAGATTGGTGTGGAGTGGAGATATTCGTTCAATATACAACACATCACCGATCCACTACTCTACAATACATCATGCAACACCACACCACGCCATATTTTATTGCATTTATTTATTTATTCTTTCATTCATCCACTCACGCACTCACTCACACAGTCACTTAAACAGCCACTCACTTAATTACTCACAATATCACCCACTTACAATATTACTAACTGAATAGATTTTCCACTCACAGTTTGCACAATGTATCGTTTGCTGATTTGTCAGTCTGTTAGTTGAAACAGTTGATTTCAAAGTCACCATGTCACACTCGTATTTATATAGTGAATTCATGTTCTGCTGATACATGGAATATTCCAGTTGAATGTCACGTAATCACTGCATCACACAGGTGCAGCATTATTTGTGGATCACACAGTGGCATCACGTTGTGCATGTGATGTGTGATCACTTGACAGTGACTTATGAATGTGACGACAGAGAGTTGAATCGAGTGAATGGTGATGTGAATTGATGCAGATTGTGATGTTGACGATGATGATGATGATGATGATGATGATTGATGCCTGAATGCATGAATGATGAATTGATTTGATGCATGAATGGATGAATTATTGAGTGTGTGGATACATGCATGAATAATTGAATGCATGTTTGGATGAATGAATCAGTGCACTTCGGATTGAAGTTAATCCGGATTATGTGACTGTTGATTAAGTTGAATTTGATCATCATGTGTATTGTAGAGTGTATCATGATGTTCAGTGTGGTTATAGGTGTAAGATCTTTATTGATGATAATAAGAATGGTAGTGGTGCATGTGTTGTTATTCATTTCTATTTGTCTGTCTACCATAGTACTGATTCCGAATACTGAATGCATGTAGTCCCTAATGAATTACAGTTTTTATAATCGATGTTGACCAATTATGCAAATCAATCTGGCTACACATCGTTCAATAGAACCAACATCTCATCTTTCTTGATACTTGCGTACAAACAAAATAGACACAAGAAATTGAAGTACACATGTTCGAAATGGTTAGCCAGTCCAACAGTGAAGAATTCATAAATAATAATAGCACAATTAGGCGAAATACGTGACAAACAATCTCGATATTTGAGAACGTAAATTGTATCAGTGTCAGATGATGAAAGAGTGGTGAATTCTCAATAAAACACAGTATAGACGCAACTGCATCTCTGCTACGCGTTTATTTTAGAGAAACTTGGAAAACATGAACAATCACTAGCACATAGAAAAATAAACTAATTTTTGCAAGTCTACTCAAGAAACAAGAAGTTAACAATAAGGAGAAATACAAATGGATAACTTTGCATTTTGCACACGGAAATTTGTTCATAAGCGTGTTGATAAGGCGAATGACAGATTCAGTAGGCCCGATAATTCGAGATTAACTTGCTGAATTCTGAAAGGAATGACAAATCGGCAAAATCGCACAAGCCATAACAAACACTAACCGCGTCCTCAACATCATAATGGTGTTTATCAATGCAGTTGGAGTGTTGATGTTATTTAAATGGAAGAGATAGACAGAATACGCATATCCTTATTATAAATGATAATAATAACAGTTTATTGTCTAGAAGCACTTTGTGCATGATAGCATACCAGTTCACTGGCATGATCAAAATGATATGGTTTGTTTAGAATGAGGTTTTGATAAAGAGTCACTGTTATGGAATAAACACTATATAAAAATGCTAATTGATTGCAGAGATAACGTTAACAATGTTTGCAGTGTGCAGTACAAGGGTACTAGAGGTATGTTTCGTATAACAGGGGACTTTCAACAAACAGTCACGTGTTTCTCGTCTATGGCGCTGTAATCCCATGAGATGACTATGAGTTAGCAGAAAGAACCATAGAAGGATGAGAATGCCGAGAATGATATGCTGTTGTTTATTTTATAGAAGAATATTAGGTTTCGCCCTATTCGGCGGTGACACTGAGGTTTTGAAGAGAGTGTTTTACATCTTGTCGTGTAGTTCATGTTACTGTTAGTTCCCGGAATTCGACGTGTAGAACTTCTTTGTACACTTTTACACGTATGCTATCTATGCTTGTCATGCTGAAAATAATAAATGAGCATTACTCGAGTGTAGGTTCAACACAAATCCCAAACAAAGTAAGCTTAGCCTTCGTTGTATTGAAGTTTCTGAAGAGAAGCTTGTTAAATTTCTAGTTTTGGAGATTACAGAGGAGGCATGTTTCGTGAACTTTAAGTTACATGATTATTTAATATTCAAGTCGCTTGTTGATTGGAGTACTGAGACTTCGGACTCATTTAGACAAAATATGAACTGCGGGTTATTGCTGCTCATGTGCATGATTCCACATTCACTATGATTAAGTGATAGTCAACATTTTCGGCTTCAGGCAGTTAGGCTATCAAGGTCCTATGAAGTGAAGTCATACCTTCTACTACAGCACCAGGTTCGAAGCTACAAACCTTCTTGATATCGTCCACATACAAATACGGTCAGCCATATTTTATAAGATTAATTAAGTCATTTATGCAAATAATGAACAATAAGGGACCCAGTTGGGAAATGAAAGAACAGTTATTATCGAAGTAAATATTGCAGTTATTCTACCTTGGTTAACTTTTACATTACTGTTGATGCAACAGAGGTTAGGTTGATAGGACGGTAGTTCTTTGTATTTTTTTCAGGTCCGGATTTATACTCATCAATCACATATGCAGCTTTTCATAGTGTAGCGTAGCATGCAGTAGACAGTGATATTGCAAATAGTTTAGGCAGTGCCATGTAGAAGTCAGTACCACCAATTTGAAGTACATTAGCTCGTGTACCATTAGAGCTGAAGATGTGTGTGTTCGACCATAGTGATGACCTTTGTAATATATTCTATAGTAAATGTTATATCTGTGATTTCGCATAATAGTGGCGTAGTGGGTTTGTAAATATATGTGTGGTATTTAATGTTACGTGTAATGGCTGAGTACTCACCAAATAAATAAGCAATACGGTAGGGCTTATCATATATTACATTGCCACAGATGAAAAGGTTTCAATCATTATCTTAGAGCTACTGATTTTGTTACGAAAGGTCATAAGAAGTTTTGTAGAGTTATATTGTACAGTAAACTAATTTTGTAGACGAATCAACATTTGTAGACGTGGCAAAAGTGGTAAGAGTCTATTAAATGACAAATTGACGCTGTTCAGCTTATAATTTTTCAAAAATCTACAATATTGATATAACGCTAAGAACGCATAAGGTCAAAAAAATAAAAAGGCAGCAAAGAACAATTAGTTACACTCACACGTGACGAGTAAGCATGTCAAAGATGAGAGACTGATATGGAATAACCAAACTCATATTAGATTGACATTTATCAATATCCAAACAAGATTCACATTATGATCAACTTTGACGTAAACAACAGTCATATAACCCAGATAATTTTAATCCGAAGTGCACTGATTCATTCATCCAAACATGCATTCAATTATTCATGCATGTATCCACACACTCAATAATTCATCCATTCATGCATCAAATCAATTCATCATTCATGCATTCAGGCATCTATCATCATCATCATCATCATCATCATCATCATCATCATCATCGTCAACATCACAATCTGCATCAATTCACATCACCATTCACTCGATTCAACTCTCTGTCGTCACATTCATAAGTCACTGTCAAGTGATCACACATCACATGCACAACGTGATGCCACTGTGTGATCCACACATACTGCTGCACCTGTGTGATGCAGTGATTACGTGACATTCAACTGGAATATTCCATGTATCAGCAGAACATGAATTCACTATATAAATACGAGTGTGACATGGTGACTTTGAAATCAACTGTTTCAACTAACAGACAGACAAATCAGCAAACGATACATTGTGCAAACTGTGAGTGGAAAATCTATTCAGTTAGTAATATTGTAAGTGGGTGATAATGTGAGTGATTTAGTTAGTGAGTGCGTGCGTGAGTGGATGAATGATTGAATGAATAAATGTAATAAAATGTGGTGTGGTGTGATGTTGCATGATGTATTGTGGAGTAGTCGATCTATGATGTGTTGTATATTGCACAAATATCTCCTTTCCACACCAATCTACTCAGACTACATTATTTGTGCATAATCGATACCTAACTATACACAACTAACAAGCACTCCTCTACATTTCTCTCTCTTCTAGAAAACGATGGAGCTCGTCTCAATGATATTCTTATGTGTCATACTCTTCGAAAATGTACTCGCCCAACCAATGCGACACGTCATACCAGGTGATCAAGGTGAGTGAGTGAGTGAGTGAGTGAGTGAGTGAAATAGTAAGTGTGTTAGTGAGTGAGTGTGTAAGTGGATTGTTAAGCGAGGAAGAAAGTAAGTGCGTGAGTAGGTGAGTGATTGTGTATGACAGTCCACGTACACTGACGTGTATGTTGATGGAGTTGAGACCAGTGGTGTGTCGACCAATTTTGACATGTTATCATTTTACGTATTAATTTAATGTGTATCGTGAGTGATTATTGTATATTCAGAATGTGTCGACTGAGCAGAATTGGTTGGCGAATGTTTGATGGTGGTTTTCATCTATCATTTGTTCGTGAATATCACTCCGATAATGTAATCCGCACTGGTCAGTTGATTGTTCTGACTATGTCATCATCATTTGCTTCATCCATATGTGTGGACGACGTCACCTCTGTGAATTCACCATATCTTGCTCTTCTCCAGTCATCTCAACAGGTCAGCATATTGACGTTGGTGATGAAGATTATCATGACGGTGATGACGATGTCGACTACACTGACGATGTAGATGATGTCGACGATTCACATGGATCACCCTCTCAATTGCTTCAAGGCGGCTATCATTGATTATTATTTATAAAGTTAACTGTTACAAGTTCCAGAATTTTCAGTTGTTAGGAATTAGCGATTTCTAATGTATTGTAGAACACTTCCAGCTCTAATCTCAGAAAATAGTTGTGGGTAAGCAGAATGGATCATAGAGACTATCTAGAATCGGGCAAGTACTGAGTATTTGATATTAGGTTATAAGATCCAATTTATGTGGGTCGGTCTAGAACGGTGAGTTCTTGATGCGTTCATTTCGTTCCTAACCAACGTTTGGAGTAAGTTTCTTAAAGTAGACCAATTCCATAGGAGAGCAGATCATAAACTCGTGTCGACAGTGATATAGAAGGACATATGAAATAGAAAGAATATAAACGAATTTTTAATTAGTGGGAGCAAAATAATCAATATTATTCCAGAATCTTTTTGCATCGCTTTCTTTTGGTCACTATGTAGTGTTTGTAGTTTTAGAGGCTTGATAAGCCATTGCTGGTTGAACAAGTGGTAAGTCGTCAACGAATTTGTATAAGTTGTAGCGGTAAATAATCCCCAAAATAAATAGTTGCATAAGCTCTCGACATTGATGCTGACCACGTTTGTTTTAGCGGACACTACTAGTTGAAGGCGCGCGGTCACGCATCTTCACCAGATCACGACTCGAAACACGTTACTATCCCATTAAAGCTCTGTTCACGATAAAATATAATTTCGCTTCCATCCTTCATTGCCTTCTGATTTCTCATTTGCAAGAGTGGGGTCCATTCGATAGAAGTATCTTTGGTTATACGACAAGCGCAACTTGGTCATATATCCGGGGAACGCTTCATTGGTGAGCCCGACGTGATCTGGAAACGATCATTTACTGTGAGTCCGTTCCTTTTTTATAGTTTTAAACAGAGTATTATTGGTGGTTTTATTATTTTTTTCACCGCATATTTTTTACAGTATTTTCGTATTTGCATTCATTACTATTTTTATGATATGTGATTAGACTCCTAAGCTTATTAGGATTAGAACCCCTACACCTCCAAACTTTTAGCTCATTCATTTCTGTACAGATAATGTAGAAACCTGGTTCTGCTACGCATTGAGACCAATGTGTGACAGATCCACGCGTCCAATTTCTGGCGGTTTTAAGGTCGTTTTTGCGTGAATTGAACAGGTACGTCACCCCTTCTTTTTCCAGTCCTGACTGCCTAGGACCGTACGAACATCTCAAAAGATCAATTCTCAAACGAGGAGATTTGTCCGACAGACAACAATTTTACGAGTTGTTTCACACCATTAGGCTTGGTAGCGGTTCAGCGACCAAAATGTTATTGCGTATGAGGGAAGTAATTGGTCGACATACTTTTGACGAAGGACTCTTCCGTCAACTCTTCTTATGAAAACTGTCACAACAAGTGCGAGCAGTATTAGTAACATTTAACAACAATCCAGTAGACAAACTAGCTTCATCTGCTGATCGAATTCCGGAGATCACCAGAACTTGCCACAATGAGGTTTATTCTGGCGCAGAAGTCAGCGTCCTTCCTGCAACTTCATCTGATCGTCAACATGAAGCTGCAGTTATTCTACAGGCAGCTGACAAAAAACAAATAGCCACATATGAAAAAAAATTGTCTACTTAAACGTGGGGTTGCGCAAACCCATACACTGGATTTTCACTATTGTCCATGTGAAAATACCTATCATAGGCATAGATTTACTAAGCTACCACAACTTGCTTGTGGATGCCAGCTAAACGGGGCTAGTCGACAGCAACACAAAGCTGTACGTACGTAAAAAACCACTGCTACAGGTTGTAGCATATGTCTTCTTCTCTTTAAACATTTAAATAACCCTTATTTCTCAGCCAATACTTGACAAGTATCCGGACCTGAATGATGATGATGATGATGATTGATGCCTGAATGCATGAATGATGAATTGATTTGATGCATGAATGGATGAATTATTGAGTGTGTGGATACATGCATGAATAATTGAATGCATGTTTGGATGAATGAATCAGTGCACTTCGGATTAAAATTATCTGGGTTATATGACTGTTGTTTACGTCAAAGTTGATCATAATGTGAATCTTGTTTGGATATTGATAAATGTCAATCTAATATGAGTTTGGTTATTCCATATCAGTCTCTCATCTTTGACATGCTTACTCGTCACGTGTGAGTGTAACTAATTGTTCTTTGCTGCCTTTTTATTTTTTTGACCTTATGCGTTCTTAGCGTTATATCAATATTGTAGATTTTTGAAAAATTATAAGCTGAACAGCGTCAATTTGTCATTTAATAGACTCTTACCACTTTTGCCACGTCTACAAATGTTGATTCGTCTACAAAATTAGTTTACTGTACAATATAACTCTACAAAACTTCTTATGACCTTTCGTAACAAAATCAGTAGCTCTAAGATAATGATTGAAACCTTTTCATCTGTGGCAATGTAATATATGATAAGCCCTACCGTATTGCTTATTTATTTGGTGAGTACTCAGCCATTACACGTAACATTAAATACCACACATATATTTACAAACCCACTACGCCACTATTATGCGAAATCACAGATATAACATTTACTATAGAATATATTACAAAGGTCATCACTATGGTCGAACACACACATCTTCAGCTCTAATGGTACACGAGCTAATGTACTTCAAATTGGTGGTACTGACTTCTACATGGCACTGCCTAAACTATTTGCAATATCACTGTCTACTGCATGCTACGCTACACTATGAAAAGCTGCATATGTGATTGATGAGTATAAATCCGGACCTGAAAAAAATACAAAGAACTACCGTCCTATCAACCTAACCTCTGTTGCATCAACAGTAATGTAAAAGTTAACCAAGGTAGAATAACTGCAATATTTACTTCGATAATAACTGTTCTTTCATTTCCCAACTGGGTCCCTTATTGTTCATTATTTGCATAAATGACTTAATTAATCTTATAAAATATGGCTGACCGTATTTGTATGTGGACGATATCAAGAAGGTTTGTAGCTTCGAACCTGGTGCTGTAGTAGAAGGTATGACTTCACTTCATAGGACCTTGATAGCCTAACTGCCTGAAGCCGAAAATGTTGACTATCACTTAATCATAGTGAATGTGGAATCATGCACATGAGCAGCAATAACCCGCAGTTCATATTTTGTCTAAATGAGTCCGAAGTCTCAGTACTCCAATCAACAAGCGACTTGAATATTAAATAATCATGTAACTTAAAGTTCACGAAACATGCCTCCTCTGTAATCTCCAAAACTAGAAATTTAACAAGCTTCTCTTCAGAAACTTCAATACAACGAAGGCTAAGCTTACTTTGTTTGGGATTTGTGTTGAACCTACACTCGAGTAATGCTCATTTATTATTTTCAGCATGACAAGCATAGATAGCATACGTGTAAAAGTGTACAAAGAAGTTCTACACGTCGAATTCCGGGAACTAACAGTAACATGAACTACACGACAAGATGTAAAACACTCTCTTCAAAACCTCAGTGTCACCGCCGAATAGGGCGAAACCTAATATTCTTCTATAAAATAAACAACAGCATATCATTCTCGGCATTCTCATCCTTCTATGGTTCTTTCTGCTAACTCATAGTCATCTCATGGGATTACAGCGCCATAGACGAGAAACACGTGACTGTTTGTTGAAAGTCCCCTGTTATACGAAACATACCTCTAGTACCCTTGTACTGCACACTGCAAACATTGTTAACGTTATCTCTGCAATCAATTAGCATTTTTATATAGTGTTTATTCCATAACAGTGACTCTTTATCAAAACCTCATTCTAAACAAACCATATCATTTTGATCATGCCAGTGAACTGGTATGCTATCATGCACAAAGTGCTTCTAGACAATAAACTGTTATTATTATCATTTATAATAAGGATATGCGTATTCTGTCTATCTCTTCCATTTAAATAACATCAACACTCCAACTGCATTGATAAACACCATTATGATGTTGAGGACGCGGTTAGTGTTTGTTATGGCTTGTGCGATTTTGCCGATTTGTCATTCCTTTCAGAATTCAGCAAGTTAATCTCGAATTATCGGGCCTACTGAATCTGTCATTCGCCTTATCAACACGCTTATGAACAAATTTCCGTGTGCAAAATGCAAAGTTATCCATTTGTATTTCTCCTTATTGTTAACTTCTTGTTTCTTGAGTAGACTTGCAAAAATTAGTTTATTTTTCTATGTGCTAGTGATTGTTCATGTTTTCCAAGTTTCTCTAAAATAAACGCGTAGCAGAGATGCAGTTGCGTCTATACTGTGTTTTATTGAGAATTCACCACTCTTTCATCATCTGACACTGATACAATTTACGTTCTCAAATATCGAGATTGTTTGTCACGTATTTCGCCTAATTGTGCTATTATTATTTATGAATTCTTCACTGTTGGACTGGCTAACCATTTCGAACATGTGTACTTCAATTTCTTGTGTCTATTTTGTTTGTACGCAAGTATCAAGAAAGATGAGATGTTGGTTATATTGAACGATGTGTAGCCAGATTGATTTGCATAATTGGTCAACATCGATTATAAAAACTGTAATTCATTAGGGACTACATGCATTCAGTATTCGGAATCAGTACTATGGTAGACAGACAAATAGAAATGAATAACAACACATGCACCACTACCATTCTTATTATCATCAATAAAGATCTTACACCTATAACCACACTGAACATCATGATACACTCTACAATACACATGATGATCAAATTCAACTTAATCAACAGTCACATAATCCGGATTAACTTCAATCCGAAGTGCACTGATTCATTCATCCAAACATGCATTCAATTATTCATGCATGTATCCACACACTCAATAATTCATCCATTCATGCATCAAATCAATTCATCATTCATGCATTCAGGCATCAATCATCATCATCATCGTCAACATCACAATCTGCATCAATTCACATCACCATTCACTCGATTCAACTCTCTGTCGTCACATTCATAAGTCACTGTCAAGTGATCACACATCACATGCACAACGTGATGCCACTGTGTGATCCACAAATAATGCTGCACCTGTGTGATGCAGTGATTACGTGACATTCAACTGGAATATTCCATGTATCAGCAGAACATGAATTCACTATATAAATACGGGTGTGACATGGTGACTTTGAAATCAACTGTTTCAACTAACAGACAGACAAATCAGCAAACGATACATTGTGCAAACTGTGAGTGGAAAATCTATTCAGTTAGTAATATTGTAAGTGGGTGATATTGTGAGTAATTAAGTGAGTGGCTGTTTAAGTGACTGTGTGAGTGAGTGCGTGAGTGGATGAATGAAAGAATAAATAAATAAATGCAATAAAATATGGCGTGGTGTGGTGTTGCATGATGTATTGTAGAGTAGTGGATCGGTGATGTGTTGTATATTGAACGAATATCTCCACTCCACACCAATCTACTCAGACTACATTATTTGTGCATAATCGATACCTAACTATACACAACTAACAAGCACTCCTCTACATTTCTCTCTCTTCTAGAAAACGATGGAGCTCGTCTCAATGATATTCTTATGTGTCATACTCTTCGAAAATGTACTCGCCCAACCAATGCAACACGTCATACTAGGTGATCAAGGTGAGTGAGTGAGTGAGTAAGTGAGTGTGTGAGTGAAATAGTAAGTGTGTTAGTGAGTGAGTGTGTAAGTGGGTTGGTGGGCGAGGAAGAAAGTAAGTGCGTGAGTAGGTGAGTGATTGTGTATGACAGTCCGCGTACACTGACGTGTATGTGGATGGAGTTGAGACTAGTGGTGTGTCGACCAATTTTGACATGTTATCATATTACGTATTAATTTATTGTGTATCGTGAGTGATTATTGTATATTCAGTATGTGTCAACTGAGCAAAATTGGTTGGCGGATGTTTGATGGAGGTTTCCATCAATGATTTGTTGATGAATATCACTCCGATAATGTATTCAGCACCGGTGGTTCAGGCTATAAACACTAATCGCATGATTGTTTCAATCAACACCAATCAGTTGGTGATTAAACAGCATTTCCACTTTTGATCACGATCGGATTGTGATCCATTCTGTTGATTACACCATTTCAATTTGACTGGGTGTTTATCTCTATTGACAATCGTGATGTATCATTATTTACATAGTTCTTGTTAAAATATACTCAAGTGATATTGTGTCAATTTGTGTTAACTTTCTTTGCGATGTAATGAATATGTGAGATGTGTGAGGCTGTCAGATGTGTAGAGTGGACCTAATTCTGAACGACTTCAACAAGGTGATTGTCTTTCTGCAATAGATGTCGATGATGAATGCTAACCGTCTACGTCAACAATGTTGGGTATTGTTGTGTTGTGAAGATGCAGGCATATCTTCTACGCGAATCTATTTCTGCCACTTCTTGATTCGTCATTGATTTCAAAATGAACTACAGCATTTTTGCCTTCTTTATCTGCAAACGAACATAATGAATTACGTTAGAAGATGCTGTATTTAGATACAAATAAAAATTGATAGGCTCTCTTTTTTGAAAACTTACAATGTCATCGTTAAGGCTGAGTTCCTGAGTAATGTCAGTTATGATAGGGAGTTGATTTCGAAAACCAGTAGTAGTTCGGAAAGGAATTTGATGGTAATGAATTCAGTTCACGTAGTGACAGTAGATGCAATAGATAATTATATTTTGTTCATGTATTTTTGATTAATTAAACAATCCGAAATTTCTTGGTATCAGCATTAGTGTCTGTAGTCTGCAGGTTGAGTATAAATTGCGGTAGGTGATGCCATTCAGACGATATGTGTGAGTCTATATGGCATATATTGGAGCATTTGAAACATCATTAGTGAGTGCTTGTTCTTGTCAGGACCATAGTACGTAGCAATTAGCATGAAACACATTTACACCTACAGAGAAAAAGAGTTTGAGTCTGTTGGCCGTCAATTCCGATTTTTCTTTTTCATGATGTCTGGTTTATGTAGACGCATTTTTCAAGAAAATCACGTCGCATATACGAAAGTCAACGTCATTAGTTCTGTTGTGGTTAACCGTCTCTGTGCAATCATCTTATGACAGGTTATACAGACTACTGTAGTCGCAAACTGGATACTAGATACGCGATTGTTATGACTGGGGTCAGTTAGGAGAAATATGAATTAGTATTATAGGTGGAGAGAAGAATTGTATCTGGTGGCTGGATGAGTCTCTACCAGAAACTAGTAGGTTTGAATGGTATGTGGATGATGATATAGCAGTATATATTGAACTGACTAATAGTGAGTGGATAGTAAATCTTGTGAACCCACTCTAGATTCTAATCACTTATGCACTTTAGTAGTAAGACACTAGTTTGGGCGAACATCCATCGTAAAAAACTGTGGTTTGTGCATGTTTGATAGTCATGTAATCATGTATCTGTGCTTCGTATGCTGATTCGGGATAATCTGTTGTAGGTTCAGGTCACTGATGCACTTTTTATTGGGATATTTGGTTCGACAGACATTCGTCATTGGGTAACTCAGTTTGTGCCATATTTGCTGAATCGAGAAAATATGTTTACATAGCATATTAATAGAAGAAAGAGCAATAATCGCTTACCGCGTGTAATGTACATGTATAGGTTTGTTCGTTTGTTACAGTAACAACGCGCCACGTTTACATCAATGTCTGCCTGCTTACAATCTGTTAAATTTTCAAACATTAACCGCTGTACATTAAATTGCTTATTCCAATGGACTCAGATGCAGCCTCAACTAATAACTTAGCAATTTGTACAAACAACAAATCTCCAAAGTGTGCCTGCTTGTTATTCAATCATATCAGCATTTCACTTGTTCCTGTTCAGCCATAACTTATTCCACAACGTTATATACGAGGTACCCTACTATGTGACGAAGAATCTTTTCTTATCCTTCTTATGAGTAATGTCTTACTGCTTCCACCCTCCTATACTCCATCTCTGTTTCCAGTTTACATAGCGTTTATAATTATTCTCCACTGATTTAGTTAACCCATGACTTATCCACTTTCATTATTTCTACACAGATGAACACCATTCTGTTTAACTTCTATTCCCTCTGTAGTGAAGTTTATCATACTAATTTTAAAATGTACATAGTCACACTATGCTGTATCCTATTACCCTAGACTTTGTGAACTTGCATGGTTTATCAATGAAAAGTAATCTCATGGTGCTGTTTCTTTAGTTAGGCTTTGCAAACGACAACATAGAAATTCACCCATTTATGTATGGTATTTCAAACAAATGAAAGTGGAATAATACAGACAGTTGGATACAATGTGATTTCGGCATTCAACCTACTTCATATCAGCGAACATTTGAGCAGAGGATGTATGTTATGTTTGACAAATGGAGTCGATACTCCAACAAAGTTTGCTGATATAGTCAGTTTGATAGGAGTCTTCTGTGAAACATAACTCTCTTGGCAACTTGTTCAATTCTGACTTAGCCAATGTAAGTAATCATCACGTAGCTGTTCATAAGAAAGATGTTGAAATACTTATAGAATATCCAACGACACTTGTGCAAGAGTCATAGCAGTAATTATTCAAGTTGAGGGTGGAACACCTGGGATGATCATATCTAGTTTCAGGAGAGACTTAGATTGTTTATGCTGATCGAATAAGTCCTGTCTCACTTCCACGTGATTTTTCTTGACTACGCTAAACTACAAACAGACCTGCGACTTAAGAAGGAAATGTGGCTCGAAAACATTTCTTCTTATGTGTGGCGTTGGAGCTTTAGTTACCGAAGTAGAGTTAGGTTCATTTTATAATCAACTGTTGTCAAATTGGAAAATTACTTCGAAAGATCGAAGTTTATAGAAGGTCTACTGTGATAGATGACGGGCAGCGCCTTTCATATCACCGCATTATTGTAATGGAAATGCCAAGGTGGCAATTAAGGTGTGTGTTATGCTGTCACTAACCAATAATAGTTCTTCATCACATTAGAACCTGTGTAATGCGCAATGCTATCTTCAAAGCCATTCACTTCTCGGTAATACATCAGTTTCTCCAAGATTAATTAATGGCTATATATGAAGTTCGAGTGGAATCCGGCTGACTGCACTTCACGAAGTATAGCGAAGAAGACATATCTTGAAGACTGGCTTGACGTTCCAGCTTTATTTCGACATCACGGACAAGGTTTCACTGTGGACTGTGGGAAAATATCTTCGTGAATCTCCGTTGAATTCCAAAAGTCATGCACTGAAATCAGTGTGACTGTTACAAAGCTGTCCACTTACACCTTCTGTTGTTGTAATTTGACAGGACAAAGCTTATTCAAGCCGCGTCTTGGCTCGCAAGATATGTCGACTACATAACTGTTGTATACTGCAGTCATTATGATTGTTCTGTTAATCGGTGTCTCATGTCCATTATGGAACAGGTCAACACCGAATTCCAGATCTCAAACTGGGTCATGAAGAGCTTTGCTCAGTAATACTGCAGATTCTGCTAAAATATATTAAGTTGATCAGGCACACTAACTTGAAATAATCGTCGCGTTTGATGAGAGATGGCTTGATATGTGTTGAAGGCGCTTGTGTTATTTTAATTTTGGTAGACAATGTAAATCGATCAGATAGCAGCAAAAATGAAGAGGTACAACCTAACAGTGCTCGGAATCAGCGAAACCCATTTTGACTTTAACTGGACAGAAAACATTAGCTACGAGAGAAGTGATACTATACCCCGAGCACGGAGAGAAAAATGCACAACACACCCAAGGAGTCGCACTGATGCTATCCAAGAAAGCGCGCAATTCACTTGTAAGATGGGAACCATATGAACCAAGGATCGATAAAGCCTCTTTCAAGACAATGAAGAAGGGGATTACAATCAACATTGTCCAATGTTATGCACTCACTAAGGACAGAAACGACAAAGACAAAGATCAGTTTTATGATAGGGTGCAGTCAATCACAGCGAAGTGTCCAATAATGAACCTAACAACGTGATGTGGGACCAATTCGTTATAGTCGGAATAGAGAACAACGTTAAAATAAACATCACGTGACGTCTTTAAATGCATGTTAATAATTTGCTAGTTTCTGGTAGAAACTCATCCAGCCACCAGATACAATTCCTCTCTCCACCTATAATACTAATTCATATTTCTCCTAACTGACCCCAGTCATAACAATCGCGTATCTAGTATCCAGTTTGCGACTACAGTAGTCTGTATAACCTGTCATAAGATGATTGCACAGAGACGGTTAACCACAACAGAACTAATGACGTTGACTTTCGTATATGCGACGTGATTTTCTTGAAAAATGCGTCTACATAAACCAGACATCATGAAAAAGAAAAATCGGAATTGACGGCCAACAGACTCAAACTCTTTTTCTCTGTAGGTGTAAATGTGTTTCATGCTAATTGCTACGTACTATGGTCCTGACAAGAACAAGCACTCACTAATGATGTTTCAAATGCTCCAATATATGCCATATAGACTCACACATATCGTCTGAATGGCATCACCTACCGCAATTTATACTCAACCTGCAGACTACAGACACTAATGCTGATACCAAGAAATTTCGGATTGTTTAATTAATCAAAAATACATGAACAAAATATAATTATCTATTGCATCTACTGTCACTACGTGAACTGAATTCATTACCATCAAATTCCTTTCCGAACTACTACTGGTTTTCGAAATCAACTCCCTATCATAACTGACATTACTCAGGAACTCAGCCTTAACGATGACATTGTAAGTTTTCAAAAAAGAGAGCCTATCAATTTTTATTTGTATCTAAATACAGCATCTTCTAACGTAATTCATTATGTTCGTTTGCAGATAAAGAAGGCAAAAATGCTGTAGTTCATTTTGAAATCAATGACGAATCAAGAAGTGGCAGAAATAGATTCGCGTAGAAGATATGCCTGCATCTTCACAACACAACAATACCCAACATTGTTGACGTAGACGGTTAGCATTCATCATCGACATCTATTGCAGAAAGACAATCACCTTGTTGAAGTCGTTCAGAATTAGGTCCACTCTACACATCTGACAGCCTCACACATCTCACATATTCATTACATCGCAAAGAAAGTTAACACAAATTGACACAATATCACTTGAGTATATTTTAACAAGAACTATGTAAATAATGATACATCACGATTGTCAATAGAGATAAACACCCAGTCAAATTGAAATGGTGTAATCAACAGAATGGATCACAATCCGATCGTGATCAAAAGTGAAAATGCTGTTTAATCACCAACTGATTGGTGTTGATTGAAACAATCATGCGATTAGTGTTTATAGCCTGAACCACCGGTGCTGAATACATTATCGGAGTGATATTCATCAACAAATCATTGATGGAAACCTCCATCAAACATCCGCCAACCAATTTTGCTCAGTTGACACATACTGAATATACAATAATCACTCACGATACACAATAAATTAATACGTAATATGATAACATGTCAAAATTGGTCGACACACCACTAGTCTCAACTCCATCCACATACACGTCAGTGTACGCGGACTGTCATACGCACTCACTCACTTACTCACGCACTCACTTTCTTCATCGCTTACCAACCCACTTACACACTCACTCACTAACACACTTACTATTTCACTCACTCACTAACTCACTCACTCACTTACTCACTCACTCACCTTGATCACCTAGTATGACGTGTTGCATTGGTTGGGCGAGTACATTTTCGAAGAGTATGACACATAAGAATATCATTGAGACGAGCTCCATCGTTTTCTAGAAGAGAGAGAAATGTAGAGGAGTGCTTGTTAGTTGTGTATAGTTAGGTATCGATTATGCACAAATAATGTAGTCTGAGTAGATTGGTGTGGAGTGGAGATATTCGTGCAATATACAACACATCACCGATCCACTACTCTACAATACATCATGCAACACCACACCACGCCATATTTTATTACATTTATTTATTAATTCTTTCATTCATCCACTCACGCACTCACTCACACAGTCACTTGAAAAGCCACTCACTCACTAACTCACTCACAATATCACTAACTGAATAAATTTTCCACTCACAGTTTGCACAATGTATCGTCAGTCTGTTAGTTGAAACAGTTGATTTCAAAGTCACCATGTCACACTCGTATTTATATAGTGAATTCATGTTCTGCTGATACATGTAATATTCCAGTTGAATGTCACGTAATCACTGCATCACACAGGTGCAGCATTATTTGTGGATCACACAGTGGCATCACGTTGTGCATGTGATGTGTGATCACTTGACAGTGACTTATGAATGTGACGACAGAGAGTTGAATCGAGTGAATGGTGATGTGAATTGATGCAGATTGTGATGTTGACGATGATGATGATGATGATGATGATGATTGATGCCTGAATGCATGAATGATGAATTGATTTGATGCATGAATGGATGAATTATTGAGTGTGTGGATACATGCATGAATAATTGAATGCATGTTTGGATGAATGAATCAGTGCACTTCGGATTGAAGTTAATCCGGATTATGTGACTGTTGATTAAGTTGAATTTAGTCATCATGTGTATTGTCGAGTGTTAAATGATATTTATTGTGTTTATAGGTGTTAGGATGTTTTTGATGTGTGCAAACGATTCACGGGTGTCATGGTAGTTTGGTAATGAACTTTGAGGTGCAGCCAATTAGTTGTAGTTGAAGCTGTATACTATAGGAAAGTATTTAGATCGTAAGTTATCATGTCTGAGAGAACTATTATATTGATGAAGCGGATAATTTCCTTAGTTAAAGTTATTCTTCCCAGTATCTGTTTGGGATAGTAATGGTACGTTGAGAGAAAGATGGCTTTTTCACCCTGAGTCATCCTTCTGAATCATTGGCACATGATGCCATGGCGCATTTGCATGTGTTATCCTACTGTTGTTGAAGTATTCTCGAGAGGGAACAAACTTAGGGTGGAAGGAGAAAAATCGCTTGTTTCTGATCATAGCATTGACCCTCAAATCTAGTGCTACAGATGTATCGTGCCTAGTGGTTTGGCGTATGTGATTTACTTTATTTCTATGAATGTTAGAGGTAAGGCTATTCTCGGCCTTATTGATAGGGAGGACATTATGTGTGTTGTAATGATAGGGTGGGAATTTTGTTTTCAGTTTAACGGTAGGGTGATGGGTTAAATCGTGTGATGGTACTCTGTTCATCTCTCTATTTTGAGAGGTAAATATATCCCCCTTGAGAGTGATGTCCAAATCTACTAGATGGTTGCTAGTTTCTTTGGTTGTGAGAGATATTGTTGTATGTGTGTCTATACCAGGAGGGGTTGTGGGTGTGGATAGGCCAAATGGCATTACACTTGACATCAAATACCACGACTATTCCACAAACTAAACGTCCATTGTTGTATGCTGCTCAACATATTGTCGAGCAAGAGTTAGATTGCCTTCAAAAAGGTGGTGTCATCAAACCGGTAAATTTTCTTCGGATGGGCAGCTCCAATAGTAATCATTAAGAAGCCCAATGGAAGCATCCAAATATGTGCAAATTTTTAACAGGTCTGAATGAAGCACTAGAAGCCCTTAAGTACCTGTTGCCGCTATCAGAAGACTTATTCGCAAAGCTGAGTGGAGGAAGATACTTCGCAAATTTGGACTTGTCAGACTCTTACCTACAAATTCCAGTAGCTAAATAATGCAAACAATACATGACTATTAACACCCACAAAGGATTGTTTCGCAATAACAGACTGCTCTTTGGCGTAAAGACATCCCTATCAATCTTTCAACAGATCATGGAAACAATATTACAAGACTTTCCTGGTACCGCTGCTTAGTTAGACGATATACTCATATTGGGTGTGGACCAAGTTGATTTAGATAAGAAGCTGGATTTAGTGATCACACAAATTGGGAATTTCGGTTTCCGTTTACGTGCTGAAAAATGTGACTTCCATCTGCAGCAAGTACGTTACTTGAGATTTATAGAATTTAAAAGTGGAAGGAGACCTGATCCAAAAAACCATTGAAGCTATTATGACGATGCCACTGCCGACAGATGTTCCAACCCTACGATCCTTCTTGGGAATGGTCAGTCATTATGGCCTGTTTTTTCCAGATCTGCAACATCTGCAGGCCCCACTGAATCGTCTACTATCGAAAAATGTCAAGCGGATCTGGTCGGATGAATGCTGCTAGTCCTGCCTACAGACTTTAAAGAGTCCTGCTAAGGCTGTACAGCAACCATGGCCGAAAACAGACGCCTCCTGGAGAAGAATACATGTTGATTTCGCTGGTTTCTATACAAGGTAGAAATTATTATCCACTGTATCACCCTTAGTCAAACGGTCAAGCAGAAAGATTCTTTGATACATTACAAAGAGCTCTGAATAAAGAAGGAGGAGACAGTATGCCGACGCGAGTTTTCGACAAGTTTCCAATGTCATATCGAGCTACATCAAACCTTGATGTACCGGAGGGGATGTCATCTGCAGACTCCATGTTTGCAAGCAAAGTTTGAACCATCTTTCACAGTACGCTGCTATCCAAAAAAAAACAGACGAACCCAAAGATGAAAGGCAACAGACGGCTATCACAAGAATGAATGCTATGGAGACACTTGAATGAATATTTATATAAAATGCATCGTAACATTGAATGTGGAGTGTTGGAGAATAACTTGCATAAGTTTTTTGATAACATAAAATTAATATATCCTGTATAACGTTTCAATTTTAATTATAGATAATTAATAAGAGTTTGAGGATTTCTTATCAAATTTCGGGTTACGGTTAAGCCTTCATATTATCTGTTTATCGTATGAAAGGATGAATATTTCGTCGTCTACTTAAGAGTTTTGTGTGGGAGGCATACTTCAATAAGTCCTAGTTTGGAACCCTCTAATAAATCACTAGAATTGAGAAAAATCGGTGATCATGACTAAGACAGCTGTGATTGGTTTATTCCGTATAAGGCTTCCAAGGTCATTTCATAGTCGCTCAAGCTCGACCATGAAAGTCATGTCTACCAACATATCCATGTCTACGAAGATGCCGACAAGCTTTACAGTCGTCAGTATAAATTATGGATCCTGGTAGAACGTACATCTGGATAATCGGTATCAGTGTCCTGGCACTTCGATTTGGGACGTACTGAAAATATTCCTCCCATAATGTTCGATTGTAAATACCAAGAACCTACCAGTAAGTTTAAAGCAATTAGTACTTACCAATTCAGTTTTTAGAGATCTTCTTCTATAACATATTCTCTTCTAGATAGCTGTTTTATCTATTTCAACAATTTTTCCGATGCCTCCTAGTAACAGACTTAAACGTAACAGCATTTCTGAGCATATATCTCTACAGTACTTATACAATTAATGGTGCAGTGCAATCGCACTTACAATTATAAGGGACGATGTCAACGAACAGGCGATTGTATAACCTACAATACAACTAACTTGCAGGTTTGTCTAGGTGTTAATCTAGACTGGCTAAAGAAGCTGCCTGTTCATATTGATTTCTTTTTCCAGCAACCATCAGAACGAAAGATGAATCCATCTGTATTCTATGATTTATACGGTGAATCGACATGTCAAGACACCAAACTAAGGTTGTATTATGAAGCTAATTTGTTGTTCTGCATTGTACAATTACTTGCTATCTACATTCGTCTACTCTATTTGGTGTTAAACAGATTAAAAGGAAGGAGATTTTATTCATTGTGATTTACCTGTAATATGATTCATGGTGTATTGCTGTTACTTACGTTGTATTTCAGCAAGAATTGTTAGACATTTGATTTTCCATGTTGTGGAATGTAAACGTTCTGTATACGGGTTCTAATAATCAAAATATTTCTGAAAAGAGAGACTACATTTATGTTCACCATAATATAATTCGCCAAATGTTGAACTTATGATTTGAACGCCAAACAACTAGCCTGCGAGTTCATGAAAACCATCACAGGACTGCATGTTAAAAAACATTACTATTCTTCACTTTCATAACAAGTACAAACAACTGACCATTATTATACATTTACATTACAAGCAGTAGGTATTTTTCAAATCTCCTAGTTATATGTTATGTTAACATATTATCTAGATCCAGCAAACATGACACAAACTTAGTTAATAAATGATGATTATATGTGGAAATGAATATCCGAATGATAAAGTGCATCAGTTAGTTGAACATAAAGTATATAATCACTATCCAGTAATAATAGCACAGATATACGATTAGCTTGAAATTAGGCAAGCATCAATGAGCTTACAAGAAACAGGAGATTACCAGACACAAACTATACTTGTCTGTAGGTCGGAATGTGTATCATGCTAATGGCTACGTACTATGGTCCTGACAAGAACAAGCACTCACTAATGATGTTTCAAATGCTCCAATATATGCTATGTGGACTCACACATATCGTCTGAATGGCATCACCTACCGCAATTTATACTCAACCTGCAGACTACAGACACTAATGCTGATACCAAGAAATTTCGGATTGTTTAATTAATCAAAAATACATGAACAAAATATAATTATCTATTGCATCTACTGTCACATTGTCGCGTCAATTATAACCATCGAATGTCATTCTCAACTACTGCTGTCTTTCGAAATTAACTCCCTATCATAACTCACATTACTCAGGAACTCAGCCTTAACGATGACATTGTAAGTTTTCGAGAAAGAGAGCCTGTCAATTTTTATTTGTATCTAAATGCAGCATCTTCTAACGTAATTCATTATGTTCGTTTGCAGATAAAGAATATAAAAATGTCGTTATGTCGCTAGGATTTTTGAGAGTTTCGTGAGCGAACGGTATTATCAATACTTGTACCTCGGACGTATACCGCGACTTGTTTCCTCCCCAGCCAGCAGCTATTACAAATGACTAAGCTTGTAGGAAGATTGTATTGTGGAGCAAAAAAGAGACGAGAGAATAGTCAACCAGCAAACCAGTGAATTTGAATTTTCAAATACATCGATTTTTATATCAATCTATTTACAATGATTATTCATTAAGTGAAATCAATATTATTTAATCAATACAATGAAATACTGTCAACTGTATTTTTAGGGATTATGAATCCCTAACACCTCCCTTTTTTGAAAAATAGGATAATGACGGTGCTCCGTGCATTCGTTCGATTCTGAGTGCGGTTTGTACAACTACAAAAATTATTTAGAAAGAAAAGGAAAACATGATTAATTACAAATCACGTAAACAACTGCTATCTACCACTGCTCTCCTCCTTCACGGAATGTTGTAGGATCCTTGCGTAGTAACAGGAACAACACTTCATTGTATTGAACATGCATGGTCTTTACGCAGGTACTGATATAACTCATTTGAATTGGGGAGTCACGGATTTGACCACATCTGGGGCGTACTTTGACAACAGTGACAGTTTTCCTAGGCCTAATGCATCTCTTTGCTGAAGAATGTGGCTTCTTGGGCTGAATAGACGGTCTGGGTACACTTCTCAAACTGACTTTCTGACTCGGACTGGTGGTTGTGCTGTGCACACGTCTATTAGGAGAAGTACTTTGTAATCCTGTGGATAACGGTGAAATTTCCGTTATCTCATCACCCAGGTGTTCCACCTTTGGACTGACCTGGGTAGAAGTCTCCAGTTCTTCATCTTGCTTCTCTGGAGTAACAACACTAGGCACGCTGGAGAGAGGTACTTCTGTTTCACATGCTGTCTGGGTTTCAGAGTCAATTACGGATGTGGGCTGAAGTTGTGATTCGTCTACTGACTGTAAGCTAGTGCTGCTGATCTGAATACCCGTTTGTTCCATCGCTAAATCAATTATTCGGTGGTTTGCGATTAGAAGCTGATGCAGCAAAATGGTCGTACGCTCACTTAAAACCAACATGCTGAAATATTGACTCAGCAAGCTGCAAAAAAGATGCAAGATCAACAATAAGCTTGTGAAGCTGATTGGTCTTGATGAGACAAAACTGAGGACCGATGACCTTAAGAACGCTAAGTTTGCTTTGATACGTTGATTTTCACCCAGTCGCCAACTGTAATGTCACGACATAAAAAATCAATGACGAATCAAGAAGTGGCAGAAATAGATTCGCGTAGAAGATATACCTGCATCTTCACAACAAAACAATACCCAACATTGTTGACGTAGACGGTTAGCATTCATCATCGACATCTACTGCAGAAAGACAATCACCTTGTTGAAGTCGTTCAGAATTAGGTCCACTCTACACATCTGACAGCCTCACACATCTCACATATTCATTACATCGCAAAGAAAGTTAACACAAATTGACACAATATCACTTGAGTATATTTTAACAAGAACTATGTAAATAATGATACATCACGATAGTCAATGGAGATAAACACCCAGTCAAATTGAAATGGTGTAATCAACAAAATGGATCACAATCCGATCTTGATCAAAAGTGGAAATGCTGTTTAATCACCAACTGATTGGTGTTGATTGAGTCAATCATGCAATCAGTGTTTATAGCCTGAACCATATTTCTTCGGATACTGACCACCGTAGCCATTTCCGTGTTGTTTATTGGGACGATAATAACCAGAGTGATAATTACCACCACCATAATGTTGGTTTCGTTGATAGCCGCCTTGAAGCAATTGAGAGGGTGATCCATGTGGATCGTCGACATCATCTACATCGTCAGTGTAGTCGACATCGTCATCACTGTCATGATAATCTTCATCACCAACATCAATATGCTGACCTGTTGAGATGACTGGAGAAGAGAAAGATATGGTGAATTCACAGAGGTGCATGTAAATAATAGTAGGAAGGAAACATAAGTGACGAAGTACTGTGTGTGAATGTGTGAGTGATTGTAGTAACTACAGTGCGATATCGAATCGTGATAAAGTGCCGACACGACGTCCACACATGTGGATGAAGCAGTCGATGATGACATAGTCAGAACAATCAACTGACCAGTGCGGATTACATTATCGGAGTGATATTTACTAACAAATCATAGATGGAAACCTCCATCAAACATCCGCCAACCAATTCTGCTTAGTTGACACATTCTGAATATACAATAATCACTCACGATTCACATTAAATTAATACGTAAAATGATAACATGTCAAAATTGGTCGACACACCACTGGTCTCAACTCCATCCACATACACGTCAGTGTACGCGGACTGTCATACACAATCACTCACCTACTCACGCACTCACATTCTTCCTCGCCCACCAACCCACTCACACACTCACTCACTAACACACTTACTATTTCACTCACTCACTCACTCACTTACTCACTCACTCACTCACCTTGATCACCTAGTATGACGTGTTGCATTGGTTGGGCGAGTACATTTTCGAAGAGTATGACACATAAGAATATCATTGAGACGAGCTCCATCGTTTTCTAGAAGAGAGAGAAATGTAGAGGAGTGCTTGTTAGTTGTGTATAGTTAGGTATCGATTATGCACAAATAATGTAGTCTGAGTAGATTGGTGTGGAGTGGAGTAGAACGAATTAGTATAATTCCATTGATTTGTTATAGACTGAAACTGGTCAGTCGCTGTTGCTATATGTGCATCCTGTGCGGATCGCCTACTACCAATTCGCCCATTGCACAAACGTGACTGTCTGGACTCAGTAGTCTAGTGGTGAACGCTGTGTCGTATGACACGAACCGGACTGAGTTCGAATCCCACTGTGAACATCAACATTGGGATGCAGGTACATCCAACCGACAAGTTTCAAATAGGACGAAACGCGCGTCCTGGATTCCACTTGCCAGTCACAATACAAATTAAATGATAATTACGAATAATCGCTATATCGAGGCGATCCGCAAAGAATGCACATATAGCAACAGTGACTGACCAGTTTTAGTCTATAACAAATCAATGGGAATATACAAATTCGTTCTACTAGTCTGAGTAGATTGGTGTGGAGTGAAGATATTTGTGCAATATACAACACATCACCGATCCACTACTCAACAATAAACCATGCAACACCACACTACAACATGCCATATTTTATTACATTCATTCATTCATTAATTCATCCACTCGCGCACTCACTCACTTACTTATTTCTTCACTCACTCACTCACTTTTAAATATCACCCACTCACAAATTAACTCACTGAGTAAATTTTCCACTCACAGTTTGCACAATGTATCGTTTGCTGATTTGTCTGTCTGTTAGTTGAAACAGTTGATTTCAAAGTCACCATGTCACACTCGTATTTATATAGTGAATTCATGTTCTGCTGATACATGGAATATTCCAGTTGAATGTCACGTAATCACTGCATCACACAGGTGCAGCATTATTTGTGGATCACACAGTGGCATCACGTTGTGCATGTGATGTGTGATCACTTGACAGTGACTTATGAATGTGACGACAGAGAGTTGAATCGAGTGAATGGTGATGTGAATTGATGCAGATTGTGATGTTGACGATGATGATGATGATGATGATGATGATTGATGCCTGAATGCATGAATGATGAATTGATTTGATGCATGAATGGATGAATTATTGAGTGTGTGGATACATGCATGAATAATTGAATGCATGTTTGGATGAATGAATCAGTGCACTTCGGATTGAAGTTAATCCGGATTATGTGACTGTTGATTTATTAGAATTTGATCATCATGTGTATTGTCGAGTGTTTAATGATATTCCATGTGTTTATAGGTGTAAGATGGTTACTGATGATATTGAAATTTTAGTGGTGCCTGTCGTGTAATTTATCAACAATAAAGATAACTGTTTTTATTTCATGCTAATAAACAATGTGTATATCTTGTTATAACACAATTATCACATTCTGTCAACTGTCTATATTTTGTCTGTCAAAATAGTAATTTCGTCCACAAACAACACAAATTAATTGACAAATAACTTAATCATGTTGGTGATGATGTGAATGAGAAACTGGAATAGTCCATTTTTCCAATAAGCAATTCTCTGTTTAGAATAAAAAGTTCAGAGGTGAAACGAAAGATTGCTGGAGAACTCGCTCAACTACTAATGACCTTGAAGAACCTACTAATCAATAAAATCGCACTGATAGATGCTGGAATAGTTCCAAGAGAGAAATGGGGGAGATAAGGTCTTAGCATGCAACAGCAATATGGCTCACAAGCTTCTTCCCCATTCTGGTTGTGCGGAGGATGGTACCATAAAAATTCGTCCATATAAAGATCGCCTATGCATCAAATGCCATCGCAAAGGACACAAAGAGACCCACTGTAAAGAAAAGTTACATCGTCGTCATGCACCGAAACTTTATTGCAGAAAATATAAATCTCGTGCATTTACCAACAAAATAATAGTGGCTCAAACTAGTGCACAACATTTCAGTCAAAGAAAAGATGTTACCATGAAGGTCTACGGCCGTTGTACTCGTCCACAACTCAACAACACTTCTAAAATAACGCTTTTCAGCCAAGCAACCTGAAGGCATATTGACGAACATCCAGTGTGCCCAACAATACAGCTAGCCCACAGTGCATCCGGGGGTTATTAAATATTGTCGAAGAAAAAGGCTGTGAAGTTGCCAAGGGCAATGCAAAGGCAAATGCAACAGTATTCATCACAGAGAGTCCAGAATTAGAGTTGTTGGGTCTCGACCTTATAGAAACTCTGCAACTGGCGTCAGAGCTTCAGTTACCGAAGTAGAGTTAGGTTCATTTTATAATCAACTGTTGTCAAATTGGAAAATTACTTCGAAAGATCGAAGTTTATAGAAGGTCTACTGTGATAGATGACGGGCAGCGCCTTTCATATCACCGCATTATTGTAATGGAAATGCCAAGGTGGCAATTAAGGTGTGTGTTATGCTGTCACTAACCAATAATAGTTCTTCATCACATTAGAACCTGTGTAATGCGCAACGCTATCTTCAAAGCTATTCACTTCTCGGTAATACATCAGTTTCTCCAAGATTAATTAATGGCTATATATGAAGTTCGAGTGGAATCCGGCTGACTGCACTCCACGTAGTATAGCGAAGAAGAAATATCTTGAAGACTGGCTTGACGTTCCAGCTTTATTTCGACATCACGGACAAGGTTTCACCGTGGACTGTGGGAAAATATCTTCGTGAATCTCCGTTGAATTCCAAAAGTCATGCACTGAAATCAGTGTGACTGTTACAAAGCTGTCCACTTACACCTTCTGTTGTTGTATTTTGACAGGACAAAGCTTATTCAAGCCGCGTCTTGGCTCGCAAGATATGTCGACTACATAACTGTTGTATACTGCAGTCATTATGATTGTTCTGTTAATCGGTGTCTCATGTCCATTATGGAACAGGTCAACACCGAATTCCAGATCTCAAACTGGGTCATGAAGAGCTTTGCTCAGTAATACTGCAGATTCTGCTAAAATATATTAAGTTGATCAGGCACACTAACTTGAAATAATCGTCGCGTTTAATGAGAGATGGCTTGATATGTGTTAGAGGCGCTTGTGTTATTTTAATTTTGGTAGACAGTGTAAATCGATCAGATAGCAGCAAAAATGAAGAGGTACAACCTAACAGTGCTCGGAATCAGCGAAACCCATTTTGACTTTAACTGGACAGAAAACATTAGCTACGAGAGAAGTGATACTATACCCCGAGCACGGAGAGAAAAATGCACAACACACCCAAGGAGTCGCACTGATGCTATCCAAGAAAGCGCGCAATTCACTTGTAAGATGGGAACCATATGAACCAAGGATCGATAAAGCCTCTTTCAAGACAATGAAGAAGGGGATTACAATCAACATTGTCCAATGTTATGCACTCACTAAGGACAGAAACGACAAAGACAAAGATCAGTTTTATGATAGGGTGCAGTCAATCACAGCGAAGTGTCCAATAATGGACCTGACAACCTGATTCGGGACCTAAACGCCAAATTCGGGAATTGACAACACTGGATACGCGAACATCATGGGACAACAGGGACTAAGAGAGAGAAATGAGAATGCTGAAAGATTAGCAAATCTATGCACTTTCAACAAAATTGTTATAGATGGTACAATATTTACCAACAAACCCATACACAAGGTTATTTGGGTCTCACCGGATCATACTACAGAGAATCAAATCGATCATATATGCATCAATAAAAATATTCAGAAGATCAATAAATGATGTGAGAAACGGGAGAGAAGCTGATATAACTTCAGATCACCACCAGTGGTTACCGAAATGAAACTGAAACTAAGGGAGCAATGGATAATTAGGGTAACAATATGACAACGATTCAATACAGTCTGTCTTCGAGATATTGATGTACTTAAAGAATTTGAAATAACACTAAACAAAAGATTTCAATCCTAGTTTGCGACTGCAAAAGTCTGTGTAACCTGTCATTAGATGATTGCTCAGATACGGCTAACAAGAACAGAATAATGGACGCTGATTATCAAATAATTATTGATCTTGTAGAATTATTGGCCTAAAACATGAAAGTAGATAGGACGAAACGGTCGGCAAAACAGACTCAAACTCTTCTTGTTTGAAGGTTGCATAACCTATAATAAGATGATTGCACAGATACGGTAGAAAGAACAGAACTCATGTCGTGAAGAATCAAGTACGACAATCTTATTTTATATGTAACCTGTGAGCTTACGAGCCTAACATCATTAAATGACACGAGGTTGAACTGTCGGCCAACAAACTCAAACACCTCTTGTCTGTAGGTCGGAATGTGTATCATGCTAATGGCTACGTACTATGGTCCTGACAAGAACAAGCACTCACTAATGATGTTTCAAATGCTCCAATATATGCTATATTGACTCACACATATCGTCTAAATGGCATCACCTACTGCAATTTATACTCAACCTGCAGACTACAGACACTAATGCTGATACCAAGAAATTTCGGATTGTTTAATTAATCAAAAATACATGAACAAAACATGAATATCTATTGCATCTACTGTCACATTGTCGCGTCAATTATAACCATCGAATGTCATTCTCAACTACTGCTGTCTTTCGAAATCAACTCACTATCATAACTCACACTACTCAGGAACGCAGCCTTAACGATGACATTGTAAGTTTTCGAGAAAGAGAGCCTGTCAATTTTTATTTGTATCTAAATACAGCATCTTCTAACGTAATTCATTATTTATTTTCGCAGATACAGAATATAAAAATGCTGTGGTTCATTTTGAAATCAATGACGAATCAAGAAGTGGCAGAAATAGATTCGCGTAGAAGATATGCCTGCATCTTCACAACACAACAATACCCAACATTGTTGACGTAGACGGTTAGCATTCATCATCGACATCTACTGCAGAAAGACAATCACCTTGTTGAAGTCGTTCAGAATTAGGTCCACTCTACACATCCGACAGCCTCACACATCTCACATATTCATTACATCGCAAAGAAAGTTAACACAAATTGACACAATATCACTTGAGTATATTTTAACAAGAACTATGTAAATAATGATACATCACGATAGTCAATGGAGATAAACACCCGGTCAAATTGAAATGGTGTAATCAACAAAATGGATCACAATCCGATCTTGATCAAAAGTGGAAATGCTGTTTAATCACCAACTGATTGGTGTTGATTGAGTCAATCATGCAATCAGTGTTTATAGCCTGAACCATATTTCTTCGGATACTGACCACCGTAGCCATTTCCGTGTTGTTTATTGGGACGATAATAACCAGAGTGATAATTACCACCACCATAATGTTGGTTTCGTTGATAGCCGCCTTGAAGCAATTGAGAGGGTGATCCATGTGGATCGTCGACATCATCTACATCGTCAGTGTAGTCGACATCGTCATCACTGTCATGATAATCTTCATCACCAACATCAATATGCTGACCTGTTGAGATGACTGGAGAAGAGAAAGATATGGTGAATTCACAGAGGTGCATGTAAATAATAGTAGGAAGGAAACATAAGTGACGAAGTACTGTGTGTGAATGTGTGAGTGATTGTAGTAACTACAGTGCGATATCGAATCGTGATAAAGTGCCGACACGACGTCCACACATGTGGATGAAGCAGTCGATGATGACATAGTCAGAACAAACAACTGACCAGTGCGGATTACATTATCGGAGTGATATTCACGAACAAATCATAGATGGAAACCTCCATCAAACATCCGCCAAACAATTCTGCTTAGTTGACACATTCTGAATATACAATAATCACTCACGATACACATCAAATCAATACGTAAAATGATAACATGTCAAAATTGGTCGACACACCACTAGTCTCAACTCCATCCACATACACGTCAGTGTACGTGGACTGTCATACACAATCACTCACCTACTCACGCACTCACTTTTTTCCCCGCTTACCAAACTCCCCACACTCTTACTTACTCACTTACTCACCTTGATCACCTGGTATGACGTGTTGCATTGGTTGGGCGAGTACATTTTCGAAGAGTATGACACATAAGAATATCATTGAGACGAGCTCCATCGTTTTCTAGAAGAGAGAGAAATGTAGAGGAGTGCTTGTTAGTTGTGTATAGTTAGGTATCGATTATGCACAAATAATGTAGTCTGAGTAGATTGGTGTGGAGTGGAGATATTCGTTCAATATACAACACATCACCGATCCACTACTCCACAATACATCATGCAACACCACACCACGCCATATTTTATTACATTTATTTATTAATTCTTTCATTCATCCACTCACGCACTCACTCACACAGTCACTTGAAAAGCCACTCACTCACTAACTCACTCACAATATCACTAACTGAATAAATTTTCCACTCACAGTTTGCACAATGTATCGTCAGTCTGTTAGTTGAAACAGTTGATTTCAAAGTCACCATGTCACACTCGTATTTATATAGTGAATTCATGTTCTGCTGATACATGGAATATTCCAGTTGAATGTCACGTAATCACTGCATCACACAGGTGCAGCATTATTTGTGGATCACACAGTGGCATCACGTTGTGCATGTGATGTGTGATCACTTGACAGTGACTTATGAATGTGACGACAGAGAGTTGAATCGAGTGAATGGTGATGTAAACTGATGCAGATTGTGATGTTGACGATGATGATGATGATGATGATTGATGCCTGAATGCATGAATGATGAATTGATTTGATGCATGAATGGATGAATTATTGAGTGTGTGGATACATGCATTAATAATTGAATGCATGTTTGGATGAATGAATCAGTGCACTTTGGATTAAATTTATTCTGGATTAAACGACTGTTGTTTACTTCAATGTTGATCATAATGTGAATCTTGTTTTGAAATTAAATTATGTCAATCTGATATGAGTTTGGTTATTCTATATCTGTCTCTCATCTTCACATCTTCAGCTCTAATGGTACACGAGCTAATGTACTTCAAATTGGTGGTACTGACTTCTACATGGCACTGCCTAAACTATTTGCAATATCACTGTCTACTGCATGCTACGCTACACTATGAAAAGCTGCATATGTGATTGATGACAAACCATACCATTTTGATCATGCCAGTGAATTGGTATGCTTTCATGCACAAAGTGCTACTAGAGAATAAACTATTATTATTATCATTATAATTAAGGATATGCGTATTCTGTCTATCTCTTCCATTTAAATAACATCAACACTCCAACTGCATTGATAAACACCATTATGATTTTAAGGACGCGGTTAGTGTTTGTTATGGCTTGTGCGATTCTGCCGATTTGTCATTCCTTTCAGAATTCAGCAAGTTAATCTCGAATTATCGGGCCTACTGAATCTGTCATTCGCCTTATCAACACGCTTATGAACAAACTTCCGTGTGCAAAATGCAAAGTTATCCATTTGTATTTCTCCTTATTGTTAACTTCTTGTTTCTTGAGTAGACTTGCAAAAATTAGTTTATTTTACTATGTGCTAGTGATTGTTCATGTTTTCCAAGTTTCTCTAAAATAAACGCGTAGCAGAGATGCAGTTGCGTCTATACTGTGTTTTATTGAGAATTCACCACTCTTTCATCATCTGACACTGATACAATTTACGTTCTCAAATATCGAGATTGTTTGTCACGTATTTCGCCTAATTGTGCTATTATTATTTATGAATTCTTCACTGTTGGACTGGCTAACCATTTCGAACATGTGTACTTCAATTTCTTGTGTCTATTTTGTTTGTACGCAAGTATCAAGAAAGATGAGATGTTGGTTCTATTGAACGATGTGTAGCCAGATTGATTTGCATAATTGGTCGACATCGATTATAAAAACTGTAATTCATTAGGGACTACATGCATTCAGCATTCGAAATCAGTACTATCGTAGACAGACAAATATAAATGAATAACAACACATGCACCACTACCTTACATATTATCATCAATAACGATCTTACACCTATAACCACACTGAACATCATGATACACTCTACAATACACATGATGATCAAATTCAACTTAATCAACAGTCACATAATCCGGATTAACTTCAATCCAAAGTGCACTGATTCATTCATCCAAACATGCATTCAATTATTCATGCATGTATCCACACACTCAATAATTCATCCATTCATGCATCAAATCAATTCATCATTCATGCATTCAGGCATCAATCATCATCATCATCATCATCATCATCATCGTCAACATCACAATCTGCATCAATTCACATCACCATTCACTCGATTCAACTCTCTGTCGTCACATTCATAAGTCACTGTCAAGTGATCACACATCACATGCACAACGTGATGCCACTGTGTGATCCACAAATAATGCTGCACCTGTGTGATGCAGTGATTACGTGACATTCAACTGGAATATTCCATGTATCAGCAGAACATGAATTCACTATATAAATACGAGTGTGACATGGTGACTTTGAAATCAACTGTTTCAACTAACAGACAGACAAATCAGCAAACAATACATTGTGCAAACTGTGAGTGGAAAATTTATTCAGTTAGTGATTTTGTGAGTGGGTGATATTGTGAGTTGGTTAGTGGCTGTTTAACTGACTCGGTGAGTGAGTGCGTGAGTGGATGAATGAATGAATGAATAAATGTAATAAAATGTGGTGTGATGTGGTGTGGTGTTGCATGATGTATTGTGGAGTAGTGGATCGGTGATGTGTTGTATATTGCACGAATATCTCCACTCCACACCAATCTAATCAGACTACATTATTTGTGCATAATCGATACCTAACTATACACAACTAACAAGCACTCCTCTACATTTCTCTCTCTTCTAGAAAACGATGGAGCTCGTCTCAATGATATTCTTATGTGTCATACCCTTCGAAAATGTACTCGCCCAACCAATGCAACACGTCATACCAGGTGATCAAGGTGAGTGAGTGAGTGAGTGAGTGAGTGAGTGAGTGAGTGAGTGAGTGAAATAGTAAGTGTGTTAGTGAGTGAGTGTGTAAGTGGGTTGGTAAGCGAGGAAGAATGTGAGTGCGTGAGTAGGTGAGTGATTGTGTATGACAGTCCACGTACACTGACGTGTATGTGGATGGAGTTGAGACTAGTGGTGTGTCGACCAATTTTGACATGTTATCATTTTACGTATTAATTTAATGTGTATCGTGAGTGATTATTGTATATTCAGAATGTGTCAACTAAACAGAATTGTTTGGCGGATGTTTGATGGAGGTTTCCATCTATGATTTGTTCGTGAATATCACTCCGATAATGTAATCCGCACTGGTCAGTTGATTGTTCTGACTATGTCATCATCGACTGCTTCATCCACATGTGTGGACGTCGTGTCGGCACTTTATCACGATTCGATATCGCACTGTAGTTACTACAATCACTCACACATTCACACACAGTACTTCGTCACTTATGTTTCCTTCTTACTATTATTTACATGCACCTCTGTGAATTCACCATATCTTTCTCTTCTCCAGTCATCCCAACAGGTCAGCATATTGACGTTGGTGATGAAGATTATCATGACGGTGATGACGATGTCGACTACACTGACGATGTAGATGATGTCGATGATCCACATGGATCACCCTCTCAATTGCTTCAAGGCGGCTATCAACGAAACCAACATTATGGTGGTGGTAATTATCACTCTGGTTATTATCGTCCCAATAAACAACACGGAAATGGCTACGGTGGTCAGTATCCGAAGAAATATGGTTCAGGCTATAAACACTGATTGCATGATTGACTCAATCAACACCAATCAGTTGGTGATTAAACAGCATTTCCACTTTTGATCACGATCGGATTGTGATCCATTTTGTTGATTACACCATTTCAATTTGACCGGGTGTTTATCTCCATTGACTATCCTGATGTATCATTATTTTCATAGTTCTTGTTAAAATATACTCAAGTGATATTGTGTCAATTTGTGTTAACTTTCTTTGCGATGTAATGAATATGTGAGATGTGTGAGGCTGTCGGATGTGTAGAGTGGACCTAATTCTGAACGACTTCAACAAGGTGATTGTCTTTCTGCAGTAGATGTCGATGATGATTGCTAACTGTCTACGTCAACAATGTTGGTTTTTTTTCGCTGTGGCAGTATGTAATGCCATTCAGGCGATATGTTTTTGAGTCCATATAGCATATATTTGAGCATCTGAAACATCATTAGTGAGTGCTTGTTTTTGTCAGGACCATTGTAAGTAGCTATAAGCATAAAACACATTTCGACCTACAGAGAATAATAGTTTGAGTTTGTTGGCCGACAGTTCCACTCTGTTTCATTTTATGATGTTAGGCTCGTAAACTCACAGGTTGCATGAAAGTCAGGTTGTCGTACTCGATACTCAACGACACGAGTTCTGTTCTCGTTAACTGTACCTAAGTAATCATCTTATGACAGGTTATACAGACTTCTGTAGCCGCAAACTAGATACTAGATACCCGATTGTTATGTCTGGGGTCAGTTAGGAGAAGTATGAATTAGTATTATAGGTGGAGAGGAGTATTGTGTCTGGTGACTGGATGAGTCTCTACCAGAAACTAGCAAATTGTTAATATGCATCAAGAGACGAGTAAGTTATCCGAGTAGTAGGTTTGAATGGTATGTGGATGATGATATAGCAGTATATATTGAACTGACTAATAGTGAGTGGATGGCAAAACTTGTGAACTAACTTTAAATTCTGGCCGCCTAATAATAATAATAATAATATTCTCAGGTAGCTTTTGTACATGAGAAGTAACCAGTTGACAGTCTTTATCAGAGTGATATATAATGTTTTTAATAGGGAATATATCGTTAGTTATTTTCTGAAAATCATGCTATATGAAGTCATTGATTATTATTTATAAAGTTAACTGTTACAAGTTCCAGAATTTTCAGTTGTTAGGAATTAGCGACTTCTAATGTATTGTAGAACACTTCCAGCTGTAATCGTAGAAAATAGTTGTGGGTAAGCAGAATGGATCATAGAGACTATCTAGAATCGGGCAAGGACTGAGTATTTGATATTAGGTTATAAGATCCAATTTATGTGGGTCGGTCTAGAACGGTGAGTTCTTGATGCGTTCATTTCGTTCTTAACCATCGTTTGGAGAAAGTTGCTTAAAGGAGACCAATTCCATAGGAGAGCAGATCATAAACTCGTGTCGACAGTGATATAGAAGGACATATGAAATAGAAAGAATATAAACGAATTTTTAATTAGTGGGAGCAAAATAATCAATATTATTCCAGAATCTTTTTGCATCGCTTTCTTTTGGTCACTATGTAGTGTTTGTAGTTTTAGAGGCTTGATAAGCCATTGCTGGTTGAACAAGTGGTAAGTCGTCAACGAATTTGTATAAGTTGTAGCGGTAAACAATCCCCAAAATAAATAGTTGCATAAGCTCTCGACATTGATGCTGACCACGTTTGTTTTAGCGGACACTACTAGTTGAAGGCGCGCGGTCACGCATCTTCACCAGATCACGACTCGAAACACGTTACTATCCCATTAAAGCTCTGTTCACGATAAAATATAATTTCGCTTCCATCCTTCATTGCCTTCTGATTTCTCATTTGCAAGAGTGGGGTCCATTCGATAGAAGTATCTTTGGTTATACGACAAGCGCAACTTGGTCATATATCCGGGGAACGCTTCATTGGTGAGCCCGACGTGATCTGGAAACGATCATTTACTGTGAGTCCGTTCCTTTTTATAGTTTTAAACAGAGTATTATTGGTGGTTTTATTATTTTTTTCACCGCATATTGTTTACAGTAATTTCGTATTTGCATTCATTACTATTTTTATGATATGTGATTAGACTCCTAAGCTTATTAGGATTAGAACCCCTACACCTCCAAACTTTTAGCTCATTCATTTCTGTACAGATAATGTAGAAACCTGGTTCTGCTACGCATTGAGACCAATGTGTGACAGATCCACGCGTCCAATTTCTGGCGGTTTTAAGGTCGTTTTTGCGTGAATTGAACAGGTACGTCACCCCTTCTTTTTCCAGTTTTGACTGCCTAGGACCGTACGAACAGCTCAAAAGATCAATTCTCAAACGAGGAGATTTGTCCGACAGACAACAACTTTACGAGTTGTTTCACACCATTAGGCTTGGTAGCGGTTCAGCGACCAAGATGTTATTGCGTATGAGGGAAGTAATTGGTTGACATACTTTTGACGAACGACTCTTCCGTCAACTCTTCTTATGAAAACTGTCACAACAAGTGCGAGCAGTATTAGTAACATTTAACAACAATCCAGTAGACAAACTAGCTTCATCTGCTGATCGAATTCTGGAGATCACCAGAACTTGCCACAATGAGGTTTATTCTGGCGCAGAAGTCAGCGTCCTTCCTGCAACTTCATCTGATCGTCAACATGAAGCTGCAGTTATTCTACAGGCAGCTGACAAAAAACAAATAGCCACATATGAAAAAAAATTGTCTGCTTAAACGTGGGGTTGCGCAAACCCATACACTGGATTTTCACTATTGTCCATGTGAAAATACCTATCATAGGCATAGATTTACTAAGCTACCACAACTTGCTTGTGGACGCCAGCTAAACATGGCTAGTCGACAGCAACACAAAGCTGTACGTACGTAAAAAACCACTGCTACAGGTTGTAGCATATGTCTTCTTCTCTTTAAACATTTAAATAACCCTTATTTCTCAGCCAATACTTGACAAGTATCCGGACCTGAATAAGGCGACATCGAAGTTGTCATGTGTAACCAGCAATGTTACACATCACATCACGACTACAGTACAACCTGTATTCTCCGAAGCACGCCGATTAGCACCCGAAAAATTAAGGGTTGCTAAAAACGAATTCGACCATACGATTGACCTGGGAATAATCCACCCATCCGGCAGCCCATGGTCGTCTCCATTACATATGGTCCCGAAGTAAGACAGCAATTATTGGCGTCCTACAAGTGATTATCGGCGTCTAAACGCACAAACTACGCCAGATCGTTACTTTTTACCTCACATCCACGACCTAACGGCCACGTTGAACGGAATGACAGTATTCTCAAAAATTGATCTAGTAAAGCCTACAATCGAATACCGATGGCCGAAAATGACATCTCGAAAACGGCTATTGTAACCCCGTTACGATTTCCTCCTAATGCCCTTCGGCTTGAGGAATGCAGCACAAACGTTTCAACGTTTCATCGATGACGTGTTCCGCGGGCTTGACTATGTCCATGCATATGTCGACGACTGCTTGATAGCAAGCTCAGACAAAGAAATACACATGAAACATTTGGACACAGCTTTGAAAAGACTGCACTAATACGGAATTACTATTAATATACAAAAATGTCAAATCGGAACAACTTCGTTAGACTTGATGGGGCATACCAATAATGCAAATGGTATACAGCCTCAAAAACACAAGGTGGCGGCAATTCTGGAGTATCCGGAATCAACAACCAATAAGCAGTTACGAGCTTTCAACGGATTGGTAAGTTTCTACAGACGATTTATCTCCAACTGTGCATCTATTATGAAACCCCTAACAATTCAGTTTCGTGGGAATAAAAAGGTGGTCACAATGGATTCAGAATCAAAGAAAGCCTTCGTTGCAACTAAAGAGGCGATAGCCAATGTAACTATGCTGGCACACTGCAACACTGAAGCTCCCTTCAGCATTGCAGTCGACACTTCTGATTCAGCCATTAGTGCAGTTCTGCAACAATGGACTGGCCAAGCTTGGCAGCCCTTAGCATTCTTCTCAAGACGGTTAAACGGCACTTAATCAAGATACAGCACTTTTGAACGTGAAATACTAGCCATGTACTGTGCCGTACGTCATTTTCAACATTCCATCGAAGGCCGGGAATTTGTAATATTCACCGGTCATAAACCACTGACGTTTTCGATGAAATCATTTTCAGATAAGTACTCTCCACGAGAGTCACGTCATCTTGACTATATCTCCTAATTCTCTACTGACAAACGACATATATCGGGAGCTAACTATGTAGTTGCCGACGCTTTATCGAGAATACATTCCTTGAATCGTATCCAAGGAATCAACCTTGTTGAACTAGCTCAACTTCAAAGTGAAGATATCGATTCTCATCACAAGTTAGCCGCAACGACGCTCCAACTCCATACTAAAACGATTAAAAAAGGTAAGAACACTATAATTTGTGATTCTTCTACAGGCACAGCCCGTCCAGTCGTCCCCAGAAGTTATCGACGAGTCATCTTCGACACGTTGCACAACCTTTCTCATCCTGGAATTCGTGCTACAAGTAAACTGATTACTGAGAGATTCTGCTGGTCAAAAATGAATAAGAATATTGAAGAATGGGCGCGCACTTGCATAGCCTGCCAGAAGAACAAAGTAATTTAACATAATAAATGCTCCCTAGGCACTTTCCTAACCCCTGACGCTCGATTTGACCACATCCATCTTGATTTGGTAGGACCCTTACCAAAGTCGAATGGATTTTCTTATCTTCTGACATGCGTGGACCGATTCACACGCTGGCCAGGAGCGATTCCACTCAAAGACATCACTAGTAAAACGATTGCTCGCGCTTTCGGCGAACGATGGGTAGCCAACTTTGGTTGTCCATCTATAATAATGACAGACCGTGGACGTCAGTTTGAATCTGGAATAATCCACGCTCTGACCAATTTACTTGGAACAACGCTTTTTAGGACGATCGCCCACCACTCACATTCTAACGGTTTGGTAGAAAGATTCCATTGACAACTGAAAGCATCACTTTCAGCTACAAACATCCTCCAGTGGATCGATGCCTTACCATTAGTTTTACTCAGGATTCGCAGCACTAGTGAAGGAAGATATTGGATGTAGTGTCACTGAATTAGTCTACGGAACTGACTCTTCGAATACCTAGGTGAGTTTGTGGAAACCGCCTTCACTTCGACAAACCTGGATCTGAATTCTTACGTGAACCGGCTTACAAATGCTATGCGTTCAGTTAAGCCAGTTCAAACTCGACAACAATGGACAGACACCTTTATCCAACCTGCCTTAAAATATAGTACACACGTTTTCGCACGTCGTGATGCTGTACGCCGACCTCTCGACGCAACTTACGAAGGGCTATGCAAGGTTATTAAACGTGAAACAAAGTACTAAACGATCGACAAAAATGGTCAGGTGGATAACGTCAGCATTGACCGCCTCAAAGCAGCCTACCCAGAAGGTACACATTTTAGTGTCAAAACTCGCTGCAACACCTGCAAAACGTGACATGAACGAAGTCGTTACGCCGCAAGCAATGACTAACACGCAAGTGGAAGTATTAAAGAGCTCCGTAACGCCGAAAGCTACGCGTTCTGGTAGAAAAGTACGATTTGAGGAACACCTAAACGAATATTATGTCTACTAATTTCCTCCCGCTACCTACGTACGTATAACATTTTTCTTGTTGTTATCTTAAAATAAATAATAACAAAGAAAAAATAAAAATCGATAAACTCATTATTGTTATTTTTTTAAATAAAATAATTTAACTGTGTGCATTTTATAAATTTTCGTGTCAAAAAAGGCGTTTCATTGTTTGTTGTCGGTGTCTAACACGTTTTTAGGGATGCATTGAGTTAACAATAAATACTTTTTGTATACAAAATGCACAAATTTAAATTTTATTTTCTCTTTTCGACTTCCAGGCCGTCTGGAAACAAACAGAAGGACGTGGAAGGAACAAAGACCTTTTCATGTACAATTATTTTACGCAACGACACCATAGTGTATGGACTGACGTCTAGAAGCTGCACTACATTGCAAGCTATCGAA
Organism: Schistosoma japonicum; assembly: GCA_025215515.1. Lineage (NCBI taxonomy): Eukaryota > Metazoa > Platyhelminthes > Trematoda > Strigeidida > Schistosomatidae > Schistosoma > Schistosoma japonicum. The sequence continues at coordinate 44,192,281 of CM046064.1, forward strand.
GGAACGTTTACCAATGTCAAACAAATTGGGTTTTATCCTTTTGGCTGGCACGTCTTAGGTTTCTCACGAACCCATTAGGGAGGGGAGTTAGCTATAGCGGTAAATAATTTCCAAAAAAAATAGTTGCATAAGCTTTCGACATTGATGCTGACCACGTTTGTTTTAGCGGACATTACTAGTTGAAGGCGCGCGGTCACGCATCTTCACCAGATCACGACTCGAAACACGTTACTATCCCATTAAAGCTCTGTTTACGATAAAATATAATTTCGCTTCCATCCTTCATTGCCTTCTGATTTCTCATTCGTAAGAGTGATGTCCATTCCATAGAAGTATCTTTGGTTATACGACAAGCACAACTTGGTCATATATCCGGGGAACGCTTCAAAGTCTTTAGATTATAGGTATGTGGTGACCAGTCGTTTGAACCTTAGGATAGAGTCAGTAGTGCGAATATTTTGTGGTAGCTTATTCCAGAGTTTGCTGTAGAGTACGATAAAGAACTTACAGCGTTGTTGTGCTTAGTATTTATTGATAAGTAATGTTGCCTCATAGTTTCGAAGATCGTATCTAGGCGTTTGGTTCCTTTGGGGAGAGAAGGCTGAGAATGATATTCCGGTGGAAAATATCAATTTATGTCGTAGTCAGCGATGACTCAGGGGTTCTAAGGAGAGTGTTTTACATCTAGCCATGTAGTTCATGTTGCTGTTGGTTCCTAGAATTCGGTGTGTAAAACTTCTTTGTACGCTTTCTATACGTGTCATGTCTATGCTATTCATGCTCGAGAAGATAAATGTGCAGTACTTGAGTGTAGGTCTTACACATCTTAAACGATGTAAGTTTAGCCTTCCTTGTAAAGAAGTTTTTAACAAGAAAGCCTGTTAATTTTTTAGTTTTCGAGACCATAGAGGAGGCGTGCTCTGTGAACTTCAAGTTACCTGAGTATTTGATGCCCAAATCGCTTGTTGATTGGAGTATTTGGACTTTAGACCCATTTAGATAAAAAGTGAACTGGGGGTTATGGTCGCCTATGTGCATGATTCCACATTTACTATGGTTAAGTGGTAGTTGTTATTTTTGGCTCCAGGTAGTTAGGCTATCGAGGTCCTTTTAACTTAGAGTCATGTCTTCAAAAACATCCGGTGTATAGCTGTATACTATCTTAAGATCATCCGCATATAAATACGGTCGACCATGTTTTATAACGTTAATTATGTCATATATGCAAATGATGAACAATAAAGGGCCCAGTACACTTTCTTTTATTACGCCGCTAGTAGTTATTTAAGGTAATGGATGGCTATTATTATACTTTACTGTTTGCCGTCTTCCTTCTAGGAAAGATGCAAGCCATGAGTGAAGCGGGTCTTTGACCCCGTATGACTTTAGCTTAATGAGTAGTCGTTTATGCGGGACTTTGTCAAAAGCTTTACTGAAGTCGAGAAATAAAGCGGATACTATAAGTCTTTTGTCTCGATGCGTAGCTATGTCATCTAGATAGTCTAGCATGCATGTGTCACAAGACCTAGTTTTTAAGAATCCATGTTGGGATGGGAAGAGCAGTTCGTTCTTAAGTAGATAACGGAGTAATTCCACCTTGATTATATTTTCCATTACTCTTGATACAACAGAGGTTAGGTTGATAGGGCGGTAGTTCTCTATATTTCCTACAGGTCCGGATCTAAACTTAGGAATGACACATGTAGTTTTCCATAGGGTAGGGTAGCATACAGTGGAGAGTGATATTGCAAATAGTTTAAGAAGTGCCAGGTGGAAGTCAGTACCACCATATTTGAGTACATTGGCTGGTATACCATCAGGGCCCAAGGCGTATGAGTGTTTAAGCGTAGTGATGGCCTTCGCAATATTTTCTATAGTGAAAAAATATCCCTTATTTTGCATAGTGGTGGCGTAATAGGTTCGTTCTCATCTATGTGGTTTTCAATGGTATGTGTAGTGGTAAAGTGCTCATTGAATAAATCAGCTATATGTCAAGGGTCATCATATATTTTATTGCCACAGATTAACAGGTTTCCACCCTTTATCTTAGTGCTACTGATTTTGTTTTGGAGGGTCTTGAGAAGTCTTGTAGGGTTATTTTGTATAGTAGCCTGTTTTTCAAGTGCGATTTTCATCTGAGTACGATCCGCCTCGGCCTTAATATATTTTTTTCATAGTTATCAGAGAGGAAAAATCTTTTAACTTGTAGAATTTAGATGCATGTCTACATAGGCTTCTTCGTACAGTAGTGGTGATAAGCGTGCAGTTCGGAATGTTGGGTTTAGTATATCTTATAGGTGCAACTATGTCAAGCGTATTGTAAGCGCTGTAGTAAAGTATATCAGTCAGCTTATCAGGATCATCTTCTGTGAGATAGTTGTTCTAGTCAAGGCGTCTAAAGTGCGAGATGACGCTCGTCCAGTTTATCTTGTGGAAGGGTCTGCTGGGTATTGTAACCGGACATTTATACATTGTAGTTTCTAAGTTGAAGTTGCACATGACAATATTGTGGTCACTACCTGGGAATTGTTTCCCTGTATGGACGGTACATGGGATGAGTTCATGTGTAAAAACTAAATCCAAAGTGTTTTTGTATCTGGTAGGGCTACGGACATACTGCGACCAGCCACCAAGCTCTAGACTTTCCATAAGTAAGTCATAGCGCTTCGGTGCCTTGGCGGAAAACCATGAGATATCAGGCATATTAAAGTCTCCACAAATAACCTTACCTGTAAAGGGTAGGGCACAAGCCAGTGTAAAATTGTCTGACAGTAAGGTTATATCCTCTGTTGATGGGTTAAAGTGGTGGTATACACAGCCGAATAAGTAAGAATCCGAGACAGTAGGTCTCATAACAATCCACACTGAGTCTTGTAATTTATTCAGGCCTGCTGTATCAAACAGAAGTTAGTTTAATTTCGAGTTAACATACATAAGACAACCTCCTCCGCGTCCATGTAGCCTGTCACTACGATACAGTTTATAACTATCTAGAGATATACTTAGATCAGAGACATAAGGGGTAATCCATGCCTCAGTTACCGTAATAATTGAGGGTTGGCAGATTGATGCAAGCAGAGCTAAGTCGATCATTTTGTTGCATACTGATTGTGCGTTTAATAAGCAGAGATTGAGCGCGAGTTGCCAATAAGGTTGAAGTTGTTTGAAGAATCAAGAATGAAGAGGTCAGGCTTAGAATTTAGGATGAGATTTTGATTTGGGATTAATCGTCGAGCTTCACATTGTTCAGATACTAAAGGGTAGATATTGGGTGACTGCTTCACAAGATTAGTGTTTCGGTCGTCACTGCGATCGTTGTTTTTCATGCACAAAGTGCTTGAGATAAGAAAAGACAGGTTGCTATTAGACTGTTTACTAAGTAGTGGCAGAACTGGAGGTTGGAAGTGTTTGGTCTCGTTACTAGTTGCTGACTTAGTAACGGCTGCAGGGGCAATGAGTATAGATGGAAAGGGTTGTGAATTGTCGTGTGAGGATACTCTGAAAAAGGATTCGGGTGCGCAAACGAGACACAGGGATCATAGTAGTTTGGTAATGAGCTATGAGGTGCAGCCAAGTAGTTGTAGTTAAAGCCATTCATTATAGGAAAGTATTTAGATCGTAAGTTATCATGTCTGAGAGAACTATTATATTGATGAAGCGGGTAAATTCCTAAGTTAAAATTATTCTTCCCAGTATCTGTTTGGGATTGTAACGGTACGGGGAGAGAAAAAAGGCTTTTCCGCCCTGATTCATTCTTCTGGATCATTGGCACATGATGCCTTGGCGCATTTGTATGTGTCATCCTACTGTTGTTGAAGTATTCTCGAGAGGAAACAAACTTAGGGTGGGAGGAGAAAAATCGCTTGTATCTGATCATAGCATTGACCCTCAAATCCAGTGCTACAGATGTATCGTGCCTAGTGGTTTGGCGTTTGTGATTTACTTTATTTCTATGAATGTTAGAGGTAAGGCTATTCTCGGCCTTATTGATAGGGAGGACATTATGTATGTTGTAATGATAGGGTGGGAATTTTGTTTTCAGTTTAACGGTAGGGTGATGGGTTAAATCGTGTGATGTTACTCTGTTCATCTCTCTATTTTGAGAGGTAAATACATCCTCCTTGAGAGTGATGTCCAAATCTACTAGATGGTTGCTAGTTTTTTCGGTTGTGAGAGATATTGTTGTATGTGTGTCTATACCAGGAGGGGTTGTGGGTGTGGATAGGCCAAATGGCATTACACTTGACATCAAATACCACGAATATTCCACAAACTAAACGTCCATTGTCGTATGCTGCTCAATATATTGTCGAGCAAGAGTTAGATTGCCTTTAAAACGGTGGTGACATCAAACCGGTAAATTTTTTTCGGATGGGCAGCTCCAATAGTAATCATTAAGAAGCCCAATGGAAGCATCCAAATATGTGCAAATTTTTAACAGGTCTGAATAAAGCACTAGAAGCCCTTAAGTACCTGTTGCTTCGGCGTCACAGAGGTCCTGATGACTGATAACCGTACTCAATTCGGGTAGTCCGCATTTCGACGTTTCTGCAGCAAAAACAAAATCACGCACATGCGATCTCCACTGTATCACACTTAGTCAAACGGTCAAGCAGAAAGATTCTTTGATACATTACAAAGAGCTCTGAATAAAGAAGGAGGAGACAGTATGCCGACGCGAGTTTTCGACAAGTTTCTAATGTCATATCGAGCTACATCAAACCCTGATGTACCGGAGGGGATGTCATCTGCAGACTCCATGTTTGCAAGCAAAGTTTGAACCATCTTTCACAGTATGCTGCTATCCAAAAAAAACAGACGAACCCAAAGATGAAAGGCAACAGACAGCTATCACAAGAATGAATGCTATGGAGTCACTTGAATGAATATTTATATAAAATGCATCGTAACATTTAATGTGGAGTGTTGGAGAATAACTTGCATAAGTTTTTTGATAACATAAAATTAATATATCCTGTATAACGTTTCAATTTTGATTATAGATAATTAATAAGAGTTTGAGGATTTCTTATTAAATTTCGGGTTACGGTTAAGCCTTCATATTATCTGTTTATCGTATGAAAGGATGAATATTTCGTCGTCCAATTAAGAGTTTTGTGAGTGAGGCATACTTCAATATGTCCAAGATTGGAACCCTCTAATAAATCACTAGCATTGAGAAAAATCGGTGATCATGACTAAGACAGCTGTGATTGGTTCATTCCGAATAAGGCTTCCTAGGTCATTTCATAGTCGCTCAAGCTCGACCATGATAGTCATGTCTACCAACATATCCATGTCTACGAAGATGCCGACAAGCTCTACAGTCGTCAGTATAAATTATGGATCCCGGTAGAACGTACATCTGGATAATTGGTATCAGTGTCCTGGCACTTCGATTTGGGACGTTCTGAAAATATTCCTCCCATAATGTTCGATTGTAAATACCAAGAACCTATCAGTAAGTTTAAAGCAATTAGTACTTACCAATTCAGTTTTTAGAGATCTTCTTCTATAACATATTCTCTTCTAGATAGCTGTTTTATCTATTTCAACAATTTTTCCGATGCCTCCTGGTAACAGACTTAAACGTAACAGCATTTCTGAGCATATATCTCTACAGTACTTATACAATTAATGGTGCAATGCAATCGCACTTACAATTATAAGGGACGATGTCAACGAACAGGCGATTGTATAACCTACAATACAACTAACTTGCAGGTTTGTCTAGGTGTTAGTCTAGACTGGCTAAAGAAGCTGCCTGTTCATATTGATTTCTTTTTCCAGCAACCATCAGAACGAAAGATGAATCCATCTGTATTCTATAATTTATATGGTGAACCGACATGTCAAGACACCAAACTAAGGTTGTATTATGAAGCTAATTTGTTGTTCTGCATTGTACAATTACTTGCTATCTACATTCGTCTACTCTATTTGGTGTTACACAGATTAAAAGGAAGGAGATTTAATTCATTGTGATTTACCTGTAATATGATTCATGGTGTATTGCTGTTGCTTACGTTGTATTTCAGCAAGAATTGTTAGACATTTGATTTTCCATGTTGTGGAATGTAAACGTTCTGTATACGGGTTCTAATAATCAAAATATTTCTGAAAAGAGAGACTACATTTATGTTCACCATAATATAATTCGCCAAATGTTAAACTTATGATTTGAACGCCAAACAACTAGCCTGCGAGTTCATGAAAACCATCACAGGACTGCATGTTAAAAAACATTACTATTCTTCACTTTCATAACAAGTACAAACAACTGACCATTATTATACATTTACATTACAAGCAGTAGGTATTTTTCAAATCTCCTAGTTATATGTTATGTTAACATATTATCTAGATCCAGCAAACATGACACAAACTTAGTTAATAAATGATGATTATATGTGGAAATGAATATCCGAAAGATAAAGTGCATCAGTGAGTTGAACATCAAGTATATATTCACTATCCAGTAATCATAGCACAGATATACGATAAGCTTAATATTAGGCAAGCATCAATAAGCTTAAAATAAACCGTGGATTAACAGACACAAACTATTCTTGTCTGTAGGTCGAAATGTGTATCATGCTAATGGCTACGTACTATGGTCCTGACAAGAACAAGCACTCACTGATGATGTTTCAAATGCTCCAATATATGCTATATGGACTCACACATATCGTCTAAATGGCATCACCTACTGCAATTTATACTCAACCTGCAGACTACAGACACTAATGCTGATACCAAGAAATTTCGGATTGTTTAATTAATCAAAAATACATGAACAAAATATAATTATTTATTGCATCTACTGTCACATTGTCGCGTCAATTATAACCATCGAATTTCATTCTCAACTACTGCTGTCTTTCGAAATCAACTCCCTATCATAACTGACATTACTCAGAAACTCAGCCTTAACGATGACATTGTAAGTTTTCGAGAAAGAGAGCCTATCAATTTCTATTTGTAACTAAATACAGCATCTTCTAACGTTATTCATTATGTTTGTTTGCAGATAATGAATAAAAAAATGCTGTAGTTCACTTTAAAATCAATGACGAATCAAGAAGGGGCAGAAATAGATTCGCGTAGAAGATATACCTGCATCTTCACAACAAAACAATACCCAACATTGTTGACGTAGACGGTTAGCATTCATCATCGACATCTATTGCAGAAAGACAATCACCTTGTTGAAGTCGTTCAGAATTGGGTTCACTCTACACATCTGACAGCCTCACACATCTCACATATTCATTACATCGCAAAGAAAGTTAACACAAATTGACACAATATCACTTGAGTATATTTTAACAAGAACTATGTAAATAATGATACATCAGGATAGTCAATGCAGATAAACACCCGGTCAAATTGAAATGGTGTAATCAACAAAATGGATCACAGACCGATCGTGATCAGAAGTGGAAATGCTGTTTAATCACCAACTGATTGGTGTTGATTGAGTCAATCATGCAATTAGTGTTTATAGCCTGAACCATATTTCTTCGGATACTGACCACCGTAGCCATTTCCGTGTTGTTTATTGGGACGATAATAACCAGACTGATAATTACCACCACCATAATGTTGGTTTCGTTGATAGCCGCCTTGAAGCAATTGAGAGGGTGATCCATGTGAATCGTCGACATCATCTACATCGTCAGTGTAGTCGACATCGTCATCACCATCATGATAATCTTCATCACCGACATCAATATGCTGACCTGTTGAGATGACTGGAGAAGAGAAAGATATGGTGAATTCACAGAGGTGCATGTAAATAATAGTAGGAAGGAAACATAAGTGACGAAGTACTGTGTGTGAATGTGTGAGTGATTGTAGTAACGACAGTGCGATATCGAATCGTGATAAAATGCCGACACAACGTCCACACATGTGAATGAAGCAGTCGATGATGACATAGTCAGAATAATCAACTGACCAGTGCGGATTACATTATCGGAGTGATATTCACTAACAAATCATAGATGGAAACCTCCATCAAACATCCGTCAACCAATTCTGCTTAGTTGACACATTCTGAATATACAATAATCACTCGCGATACACATTAAATTAATACGTAAAATGATAACATGTCAAAATTGGTCGACACACCACTAGTCTCAACGCCATCCACATACACGTCAGTGTAAGTGGACTGTCATACACAATTACTCACATACTCACGCACTTACTTTTTTCCTCGCTTACCAACCCACTGACACACTCACTAACACATTTACTATTTCGCTTACTCACTCACTCACCTTGATCACCTGGTATGACGTGTTGCATTGGTTGGGCGAGTACATTTTCGAAGAGTATGACACATAAGAATATCATTGAGACGAGCTCCATCGTTTTCTAGAAAAGAGAGGAATGTAGAGGAGTGCTTGTTAGTTGTGTATAGTTAGGTATCGACTATGCACAAATTATGTAGTCTGAGTAGATTGGTGTGGAGTGGAGATATTCGTGCAATATACAACACATCACCGATCTACTACTCCACAATACATCATGCAACAGCACATCACACCACGCCACATTTTATTACATTCATTCATTCATTTATTCATCCACTCACGCACGCACTCACTCACTCACTAACTCACTCACAATGTCACCCACTCACAAAATCACTAACTGAATAAATTTTCCACTCACAGTTTGCACAATTTATCGTTTGCTGATTTGTCTGTCTGTTAGTTGAAACAGTTGATTTCAAAGTCACCATGTCACACTCGTATTTATATAGTGAATTCATGTTCTGCTGATACATGGAATATTCCAGTTGAATGTCACGTAATCACTGCATCACACAGGTGCAGCATTATTTGTGGATCACACAGTGGCATCACGTTGTGCATGTGATGTGTGATCATTTGACAGTGACCTATGAATGTGACGACAGAGAGTTGAATCGAGTGAATGGTGATGTGTATTGATGCAGATTGTGATGTTGATGATGATGATAGATGACTGAATGCATGAATGATGAATTGATTTGATGCATGAATGGATGAATTATTGATGTGTGGATACATGCATGAATAATTGAATGCATGTTTGGATGAATAAATCAGTGCACTTTGGATTGAAGTTAATCCGGATTATGTGACTGTTGTTTACGACAAAGTTGATGATTATGTGAATCTTGTTGTGAAATTAAAAATGTCAATCTAATATGAGTTTGGTTATTCTATATATCAGTCTCTCATCTTTGACATGCTTAATCATCACTTGTGAGTTTTTACTTACTGTTGTGTACTGCATTTAGATTCTTTCGTCGACCATATTATTACTTAGTGATTTATCATTATTGTAAGTTATCGACAGATTATACGTTGTTGTATGTGTGTCTATACCAGGAGGGGTTGTGGGTGTGAATAGGCCAAATGGCTCCCCAGTTCCTACGTTGGTAGGCAGAGCAGGTAGTTTTGGTGGTGTTATACTACTACTATGGTGCGTTGTTGGGTATGTTTTGGGTAATTCATTATAAGTGGTTTTTTTATCTAGCTTGGGATCTTTCATGTTGAGAGCAACGGCACCGTGATTGTTGAGAAAACTATGTTGCAGAGGCGTTTCATCAGCAACTATTAGTATGTTTTTGAAGTTGCTACCAGATCTAATATAGTCTACAGATTTCATAAATCGCTTGCAATCTAGAGTGGATGCGAAATGGGATAGAATTGGGCAGCTAGTCTGCCAGTCTTCTTTACGTAGTCTAGTACATTCGCATGGAATTTGTGTCAAGCCACTAGTTTGTAATAGGATTGCTTGAACCTTTTCAAGTGGAAAATTCTCTGCAAGATTGTAGACAATGGCTTTGTGAAGCGAGGTGAGTCGCGTTACAACTTCTGCTGCAGCGAAATCGAGAAATGTTTTGGCATGCTTTGCCTTATCAATTTCAATGTCATCATGCTTTCCAAGCAAGTAGGTTAACGGGCTAGTTCAATTAGCATAGACTGTACTTTGGTAAAAGTTAACTGGACATTTTCGACTTTGCTTTTATAGTCGGCAATGTCAGTGCTTAGATCAGTCAGATTGATTGCCATGATAAGTGGGGTACGATTGTCTATTATCTGCAGTTCAGTGGTGAATAGGTCATTAGGAGGAGATTCGGGGTTTTTAGAGAAACGGGTATCAAGCTTAGAGCTTTAAGCCTCGTTTCGAACCATGTTCAAATAGGATCTTATCAAATAGTTAGGTGGCGTAGGTATACTATGACTTCAGTAGTTGTGTTCTATAGATTAAAGTAAAAAATTCAGTGTCAAATACTCATCTGTAAGGTAGCGGTAATAATATAACCAGGGTTACTGCTATTTATGTGATGACGAGTTATCACAAAAAATTGTAACGCAATGTTTAGACTTACAGATTCAGTAGTAAGACACTAAATTGAACGAACATCCATCGTGAGATACTGTGGTTTGTGCATGCTTGATAGTCAGGTAATCATGTATCTGTGCTTCACATGCTGATTCGGGATAATCTGTTGTAGTTTCAGGTCACTGATGCACTTCAGTAGTAAGATATTGGGTTTGACAGACATATATCATTGTGAAACTCAGTTTGTGCCATATTTGCTGAATCGAGAAAATATGTTAACATAGCATATTAATAGAAGAAAGCAAAAAAAATTGCTTACTGCGTGTAATGTACATGTATAGGTTTGTTCGTTTGTTACAGTAACAACGCGCCACGTTTACATCAATGTCTGCCTGCTTACAATCTATTAGATTTTCAAACAATAACCGCTGTGCATTAAATTACTTATTCCAATGGACTCAGATGCAACCTCAACTAATAACCTAACAATTTGCGCAAACAACAAATCTCCTAAATCTGCCTGCTTGTAATTCAATCATACCAGCATTTCTGTTGTTCCTGTTCAGCCCTAACTTATTCCACAACATGATATACAAGGTTTCTACTATGTGACAAAGCATCTTTTCATATCCCTTTTATGAGTAATGTCTTACTGCTTCCACCCTCCTATACTCCATCTCTATTTCCAGTTTACATAGCGTTTATAATTATTCTCCACTAATTTGGTTAACCCATGACTTATCCACTTTCATTATTCCTACACAGATGAACACCATTCTGTTAAACTTCTTTTCCCTCTGTAGTGAAGTTTGTCATATTAATTTTAAAATGTACATAGTCACACCATGCTGTGTCCTATTAACCTAGACTTTGTGAACTTTCATGGTTTATCAATGAACGATAATCTCATGGTGCTGTTTCTTTAGTTAAGCTATGCAAACGACAACATAGAAATTCACCCATTTATGTATGGTATTTCAAACAAATGAAAGTGGAATAATACAGACAGTTGGATACAATGTGATTTTGGCATTCAATCTACTTCATATCAGCAAACATTTGAGCAGAGAATATATGTTATGTTTGACAAATGGAGTCGATACTCCAACGAAGTTTGCTGATATAGTCAGTTTGATAGGAGTCTTCTGTGAAACATAACTCTCTTGGCAATTTGCTCAATTCTGATCTAGCCAATGTAAGTAATCATCACGTAGCTGTTCATAAGAAAGATGTTGAAATATTTATAGAATATCCAACGACACTTGTGCAAGAGTTAGAGCAGTAATTATTTAAGTTGAGGGTGGAACACCTGGGATGATCATATCAAGTTTCAGGAGAGACTTAGATTGATTATTCTGATCGAATGAGTTCTGTCTCACTTTCACGTGATGTCTATTGATTACACTTAACTACAACCAGACCTGCGATCCAAGAAGGAAATGTGGCTCGAAAACATTTCTTCTTATGTGTGGCGTTGGAGCTTCAGTTACCAAAGTAGAGTCAGGTTCATTTTATAATCAACTGTAGTCAAATTGGAAAATTACTTCGAAAGATCGAAGTTTATAGAAGGTCTACAGTAATAGATGACGGGCAGCGCCTTTCATATTTCCTGCATTATTGTAATGAAAAAGTCAAGGTGGCAATTAAGGTGTGTGTAATGCTGTCACTAATCAATAATAGTTTTTCATCACATTAGGACCTGTGTAATGCCCAATGCTATCTTCAAAGCCATTCATCTCTCGGTAAAACATCAGTTTCTCCAAGGTTGAGCAACGGCTATATTTGAAGTTTGAGTGGAATCCGGCTGACTGCACTTTACAAAGAATTGCGAAATAGATAGCAGCAGAAATGAAGAGGTACAACCTAACAGTGCTCGGAATCAGCGAAACCCATTTTAACTTTAACTGGACAGAAAACATTAGCTACGGGAGAGGTTATACTATACCCCGAGCACGTAGAGAAAAATGCACAACACACCCAAGGAGTCGCACTGATGCTATCCAAGAAAGCGCGCAATTCACTTGTAAGATGGAAACCACATGAACCCAGGATCGATAAAGCCTCTTTCAAGACAATAAAGAAGGGGATTACAATCAACATTGTCCAATGTTATGCACTCACTAAGGACAGAAACGACAAAGACAAAGATCAGTTTTATGATAGGGTGCAGTCAATCACAACGAAGTGTTCAATAAAGGACCTGACAACCTGATGTGAGACCTAAACGCCAAAGTCGAAATGGACAACACTGGATACGAAAACATCATGGGACAACAGGGACTAAGAGAGAGAAATGAGAATGGTGAAAGATTTGCAAATCTATGCACTTTCAACAAAATTGTTATAGATGGTACAATATTTACCAACAAACGCATACACAAGGTTATATGGGTTTCACCGGATCATACTACAGAGAATCAAATCGATAATATATGTATCAATAAAAATATTCAGAAGATCAATAAAAGATGTGAGAAACCAGAGAGAAGCTGATATAACTTCAGATCACCACCAGTGGTTACTAAAATGAAACTGAAACTAAGGAAGCAATGGATAATTGGGGTAACAATATGACAACGATTCCATACAGCCTGTCTTCGAGATATTGATGTACTCAATGAATTCGAAATGACTCTCAACAACAGGTTTCAAGCCTTACAAGATCTGCTGAGAGAGGAAGAAACTACTGTGGAGGAAAACTGGGAAGGAATCAAAGAGGCACTAACTTCAACTTGTCAAGAGGCTCTGGGCTGCGAGAAACACTATTATAAGCGAACCAATTTTCCACTGAGACCCTGAACAAAATTTAACAAAGGACGAACAAAACGACAGAAATTAACAACAGCCAAACTACAGCGAAGAAAATCTAGGCAAAAAGTGGATATACAGAGGCAAATGAGTTACAAAATAACGAATGTCTGTCGAACCCAATATCTCAATAAAAAGTGCATCAGTGACCTGAACCTACAACAGATAATCAAAATCAGCATACAAAGCACAGATACATGATTACCTGACTATCAAACATGCACAAACCACAGTATTTTACGATAGATGTTCGCCTATATAGTGTCTTACTACTAAAGTGCATAAGTGATCAAAATCTAGAGTGGGTTCACAAGTTTTACTATCCACTCACTATTAGTCAGTTCAATATATACTGCTATATCATTTACCACATACCATTCAAACCTACTACTCGGATAACTTACTCGTCTCTTGATGCATATTAACAATTTGCTAGTTTCTGGTAGAGACTCATCCAGCCACCAGACACAATACTCCTCTCCACCTATAATACTAATTCATACTTCTCCTAACTGACCCCAGTCATAACAATGGAGTATCTAGTATCTAGTTTGCGGCTACAGTAGTTCGCATAACCTGTCATAATATGATTGCTCAGATACGGTTAACGAGAACAGAACTCGTGTCGTTGAGTATCGAATACGACAACCTGTCTTTCATGCAACTTGTGAGTTTACGAGCGTAACACCATAAAATGATACAGAGTGGAACTGTCGGCCAACAAACTCTAACTCTTTTTGTCTGTGGGTCGTAAGGTGTATTATGCTAATGGCTACGTACTATGGTCCTGACAAGAACAAGCACTCACTAATGATGTTTCAAATGCTCCAATATATGCTATATGTACTCACACATATCGTCTGAATGGCATCACCTACTGCAATTTATACTCAACCTGCGGACTACAGACACTAATGCTGATACCAAGAAATTTCGGATTGTTTAATTAATCAAAAATACATGAACAAAATATAATTATCTATTGCATCTACTGTCACTATGTAGACTGAAATTATAACCATAAAATTCTATTCACAAATACTGCAGTCGTTCGAAATCAACTTCTTATAATAACTCACATTACTCAGGAACTTAGCCTTAACGATGACATTGTAGGTTTTCGAGTAAGATAGTCCATCAAATTTTATTTGTAACAAAATACAGCATCTTCTAACGACATTCATTATGTTCGTTTGCAGATAAATAATATAAAAATGCTGTAGCTCATTTTGAAATCAATGACGAATCAAGAAGAGGCAGAAATAGATTCGCGTAGAAGATATACCTGCATCTTCACAACAAAACAATACCCAACATTGTTGACGTAGACGGTTAGCATTCATCATCGACATCTATTGCAGAAAGACAATCACCTTGTTGAAGTCGTTCAGAATTTGGTCCACTCTACACATCTGACAGCCTCACACATCTCACGTATTGATTACGTCGCAAAGAAGGTTAACACAAATTGACACAATATCACTTGAGTATATTTTAACAAGAACTATGTAAATAATGATACATCAGGATAGTCAATGAAGATAAACACCCAGTCAAATTGAAATGGTGTAATCAACAAAATGGATCACAGACCGATCGTGATGAAAAGTGGAAATGCTGTTTAATCACCAACTGATTGGTGTTGATTGAGTCAATCATGCAATTAGTGTTTATAGCCTGAACCATATTTCTTCGGATACTGACCACCGTAGCCATTTCCGTGTTGTTTATTGGGACGATAATAACCAGACTGATAATTACCACCACCATAATGTTGGTTTCGTTGATAGCCGCCTTGAAGCAATTGAGAGGGTGATCCATGTGGATTGTCGACATCATCTACATCGTCAGTGTAGTCGACATCGTCATCACCGTCATGATAATCTTCATCACCAACATCAATATGCTGACCTGTTGAGATGACTGGAGAAGAGAAAGATATGGTGAATTCACAGAGGTGCATGTAAATAATAGTAGGAAGGAAACATAAGTGACGAAGTACTGTGTGTGAATGTGTGAGTGATTGTAGTAACGACAGTGCGATATCGAATCGTGATAAAATGCCGACACAACGTCCACACATGTGAATGAAGCAGTCGATGATGACATAGTCAGAATAATCAACTGACCAGTGCGGATTACATTATCGGAGTGATATTCACTAACAAATCATAGATGGAAACCTCCATCGAACATCCGCCAACCAATTCTGCTTAGTTGACACATTCTGAATATACAATAATCACTCGCAAAACACATTAAATTAATACGTAAAATGATAACATGTCAAAATTGGTCGACACACCACTAGTCTCAACACCATCCACATACACGTCAGTGTAAGTGGACTGTCATACACAATTACTCACCTACTCACGCACTTACTTTTTTCCTTGCCTACCAACTCACTGACACACTCACTCACTTACACATTTACTATTTCGCTTACTCACTCACTCACCTTGATCACCTGGTATGACGTGTTGCATTGGTTGGGCGAGTACATTTTCGAAGAGTATGACACATAAGAATATCATTGAGACGAGCTCCATCGTTTTCTAGAAGAGAGAGGAATGTAGAGGAGTGCTTGTTAGTTGTGTATAGTTAGGTATCGACTATGCACAAATAATGTAGTTTGATTAGATTGGTGTGGAGTGGAGATATTCGTGCAATATACAACACATCACCGATCCACTACTCCACAATACATCATGCAACAGCACATCACACCACGCCACATTTTATTACATTCATTCATTCATTTATTCATCCACTCACGCACGCACTCACTCACTCACTAACTCACTCACAATATCACCCACTCACAAAATCACTAACTGAATAAATTTTCCACTCACAGTTTGCACAATGTATCGTTTGCTGATTTGTCTGTCTGTTAGTTGAAACAGTTGATTTCAAAGTCACCATGTCACACTCGTATTTATATAGTGAATTCATGTTCTGCTGATACATGGAATATTCCAGTTGAATGTCACGTAATCACTGCATCACACAGGTGCAGCATTATTTGTGGATCACACAGTGGCATCACGTTGTGCATGTGATGTGTGATCATTTGACAGTGACCTATGAATGTGACGACAGAGAGTTGAATCGAGTGAATGGTGATGTGTATTGATGCAGATTGTGATGTTGATGATGATGATAGATGACTGAATGCATGAATGATGAATTGATTTGATGCATGAATGGATGAATTATTGATGTGTGGATACATGCATGAATAATTGAATGCATGTTTGGATGAATAAATCAGTGCACTTTGGATTGAAGTTAATCCGGATTATGTGACTGTTGTTTACGACAAAGTTGATGATTATGTGAATCTTGTTGTGAAATTAAAAATGTCAATCTAATATGAGTTTGGTTATTCTATATATCAGTCTCTCATCTTTGACATGCTTAATCATCACTTGTGAGTTTTTACTTACTGTTGTGTACTGCATTTAGATTCTTTCGTCGACCATATTATTACTTAGTGATTTATCATTATTGTAAGTTATCGACAGATTATAGGTTGAACCGCGTCAGTTTTTTTTCATTTAATAGACTCTCACCATTTTAGCCTCGTCTTCAATTGTCCATTTGTCTAGAAAATTAGCTTACTGTTCAAAATAACTATACAAAACTTCTTATGACCTTCAGTAACACAATCACTAGCTCTAAGATAATGTGTGGAAATCTTTGTATCTGTGGCAATGAAATGTATGTTAAGTCCTATAGTATAGCTTAATTATTTGGTGAGTACTCAGCATTACACTTGACATTAAATACCACGACTATTTCATAAACTAAACTTCCATTGTCGTATGCTCCTTAACTTATTGTCGAGCAAGATTTAGATCGCCTTCAAAAAGGTGGTGACATCAAACCGGTAAATTTTTTTCGGATGGGCAGCTCCAATAGTAATCATTAAGAAGCCCAATGGAAGCATCCAAATATGTGCAAATTTTTAACAGGTCTGAATAAAGCACTAGAAGCCCTTAAGTACCTGTTGCCGCTATCAGAAGACTTATTCGCAAAGCTGAGTGGAGAGAGATACTTCGCAAAGTTGGACTTATCAGACTCTTACCTACAAATTCCAGTAGCTAAATAATGCAAACAATACATGACTATTAACACCCACAAAGGATTGTTTCGCAATAACAGACTGCTCTTTGGCGTAAAGACATCCCTATCAATCTTTCAACAGATCATGGAAACAATATTACAAGACTTTCCTGGTACCGCTGCTTAGTTAGACGATATACTCATAATGGGTGTGGACCAAGTTGATTTAGATAAGAAGCTGGATTTAGTGATCACACAAATTGGGAATTTCGGTTTCCGTTTACGTGCTGAAAAATGTGACTTTTATCTGCAGCAAGTACGTTACTTGAGATTTATAGAATTTAAAAATGGAAGGAGACCTGATCCAAAAAACCATTGAAGCTATTAAGACGATGCCACTACCGACAGATGTTCCGACCCTACGATCCTTATTGGGAATGGTCAGTCATTATGGCCTATTTTTTCCAGATCTGCAACATCTGCAGGCCCCACTAAATCGTCTACTATCGAAAAATGTCAAGTGGATCTGGTCAGATGAATGCTGCTAGTCCTGCCTACAGACTTTAAAGAGTCCTGCTAGGGCTGTACAGCAACCATGGCCGAAAACAGACGCCTCCTGGAGAAGAATACATGTTGATTTCGCTGGTTTCTATACAAGGTAGAAATTATTTATGCGTTGTGGACGCTTTCACAAAGCGGCCGGAAGTATACCATATGCTAAGTCACAATTCAAAAGTTGTCAAGACTTTTTTCTTGCTTCGGCGTCACAGAGGTCCTGATGACTGATAACCGTACTCAATTCGGGTAGTCCGCATTTCGACGTTTCTGCAGCAAAAACAAAATCACGCACATGCGATCTCCACTGTACCACCCTTAGTCAAACGGTCAAGCAGAAAGATTCTTTGATACATTACAAAGAGCTCTGAATAAAGAAGGAGGAGACAGTATGCCGACGCGAGTTTTCGACAAGTTTCTAATGTCATATCGAGCTACATCAAACCCTGATGTACCGGAGGGGATGTCATCTGCAGACTCCATGTTTGCAAGCAAAGTTTGAACCATCTTTCACAGTATGCTGCTATCCAAAAAAAAACAGACGAACCCAAAGATGAAAGGCAACAGACGCCTATTCGTAGCTTTCACGTGGGCGAAAACGTACTTATCAAGTCGTATCAAGGTGATAAGAACTGGGAGCAGTGTATCGTCGAACGGCGGAATTAAAAAGTATTATACTTTTTGTAGGAACTTTCCGGCACCTGCTTAAGATTTGTTAATCAAATACGAAAGAATGGAGGAACATTCGGAACACACAGCCGACATCCATTTCAAATGCTAGTAGACACATTGCAAAGAAGTCCTAGTAAGAAAGAACGCAGAAAATGTAAAGCCAAAACAATCAAACCACGAGTAATGAATCGTAAAATTAACACGGTAACCAGGTTGCAGGTAGATCCAAGCAAAAAATCATTCATACAGAACCTTAAAGAGAAAAGATGCTGGGATGGCTCCTAGAAAACTCAACAAAGCCTATAGATCTCTTGAAGTAGCCGAAGACATTACATCCAATCACTGATCGATAGGACCTTCCGGAATCATAACGTGGCACGTTCTGATTAGGTAACAGTTGAGACTTCCTAATACGGATTGGATGGATTATAACACTGATTTTTGTTGTTTTAGGAAACTATAAATACACGAATATTTTGTACATAACTTACTCTCCATCTTATTGAAATAAAAAACAACTTCAGATTTGACAAGTATCCTTCGATGTCTTGCGTGTGAACATCAGTGCTTGGATCCACAAAATGCCTCTCATGAACTACAACATGGTGAACATATCGGTGGACATGACTTTTACGGCCGAACCAATCAGAAACGAAGCAAGCGTCTCCAGGTCATGAAGGACACTTATTAGAAGCATGTTGCCGATAGAGCGTGTTCTAGGTCTTGCTAGTGATGAAAATTCCGTTATTTGTTTGCAAGCTATGGGATCGCTAAGAAAAGCGTTAAGTTGTAATGTGGCAAGGAGATGACAGTTTTCGAGTAAGCGATTCTTTTTCTTATATCTGCCGCTCTTTGGTATATTGGACAAAGCACTAAATAAAGGATATTGTGGAAAAATTCCTGACAGATCGGCCACTACACTCCTTCGGCTGGTAGAAAAATACATCCTACCTAGGACAATATTCAATAATGACAACTGGTTAGCTTATGAGTCACTTTCAAACATGGAGTACGTACACAAAGTTGTAATGCATAAGAAAAATTTCGTTGATCCGAATACTGATGTTATTACCAACAATATCGAATCAATGTGGAGTCGAGTCAGGTGTCACTTGCGACCATACTTTGGATCACAAGGAAGAAAGCTATGGAGTCACTTGAATGAATATTTATATAAAATGCATCGCAACATTGAATGTGGAGTGTTGGAGAATAACTTGTATAGGTTTTTTGATAACATAAAATTAATATATCCTGTATAACGTTTCAATTGTAATTATAGATAATTAATAAGAGTTTGAGGATTTCTTATTAAATTTCGGGTTACGGTTAAGCCTTCATATTATCTGTTTATCGTATGAAAGGATGAATATTTCGTTGTCTACTAAAGATTTTCGTGAGGGGGGCATACTCCAATAAGTCCTAGTTTGGAATCCTCTAATAAATCACTAGAATTGAAAAAAATCGGTGATCATGACTAAGACAGCTGTGATTGGTTCATTCCGAATAAGGCTTCCTAGGTCATTTCATAGTCGCTCAAGCTCGACCATGATAGTCATGTCTACCAACATATCCATGTCTACGAAGATGCCGACAAGCTCTACAGTCGTCAGTATAAATTATGGATCCCGGTAGAACGTACATCTGGATAATTGGTATCAGTGTCCTGGCACTTCGATTTGGGACGTACTGAAAATATTCCTTCCATAATGTTCGATTGTAAATACCAAGAACCTATCAGTAAGTTTAAAGCAATTAGTACTTACCAATTCAGTTTTTAGAGATCTTCTTCTATAACATATTCTCTTCTAGATAGCTGTTTTATCTATTTCAACAATTTTTCCGATGCCTCCTGGTAACAGACTTAAACGTAACAGCATTTCTGAGCATATATCTCTACAGTACTTATACAATTAATGGTGCAATGCAATCGCACTTACAATTATAAGGGACGATGTCAACGAACAGGCGATTGTATAACCTACAATACAACTAACTTGCAGGTTTGTCTAGGTGTTAGTCTAGACTGGCTAAAGAAGCTGCCTGTTCATATTGATTTCTTTTTCCAGCAACCATCACAACGAAAGATGACTCAATCTAGCGTATCTATGGATAATGTTCAAGCCATATCGAGTTCACAATCACAAATCACCACTGTAAGAAATAAACAGTCAGCTTATAGACTAGTAATAATAACGTCCACATAGTAAATTACAATCAGCTGAACTTATGTAAGGATTTTGAACTAGACCGAGCGCACGACCTTGACAGTACAAATTAACAGTACTGACGTCTTCTCATTAATCTTGTTATGCTGTACAATTGATAAAGTTCAGTTTATATGTGTGCATATACTCAAATGATAACAACCATACAGCTGTTTTGGAGTAGAATTTCAAATTTTCTAATATAGTACAATAAGATGCTTCGTAAATGGAAACTTATGAATTGTTGACCATCTTCACATGATAACGGATATTCGCATCATAATTCTCGTTGCCTTACACTGAACAGCTCAATCATTTTGATATTGAATATTAACAACTACAACTGCAACTTTAATGACAGATTCACTTGCAGCTCCACAACAAAACAATTCTCAGCATTGTCGGACACAAAAGTGTTACACTCACCAACTGGTTAGTGCTCGTGGGAATAGACATGAAATTAGTGTCTATATCCTAAATGATGTCTCATTGAATACTGGCCTTCATATTCATGTCTATAGTACATATTGCGGCAAAAATATCCTGGGTGATAAATGTCACCACCATAAGGTATGTTTCGTTGTTAGTATCCACGGGACAATTGAGACGGTGATCCATCTGAATCATCGATATCAACTACATCGTCGATGTCATCGACGTTATCATCACCATCTTGGTCATCATCATCAGTGACATCAATATGGTGACCTGTTAAGATAAGCGGATAATCGAAAGGCATGATGAGTTTGTAAAGACACATGTAATTAATGTCGAGGAAAAAATAACGTGGAGCGAGACAGCGTGTGATTGTGCGGGCGATTGAAATAATCAGAATGCGATATCTATTAATGGTAAAAGGTACCAACGATTTCCACGCATGTCAACAAAGCATATATGTTATTTTGATGTGACTGGAATGCAGTGGAGGATTGAAGAATAACTCACATATTTCTCTCGATGGATGATATTTGTGCAAATATATCTATTGGTGAACAGACTCTATCGACCAAGTCACTTGTGTGACTTGTTCAGAAGTACTCGGATATTCGTCCGATTATCTCATTTTAATTATTGCCTAACCACGGCGAAGAACTCTGACTAAATATATTGACTTTTCACAGTATATCACTGGAATTACTTTCGGAACATAGGTTCGTTAATCGCATTCACTAACTTTTGCAGAGTGCAGTCAGTAGTCGTATCAGTAGTGTTATATGCACTGTATTCCTTATTAGTTTAAGCACTAATTTGTTAGTAAACAGTCCAATCAGTTATATGCATGATTGTGTGCCGACGTAATGATGTCACAAATAAAGTCGAGTATGTGTTGGTGTAGGAAATAGTGAGTCGAATAACAAACGAGGTGTATGACATTCAAAGTTACTTAATGGATGAAATGAATGTGATAAAAGAAATATATCGAATGACCAACAGTCGTGTACACTGTCAAATTGGCCAATCTGGTTTTCGTTGGTTACGACTGATTCGATAATGGATCCTTTAATACTATGGAAGTGTTGTTGTAGACTGATTGTTAACCTAAAACAACAATTGACTGTAAATAAATTATTTTAAATAAGCTATTTGCAATGAAATACACACTGTTACGTCAAGAATTGTAATTTCGCCACTAGTAACTCAATAAAACGACGTCGAAAGTAGTACAATATTATTTGTTCACAACAGACTAGGTTAGGCTTGTAGATAGTAATAACTCGTGACAGCAACACAAGTACTAAGTGATCAACATCAATAGGGCTTATTCCGTCATTAAGTCACTCAGGAACGTATATTGTCAAAGACCAACCGACGCATATCTACTATTTTGCTCAGTGTACTTGTCCTTAAGTTATGAGACAGATCACTCACTTGTGCTATATGCAACACAAGTTAGCAGAAGTTAAGCGTGTCTTCTGGAACCAAAATGGAGAGTTGTTCACACACCGATACAAAATATCATAATATGTAAACTCATTCAACCACTTCATTCCCTATCATTAGTTTCGGGATTAGCACAAATCTGTCTAGAAGCAAAAATTTACATGAGACAGTTATCACCGAACCCATTACTAACACGAAACAGCTACACACTACTCTCTGGTTTCTAGTAGTACTCAATTCTTATCAATCTGTGACAAATACAAATAACTAGATATAACACTATTCTCCAATAAACCACCACATTTCAATCACATATTTATTTGAATTGATGCGGTTTCTGGAGACTGATATTAAGTTTTATTTGACTGAATTTGTCACAAATTGATGTTGGTAGGGTATTACTGAGAACCATGAAGCACTGGACTATTGTTTTATCCTAGTATTATATTCCTTAGTAGTGAACACTTAAGATTTAACGTTGGGGATATTGGGCTGATGAACGTCCAACTCTCCGCACTATGGAATATCTGTCAGTTTATTTTTCATTTTCAGTGGCATCTTATCAACATGCTGATATATTAATTTTCATTATACTTTAG
This sequence comes from Schistosoma japonicum, assembly GCA_025215515.1. NCBI lineage: Eukaryota > Metazoa > Platyhelminthes > Trematoda > Strigeidida > Schistosomatidae > Schistosoma > Schistosoma japonicum. The sequence continues at coordinate 44,215,424 of CM046064.1, forward strand.
TATTTTTCAAGTAGTATGTTGAGAATAATCAATGTAAAATGTACGATACCAAATTACATTGATCCATGAAATAATGATAAGTGTCTGTATATTTGTTATGGATTTTTGAAAAATAAAAGTCGAAACTTAATAAAAGTTGAGAGTTGAATAAATATTCTTCTGACGATGGATTCAAGGAAGATCTCAGAAATATTCAAGTACAGTAAATAAACAGGCTACTATGGATTAACTTCAGGATGTAATTTCTTGAACTCTACTGAGAGGATGTGAGCAGAAAGTTCAGTTATGCTCAGTGTGAGACAGTTGGCTACAGGTAACAATGAATAAGATAGTGCATCAATATCCCTCAACTTAACTGTATATAAAACAATCTGCAGTTAAATGCCGATTCTGTGATCTAAGTGTTGGTCTTTTAATACGATAAGTGGTAATATATTAGCTTGAGTACGTGATAAAGTTGTAAGCTGACACTGACAAAGAATTATATACTAGGGTAAGACAGTTAACAAATGTTAATTCCTGATCTCTCAACAGACGGTATAAAACACAAGTCACACAAGTGCATTGGTTGAAGTTGTTACATTTCAATAGTACAAGAACAAGCACTCACTAATGATGTTTCAAATGCTCCAATATATGCTATATGTACTCACACATATCGTCTGAATGGCATCACCTACTGCAATTTATACTCAACCTGCGGACTACAGACACTAATGCTGATACCAAGAAATTTCGGATTGTTTAATTAATCAAAAATACATGAACAAAATATAATTATCTATTGCATCTACTGTCACTATGTAGACTGAAATTATAACCATAAAATTCTATTCACAAATACTGCAGTCGTTCGAAATCAACTTCTTATAATAACTCACATTACTCAGGAACTTAGCCTTAACGATGACGTTGTAGGTTTTCGAGTAAGATAGTCCATCAAATTTTATTTGTAACAAAATACAGCATCTTCTAACGACATTCATTATGTTCGTTTGCAGATAAATAATATAAAAATGCTGTAGCTCATTTTGAAATCAATGACGAATCAAGAAGAGGCAGAAATAGATTCGCGTAGAAGATATACCTGCATCTTCACAACAAAACAATACCCAACATTGTTGACGTAGACGGTTAGCATTCATCATCGACATCTATTGCAGAAAGACAATCACCTTGTTGAAGTCGTTCAGAATTTGGTCCACTCTACACATCTGACAGCCTCACACATCTCACGTATTGATTACGTCGCAAAGAAGGTTAACACAAATTGACACAATATCACTTGAGTATATTTTAACAAGAACTATGTAAATAATGATACATCAGGATAGTCAATGAAGATAAACACCCAGTCAAATTGAAATGGTGTAATCAACAAAATGGATCACAGACCGATCGTGATCAGAAGTGGAAATGCTGTTTAATCACCAACTGATTGGTGTTGATTGAGTCAATCATGCAATTAGTGTTTATAGCCTGAACCATATTTCTTCGGATACTGACCACCGTAGCCATTTCCGTGTTGTTTATTGGGACGATAATAACCAGACTGATAATTACCACCACCATAATGTTGGTTTCGTTGATAGCCGCCTTGAAGCAATTGAGAGGGTGATCCATGTGGATTGTCGACATCATCTACATCGTCAGTGTAGTCGACATCGTCATCACCGTCATGATAATCTTCATCACCAACATCAATATGCTGACCTGTTGAGATGACTGGAGAAGAGAAAGATATGGTGAATTCACAGAGGTGCATGTAAATAATAGTAGGAAGGAAACATAAGTGACGAAGTACTGTGTGTGAATGTGTGAGTGATTGTAGTAACGACAGTGCGATATCGAATCGTGATAAAATGCCGACACAACGTCCACACATGTGAATGAAGCAGTCGATGATGACATAGTCAGAATAATCAACTGACCAGTGCGGATTACATTATCGGAGTGATATTCACTAACAAATCATAGATGGAAACCTCCATCGAACATCCGCCAACCAATTCTGCTTAGTTGACACATTCTGAATATACAATAATCACTCGCAAAACACATTAAATTAATACGTAAAATGATAACATGTCAAAATTGGTCGACACAACACTAGTCTCAACACCATCCACATACACGTCAGTGTAAGTGGACTGTCATACACAATCACTCACATACTCACGCACTTACTTTTTTCCTTGCCTACCAACTCACTGACACACTCACTCACTTACACATTTACTATTTCGCTTACTCACTCACTCACCTTGATCACCTGGTATGACGTGTTGCATTGGTTGGGCGAGTACATTTTCGAAGAGTATGACACATAAGAATATCATTGAGACGAGCTCCATCGTTTTCTAGAAGAGAGAGGAATGTAGAGGAGTGCTTGTTAGTTGTGTATAGTTAGGTATCGACTATGCACAAATAATGTAGTCTGAGTAGATTGGTGTGGAGTGGAGATATTCGTGCAATATACAACACATCACCGATCTACTACTCCACAATACATCATGCAACAGCACATCACACCACGCCACATTTTATTACATTCATTCATTCATTTATTCATCCACTCACGCACGCACTCACTCACTCACTAACTCACTCACAATATCACCCACTCACAAAATCACTAACTGAATAAATTTTCCACTCACAGTTTGCACAATGTATCGTTTGCTGATTTGTCTGTCTGTTAGTTGAAACAGTTGATTTCAAAGTCACCATGTCACACTCGTATTTATATAGTGAATTCATGTTCTGCTGATACATGGAATATTCCAGTTGAATGTCACGTAATCACTGCATCACACAGGTGCAGCATTATTTGTGGATCACACAGTGGCATCACGTTGTGCATGTGATGTGTGATCATTTGACAGTGACCTATGAATGTGACGACAGAGAGTTGAATCGAGTGAATGGTGATGTGTATTGATGCAGATTGTGATGTTGATGATGATGATAGATGACTGAATGCATGAATGATGAATTGATTTGATGCATGAATGGATGAATTATTGATGTGTGGATACATGCATGAATAATTGAATGCATGTTTGGATGAATAAATCAGTGCACTTTGGATTGAAGTTAATCCGGATTATGTGACTGTTGTTTACGACAAAGTTGATGATTATGTGAATCTTGTTGTGAAATTAAAAATGTCAATCTAATATGAGTTTGGTTATTCTATATATCAGTCTCTCATCTTTGACATGCTTAATCATCACTTGTGAGTTTTTACTTACTGTTGTGTACTGCATTTAGATTCTTTCGTCGACCATATTATTACTTAGTGATTTATCATTATTGTAAGTTATCGACAGATTATAGGTTGAACCGCGTCAGTTTTTTTTCATTTAATAGACTCTCACCATTTTAGCCTCGTCTTCAATTGTCCATTTGTCTAGAAAATTAGCTTACTGTTCAAAATAACTATACAAAACTTCTTATGACCTTCAGTAACACAATCACTAGCTCTAAGATAATGTGTGGAAATCTTTGTATCTGTGGCAATGAAATGTATGTTAAGTCCTATAGTATAGCTTAATTATTTGGTGAGTACTCAGCATTACACTTGACATTAAATACCACGACTATTTCATAAACTAAACTTCCATTGTCGTATGCTCCTTAACTTATTGTCGAGCAAGATTTAGATCGCCTTCAAAAAGGTGGTGACATCAAACCGGTAAATTTTTTTCGGATGGGCAGCTCCAATAGTAATCATTAAGAAGCCCAATGGAAGCATCCAAATATGTGCAAATTTTTAACAGGTCTGAATAAAGCACTAGAAGCCCTTAAGTACCTGTTGCCGCTATCAGAAGACTTATTCGCAAAGCTGAGTGGAGAGAGATACTTCGCAAAGTTGGACTTATCAGACTCTTACCTACAAATTCCAGTAGCTAAATAATGCAAACATTACATGACTATTAACACCCACAAAGGATTGTTTCGCAATAACAGACTGCTCTTTGGCGTAAAGACATCCCTATCAATCTTTCAACAGATCATGGAAACAATATTACAAGACTTTCCTGGTACCGCTGCTTAGTTAGACGATATACTCATAATGGGTGTGGACCAAGTTGATTTAGATAAGAAGCTGGATTTAGTGATCACACAAATTGGGAATTTCGGTTTCCGTTTACGTGCTGAAAAATGTGACTTTTATCTGCAGCAAGTACGTTACTTGAGATTTATAGAATTTAAAAATGGAAGGAGACCTGATCCAAAAAACCATTGAAGCTATTAAGACGATGCCACTACCGACAGATGTTCCGACCCTACGATCCTTATTGGGAATGGTCAGTCATTATGGCCTATTTTTTCCAGATCTGCAACATCTGCAGGCCCCACTAAATCGTCTACTATCGAAAAATGTCAAGTGGATCTGGTCAGATGAATGCTGCTAGTCCTGCCTACAGACTTTAAAGAGTCCTGCTAAGGCTGTACGGCAACCATGGCCGAAAACAGACGCCTCCTGGAGAAGAATACATGTTGATTTCGCTGGTTTCTATACAAGGTAGAAATTATTTATGCGTTGTGGACGCTTTCACAAAGCGGCCGGAAGTATACCATATGCTAAGTCACAATTCAAAAGTTGTCAAGACTTTTTTCTTGCTTCGGCGTCACAGAGGTCCTGATGACTGATAACCGTACTCAATTCGGGTAGTCCGCATTTCGACGTTTCTGCAGCAAAAACAAAATCACGCACATGCGATCTCCACTGTACCACCCTTAGTCAAACGGTCAAGCAGAAAGATTCTTTGATACATTACAAAGAGCTCTGAATAAAGAAGGAGGAGACAGTATGCCGACGCGAGTTTTCGACAAGTTTCTAATGTCATATCGAGCTACATCAAACCCTGATGTACCGGAGGGGATGTCATCTGCAGACTCCATGTTTGCAAGCAAAGTTTGAACCATCTTTCACAGTATGCTGCTATCCAAAAAAAAACAGACGAACCCAAAGATGAAAGGCAACAGACGCCTATTCGTAGCTTTCACGTGGGCGAAAACGTACTTATCAAGTCGTATCAAGGTGATAAGAACTGGGAGCAGTGTATCGTCGAACGGCGGAATTAAAAAGTATTATACTTTTTGTAGGAACTTTCCGGCACCTGCTTAAGATTTGTTAATCAAATACGAAAGAATGGAGGAACATTCGGAACACACAGCCGACATCCATTTCAAATGCTAGTAGACACATTGCAAAGAAGTCCTAGTAAGAAAGAACGCAGAAAATGTAAAGCCAAAACAATCAAACCACGAGTAATGAATCGTAAAATTAACACGGTAACCAGGTTGCAGGTAGATCCAAGCAAAAAATCATTCATACAGAACCTTAAAGAGAAAAGATGCTGGGATGGCTCCTAGAAAACTCAACAAAGCCTATAGATCTCTTGAAGTAGCCGAAGACATTACATCCAATCACTGATCGATAGGACCTTCCGGAATCATAACGTGGCACGTTCTGATTAGGTAACAGTTGAGACTTCCTAATACGGATTGGATGGATTATAACACTGATTTTTGTTGTTTTAGGAAACTATAAATACACGAATATTTTGTACATAACTTACTCTCCATCTTATTGAAATAAAAAACAACTTCAGATTTGACAAGTATCCTTCGATGTCTTGCGTGTGAACATCAGTGCTTGGATCCACAAAATGCCTCTCATGAACTACAACATGGTGAACATATCGGTGGACATGACTTTTACGGCCGAACCAATCAGAAACGAAGCAAGCGTCTCCAGGTCATGAAGGACACTTATTAGAAGCATGTTGCCGATAGAGCGTGTTCTAGGTCTTGCTAGTGATGAAAATTCCGTTATTTGTTTGCAAGCTATGGGATCGCTAAGAAAAGCGTTAAGTTGTAATGTGGCAAGGAGATGACAGTTTTCGAGTAAGCGATTCTTTTTCTTATATCTGCCGCTCTTTGGTATATTGGACAAAGCACTAAATAAAGGATATTGTGGAAAAATTCCTGACAGATCGGCCACTACACTCCTTCGGCTGGTAGAAAAATACATCCTACCTAGGACAATATTCAATAATGACAACTGGTTAGCTTATGAGTCACTTTCAAACATGGAGTACGTACACAAAGTTGTAATGCATAAGAAAAATTTCGTTGATCCGAATACTGATGTTATTACCAACAATATCGAATCAATGTGGAGTCGAGTCAGGTGTCACTTGCGACCATACTTTGGATCACAAGGAAGAAAGCTATGGAGTCACTTGAATGAATATTTATATAAAATGCATCGCAACATTGAATGTGGAGTGTTGGAGAATAACTTGTATAGGTTTTTTGATAACATAAAATTAATATATCCTGTATAACGTTTCAATTGTAATTATAGATAATTAATAAGAGTTTGAGGATTTCTTATTAAATTTCGGGTTACGGTTAAGCCTTCATATTATCTGTTTATCGTATGAAAGGATGAATATTTCGTTGTCTACTAAAGATTTTCGTGAGGGGGGCATACTCCAATAAGTCCTAGTTTGGAATCCTCTAATAAATCACTAGAATTGAGAAAAATTGGTGATCATGACTAAGACAGCTGTGATTGGTTCATTCCGAATAAGGCTTCCTAGGTCATTTCATAGTCGCTCAAGCTCGACCATGATAGTCATGTCTACCAACATATCCATGTCTACGAAGATGCCGACAAGCTCTACAGTCGTCAGTATAAATTATGGATCCCGGTAGAACGTACATCTGGATAATTGGTATCAGTGTCCTGGCACTTCGATTTGGGACGTACTGAAAATATTCCTTCCATAATGTTCGATTGTAAATACCAAGAACCTATCAGTAAGTTTAAAGCAATTAGTACTTACCAATTCAGTTTTTAGAGATCTTCTTCTATAACATATTCTCTTCTAGATAGCTGTTTTATCTATTTCAACAATTTTTCCGATGCCTCCTGGTAACAGACTTAAACGTAACAGCATTTCTGAGCATATATCTCTACAGTACTTATACAATTAATGGTGCAATGCAATCGCACTTACAATTATAAGGGACGATGTCAACGAACAGGCGATTGTATAACCTACAATACAACTAACTTGCAGGTTTGTCTAGGTGTTAGTCTAGACTGGCTAAAGAAGCTGCCTGTTCATATTGATTTCTTTTTCCAGCAACCATCACAACGAAAGATGACTCAATCTAGCGTATCTATGGATAATGTTCAAGCCATATCGAGTTCACAATCACAAATCACCACTGTAAGAAATAAACAGTCAGCTTATAGACTAGTAATAATAACGTCCACATAGTAAATTACAATCAGCTGAACTTATGTAAGGATTTTGAACTAGACCGAGCGCACGACCTTGACAGTACAAATTAACAGTACTGACGTCTTCTCATTAATCTTGTTATGCTGTACAATTGATAAAGTTCAGTTTATATGTGTGCATATACTCAAATGATAACAACCATACAGCTGTTTTGGAGTAGAATTTCAAATTTTCTAATATAGTACAATAAGATGCTTCGTAAATGGAAACTTATGAATTGTTGACCATCTTCACATGATAACGGATATTCGCATCATAATTCTCGTTGCCTTACACTGAACAGCTCAATCATTTTGATATTGAATATTAACAACTACAACTGCAACTTTAATGACAGATTCACTTGCAGCTCCACAACAAAACAATTCTCAGCATTGTCGGACACAAAAGTGTTACACTCACCAACTGGTTAGTGCTCGTGGGAATAGACATGAAATTAGTGTCTATATCCTAAATGATGTCTCATTGAATACTGGCCTTCATATTCATGTCTATAGTACATATTGCGGCAAAAATATCCTGGGTGATAAATGTCACCACCATAAGGTATGTTTCGTTGTTAGTATCCACGGGACAATTGAGACGGTGATCCATCTGAATCATCGATATCAACTACATCGTCGATGTCATCGACGTTATCATCACCATCTTGGTCATCATCATCAGTGACATCAATATGGTGACCTGTTAAGATAAGCGGATAATCGAAAGGCATGATGAGTTTGTAAAGACACATGTAATTAATGTCGAGGAAAAAATAACGTGGAGCGAGACAGCGTGTGATTGTGCGGGCGATTGAAATAATCAGAATGCGATATCTATTAATGGTAAAAGGTACCAACGATTTCCACGCATGTCAACAAAGCATATATGTTATTTTGATGTGACTGGAATGCAGTGGAGGATTGAAGAATAACTCACATATTTCTCTCGATGGATGATATTTGTGCAAATATATCTATTGGTGAACAGACTCTATCGACCAAGTCACTTGTGTGACTTGTTCAGAAGTACTCGGATATTCGTCCGATTATCTCATTTTAATTATTGCCTAACCACGGCGAAGAACTCTGACTAAATATATTGACTTTTCACAGTATATCACTGGAATTACTTTCGGAACATAGGTTCGTTAATCGCATTCACTAACTTTTGCAGAGTGCAGTCAGTAGTCGTATCAGTAGTGTTATATGCACTGTATTCCTTATTAGTTTAAGCACTAATTTGTTAGTAAACAGTCCAATCAGTTATATGCATGATTGTGTGCCGACGTAATGATGTCACAAATAAAGTCGAGTATGTGTTGGTGTAGGAAATAGTGAGTCGAATAACAAACGAGGTGTATGACATTCAAAGTTACTTAATGGATGAAATGAATGTGATAAAAGAAATATATCGAATGACCAACAGTCGTGTACACTGTCAAATTGGCCAATCTGGTTTTCGTTGGTTACGACTGATTCGATAATGGATCCTTTAATACTATGGAAGTGTTGTTGTAGACTGATTGTTAACCTAAAACAACAATTGACTGTAAATAAATTATTTTAAATAAGCTATTTGCAATGAAATACACACTGTTACGTCAAGAATTGTAATTTCGCCACTAGTAACTCAATAAAACGACGTCGAAAGTAGTACAATATTATTTGTTCACAACAGACTAGGTTAGGCTTGTAGATAGTAATAACTCGTGACAGCAACACAAGTACTAAGTGATCAACATCAATAGGGCTTATTCCGTCATTAAGTCACTCAGGAACGTATATTGTCAAAGACCAACCGACGCATATCTACTATTTTGCTCAGTGTACTTGTCCTTAAGTTATGAGACAGATCACTCACTTGTGCTATATGCAACACAAGTTAGCAGAAGTTAAGCGTGTCTTCTGGAACCAAAATGGAGAGTTGTTCACACACCGATACAAAATATCATAATATGTAAACTCATTCAACCACTTCATTCCCTATCATTAGTTTCGGGATTAGCACAAATCTGTCAAGAAACGAAAATTTACATGAGACAGTTATCACCGAACCCATTACTAACACGAAACAGCTACACACTACTCTCTGGTTTCTAGTAGTACTCAATTCTTATCAATCTGTGACAAATACAAATAACTAGATATAACACTATTCTCCAATAAACCACCACATTTCAATCACATATTTATTTGAATTGATGCGGTTTCTGGAGACTGATATTAAGTTTTATTTGACTGAATTTGTCACAAATTGATGTTGGTAGGGTATTACTGAGAACCATGAAGCACTGGACTATTGTTTTATCCTAGTATTATATTCCTTAGTAGTGAACACTTAAGATTTAACGTTGGGGATATTAGGCTGATGAACGTCCAACTCTCCGCACTATGGAATATCTGTCAGTTTATTTTTCATTTTCAGTGGCATCTTATCAACATGCTGATATATTAATTTTCATTATACTTTAGTATTTTTCAAGTAGTATGTTGAGAATAATCAATGTAAAATGTACGATACCAAATTACATTGATCCATGAAATAATGATAAGTGTCTGTATATTTGTTATGGATTTTTGAAAAATAAAAGTCGAAACTTAATAAAAGTTGAGAGTTGAATAAATATTCTTCTGACGATGGATTCAAGGAAGATCTCAGAAATATTCAAGTACAGTAAATAAACAGGCTACTATGGATTAACTTCAGGATGTAATTTCTTGAACTCTACTGAGAGGATGTGAGCAGAAAGTTCAGTTATGCTCAGTGTGAGACAGTTGGCTACAGGTAACAATGAATAAGATAGTGCATCAATATCCCTCAACTTAACTGTATATAAAACAATCTGCAGTTAAATGCCGATTCTGTGATCTAAGTGTTGGTCTTTTAATACGATAAGTGGTAATATATTAGCTTGAGTACGTGATAAAGTTGTAAGCTGACACTGACAAAGAATTATATACTAGGGTAAGACAGTTAACAAATGTTAATTCCTGATCTCTCAACAGACGGTATAAAACACAAGTCACACAAGTGCATTGGTTGAAGTTGTTACATTTCAATAGTACAAGAACAAGCACTAACTAATGATGTTTCAAATGCTCCAATATATGCTATATGGACTCACACATATCATCTGAATGGCATCACCTACCGCAATTTATACTCAACCTGCAGACTACAGACACTAATGCTGATACCAAGAAATTTCGGATTGTTTAATTAATCAAAAATACATGAACAAAATATAATTATCTATTGCATCTACTGTCACATTGTCGCGTCAATTATAACCATCGAATTTCATTCTCAACTACTGCTGTCTTTCGAAATCAACCCCCTATCATAAATGACATTACTCAGAAACTCAGCCTTAACGATGACATTGTAAGTTTTCGAGAAAGAGAGCCTATCAATTTCTATTTGTAACTAAATACAGCATCTTCTAACGTTATTCATTATGTTTGTTTGCAGATAAAGAATAAAAAAATGCTGTAGTTCACTTTAAAATCAATGACGAATCAAGAAGGGGCAGAAATAGATTCGCGTAGAAGATATACCTGCATCTTCACAACAAAACAATACCCAACATTGTTGACGTAGACGGTTAGCATTCATCATCGACATCTATTGCAGAAAGACAATCACCTTGTTGAAGTCGTTCAGAATTGGGTTCACTCTACACATCTGACAGCCTCACACATCTCACATATTCATTACATCGCAAAGAAAGTTAACACAAATTGACACAATATCACTTGAGTATATTTTAACAAGAACTATGTAAATAATGATACATCAGGATAGTCAATGCAGATAAACACCCGGTCAAATTGAAATGGTGTAATCAACAAAATGGATCACAGACCGATCGTGATCAGAAGTGGAAATGCTGTTTAATCACCAACTGATTGGTGTTGATTGAGTCAATCATGCAGTTAGTGTTTATAGCCTGAACCATATTTCTTCGGATACTGACCACCGTAGCCATTTCCGTGTTGTTTATTGGGACGATAATAACCAGACTGATAATTACCACCACCATAATGTTGGTTTCGTTGATAGCCGCCTTGAAGCAATTGAGAGGGTGATCCATGTGAATCGTCGACATCATCTACATCGTCAGTGTAGTCGACATCGTCATCACCGTCATGATAATCTTCATCACCAACGTCAATATGCTGACCTGTTGAGATGACTGGAGAAGAGAAAGATATGGTGAATTCACAGAGGTGCATGTAAATAATAGTAGGAAGGAAACATAAGTGACGAAGTACTGTGTGTGAATGTGTGAGTGATTGTAGTAACTACAGTGCGATATCGAATCGTGATAAAATGCCGACACGACGTCCACACATGTGGATGAAGCAGTCGATGATGACATAGTCAGAATAATCAACTGACCAGTGCGGATTACATTATTGGAGTGATATTTACCAACAAATCATAGATGGAAACCTCCGTCAAACATCCGCCAACTAATTCTGCTTAGTTGACACATTCTGAATATACAATAATCACTCACGATACACAATAAATAATTACGCACAATGATAACATGTCAAAATTGGTCGACACACCACTAGTCTCAACTCCACCCACATACACGTCAGTGTACGTGGACTGTCATACACAATCACTCACATACTCACGCACTTAATTTCTTTTTCACTTACCAACCCACTCACACACCCACTCACTAACACACTTACTATTTCACTCAATCACACACTCACTCACTCACCTTGATCACCTGGTATGACGTGTTGCATTGGTTGGGCGAGTACATTTTCGAAGAGTATGACACATAAGAATATCATTGAGACGAGCTCCATCGTTTTTCTAGAAGAGAGAGGAATGTAGAGGAGTGAGTGTTAGTTGTGTATAGTTAGGTATCGACTATGCACAAATAATGTAGTCTGAGTAGATTGGTGTGGAGTGGAGATATTCGTGCAATATACAACACATCACCGATCCACTACTCCACAATACATCATGCAACACCACACCACACCACATTTTATTACATTCAATCATTCATTCGTTCATCCGCTCACGCACGCACTCACTTACTTGCTCACTCACTCACTCACTAACTCACTCACAATATCACCCACTCACAAAATCACTAACTGAATAAATTTTCCACTCACAGTTTGCACAATGTATCGTTTGCTGATTTGTCTGTCTGTTAGTTGAAACAGTTGATTTCAAAGTCACCATGTCACACTCGTATTTATATAGTGAATTCATGTTCTGCTGATACATGGAATATTCCAGTTGAATGTCACGTAATCACTGCATCACACAGGTGCAGCATTATTTGTGGATCACACAGTGGCATCACGTTGTGCATGTGATGTGTGATCATTTGACAGTGACTTATGAATGTGACGACAGAGAGTTGAATCGAGTGAATGGTGATGTGTATTGATGCAGATTGTGATGTTGATGATGATGATGATGATGATAGATGACTGAATGCATGAATGATGAATTGATTTGATGCATGAATGGATGGATTATTGAGTGTGTGGATACATGCATTAATAATTGAATGCATGTTTGGATGAATGAATCAATGCACTTCGGATTGAAGTTAATCCGAATTATGTGACTGTTGATTAAGTTGAATTTGATTATCATGTGTTTTGTAGTGTTTCATGATTGTCAATGTGGTTATAGGTGTAAGTTTGTTAATGATGATAATAAGAATCGTGGTGATGCATTTTTGGTTATCAATTTCTAGGTGTCTGTCTACGAAAGTACTGTTTCTTAATGTTTCAAATATGGTGAATCCTCACATTCTCTTCATTTTCAAGTCGTGTGAATTTTGCTACTGATCAAAATTGTCGAAAATCCAGATAAGCTACCATAATTTGATACGAATTGCCGTTATCGGAGTTCTGCTATGCTGTCGCGATTTATCAATTCATAATGTAATTTTGTTATTTATTGGCATCGATAATAGACTCTCTTATCTCATGCTTACAAACATTGTGCACATTTCGTTATAACACAATCACCACATCATGACATCTGTTTGAATATTGTCTGACAAAATAGATATTCCGTCCATAAACAACACAAACTAATTGACAAATAGTTTCCTCAAGGTGGTAATGATGGTGATGATATTGATAATAATTGTGATGCTTGTGATGACTTGCATGATATTTATGATATTTTAGTTATGCTCATATGCATTAACATCAATATAATCTACACCACCATTATCATTATCATCATCAGCATGAAGAATACTTCAACGTTCATTTAAGTCTATTCTTCACTGACTAGTGTATCACTATCAACATTGCTTTTATCTTGATTATTACATCTCAGAACGTCATCATTTTCGTCGACATCAATATAAATATTTGATCGTGGTTGCTATCTACATACTCGATATTTGTAGTCAACAAGGCATATTTGCAAGTTTGATGTAACTAGAATGCAACAGGTGGATTGGATGATGACTAGTTCAATTTCACCAACTCATGATGCCTGTTTCCTGCTGTCATATGATGATTGACCTCGACTGATCAACACACTTGTGTGAGTGATTCAAAAATGCTTATACTACTTCTAGAAATACATGTTGAATGGAGGTAGACTGCAATGAATTACTGATGGTTGAGCCTGTTTACGTGCTATCATTAACACGTTATCAACAACGTCCGAAGTAGTACAATAAAACTACTGACTGCTTTTCTATGCCCAAGTTCCAAGTACTGTTGATCTTCTCTTGCATTTAAACACGCTCAATACTCCACTTTGCAAACTCTTAACTTTTTCTGGGATTGTAACGCAGTGGTCAAGGAGCGCGCCGTTCTTAATCGTATTAGCACCAGGATACAATAAAAATATTTGGTGTCCTAATAGTTAAGACTTCGTGGCAGTTGATTTGATTCTCGAATCAAATCTTTATATGTTATGAATGTCTTGACATTAACAATTTGTAATAATATTTGTATGTATGCAAACTTATCATTGTGACCATGCCTGTAAACTGGCATGCTTTCATGTACAAAGTGAGAATAAAATTATTATTATTATTATTATTATCTGGCGTTTAGGTCCCCCATCAGGTTGTCAGATTTTTTATTGGACACTTCGCTGTGATTGACTGCACCCTATCATGAAACTGATCTTTGTCCTTGTCGTTTCTGTTGTTAGTGAGTCATCTATTACTGTAGATATTCTATAAACTCCGATCTGTCAAATTAATTTTCCAGTTTGACAACAGTTAATCATCAAATTAACCTATTTCTACTTTGGTAACTGAAGCTCCAACGCCACGCATAATAAGAATTGTTTTCGAGCCACATTTCCTTCTTGGATCGCAGGTCTGGTTGTAGTTAAGTGTAGTTAAGAGACATCAAGTGGAAGTGAGACAGAACTCATTTGGTCAGCATAATCAATCTAAGTCTCTCCTGAAGCTAGATATGATCATCCCAGGTGTTCCACCCTCAACTTAAATAATTACTGCTCTAACTCTTGCACAAGTGTCATTGGATATTCTATAAGTATTTCAACATCATTCTTATGAACAGCTACGTGATGATTACTTACATTGGCTAAGTCAGAATTGAGCAAATTGCCAAGAAAGTTATGTTTCACAGAAGACTCCTATCAAACTGACTATATCAGCAAACTTTGTTGGAGTATCGACTCCATTTGTCAAACATAACATATATTCTCTGCTCAAATGTTTGCTGATATGAAGTAGGTTGAATGCCAAAATCACATTGTATCCAACTGTCTGTATTATTCCACTTTCATTTGTTTGAAATACCATACATAAATGGGTGAATTTCTATGTTGTCGTTTGCATAGCTTAACAAAAGAAACAGCACCATGAGATTATCGTTCATTGATAAACCATGAAAGTTCACAAAGTCTAGGTTAATAGGACACAGCATGGTGTGACTATGTACATTTTAAAATTAATATGACAAACTTCACTACAGAGGGAAAAGAAGTTTAACAGAATGGTGTTCATCTGTGTAGGAATAATGAAGGTGGATAAGACATGGGTTAACCAAATTAGTGGAGAATAATTATAAACACTATGTAAACTGGAAACAGAGATGGAGTATAGGAGGGTGGAAGCAGTAAGACATTACTCATAAGAGGGATATGAAAAGATGCTTTGTCACATAGTAGAAACCTTGTATATCATGTTGTGGAATAAGTTAGGGCTGAACAGGAACAACAGAAATGCTGGTATGATTGAATAACAAGCAGGCAGATTTAGGAGATTTGTTGTTTGCGCAAATTGTTAGGTTATTAGTTGAGGTTGCATCTGAGTCCATTGGAATAAGCAATATGATGCACAGCGGTTATTGTTTGAAAATCTAATAGATTGTAAGCAGGCAGACATTGATGTAAACGTGGCGCGTTGTTACTGTAACAAACGAACAAACCTATACATGTACATTACACGCGGTAAGCAATTTTTTTGCTTTCTTCTATTAATATGCTATGTTAACATATTTTCTCGATTCAGCAAATATGGCACAAACTGAGTTTCACAATGATATATGTCTGTCAAACCCAATATCTTACTACTGAAGTGCATCAGTGACCTGAAACTGCAACAGATTATCCCGAATCAGCATGTGAAGCACAGATACATGATTACCTGACTATCAAGCATGCACAAACCACAGTATCTCACGATGGATGTTCGTTCAATTTAGTGTCTTACTACTGAATCTGTAAGTCTAAACATTGCGTTACAATTTTTTGTGATAACTCGTCATCACATAAATAGCAGTAACCCTGGTTATATTATTACCGCTACCTTACAGATGAGTATTTGACACTGAATTTTTTACTTTAATCTATAGAACACAACTACTGAAGTCATAGTATACCTACGCCACCTAACTATTTGATAAGATCCTATTTGAACATGGTTCGAAACGAGGCTTAAAGCTCTAAGCTTGATACCCGTTTCTCTAAAAACCCCGAATCTCCTCCTAATGACCTATTCACCACTGAACTGCAGATAATAGACAATCGTACCCCACTTATCATGGCAATCAATCTGACTGATCTAAGCACTGACATTGCCGACTATAAAAGCAAAGTCGAAAATGTCCAGTCAACTTTTACCAAAGTACAGTCTATGCTAATTGAACTAGCCCGTTAACCTACTTGCTTGGAAAGCATGATGACATTGAAATTGATAAGGCAAAGCATGCCAAAACATTTCTCGATTTCGCTGCAGCAGAAGTTGTAACGCGACTCACCTCGCTTCACAAAGCCATTGTCTACAATCTTGCAGAGAATTTTCCACTTGAAAAGGTTCAAGCAATCCTTCAAACTACTTCAACCTTATTGGCAACTCGCGCTCAATCTCTGCTTATTAAACGCACGATCAGTATGCAACAAAATGATCGACTTAGCTCTGCTTGCATCAATCTGCCAATCCTCAATTCTTACGGTAACTGAGGCATGGACAACCTCTTATGTCTCTGATCTAAGTATATCTCTAGATAGTTATAAACTGTATCGTAGTGACAGGCTACATGGACGCGGAGGAGGTTGTCTTATGTATGTTAACTCGAAATTAAACTAACTTCTGTTTGATACAGCAGGCCTGAATAAATTACAAGACTCAGTGTGGATTGTTATGAGACCTACTGTCTCGGATTCTTACTTATTCGGCTGTGTATACCACCACTTTAACCCATCAACAGAGGATATAACCTTACTGTCAGACAATTTTACACTGGCTTGTGCCCTACCCTTTACAGGTAAGGTTATTTGTGGAGACTTTAATATGCCTGATATCTCATGGTTTTCCGCCAAGGCACCGAAGCGCTATGACTTACTTATGGAAAGTCTAGAGCTTGGTGGCTGGTCGCAGTATGTCCGTAGCCCTACCAGATACAAAAACACTTTGGATTTAGTTTTTACACATGAACTCATCCCATGTACCGTCTATACAGGGGAACAATTCCCAGGTAGTGACCACAATATTGTCATGTGCAACTTCAACTTAGAAACTACAATGAATAAATGTTCGGTTACCATGCCCAGCAGACCCTTCCACAAGATAAACTGGACGAGCTTTATGGCGCACTTTAGACGCCTTGACTAGAACAACTATCTCACAGAAGATGATCCTGATAAGCTGACTGATATACTTTACTACAGCGCTTACAATACGCTTGACATAGTTGCACCTATAAGATATACTAAACCCAACATTCCGAAATGCACGCTTATCACCACTACTGTACGAAGAAGCCTATGTAGACATGCATCTAAATTCTACAAGTTTAAAGATTTTTCCTCTCTGATAACTATGAAAAAATATATATTAAGGCCGAGGCGGATCGTACTCAGATGAAAATCGCACTTGAAAAACAGGCTACTATACAAAATAACCCTACAAGACTTCTCAAGACCCTCCGAAACAAAATCAGTAGCACTAAGATAAAGGGTGAAAACCTGTTATTTTGTGGCAATAAAATATATGATGACCCTTGCCATATAGCTGATTTATTCAATGAGCACTTTACCACTACACATACCATTGAAAACCACTTAGATGAGAACGAACCTATTACGCCACCACTATGCGAAATAAGGGATAGTTTTTCACTATAGAAAATATTGCGAAGGCCATCACTACGCTTAAACACTCATACGCCTTGGGCCCTGATGGTATACCAGCCAATGTACTCAAATATGGTGGTACTGACTTCCACCTGGCACTTCTTAAACTATTTGCAATATTACTCTCCACTGCATGCTACCCTACCCTATGGAAAACTACATGTGTCATTCCTAAGTTTAGATTCGGACCTGTAGGAAATATAGAGAACTACCGACCTATTAACCTAACCTCTGTTGTATCAAGAGTAATGGAAAATATAATCAAGGTGGAATTACTCCGTTATCTACTTAAGAACGAACTGCTCTTCCTCTCCCGACATGGATTCTTAAGAACTAGGTCTTGTGACACATGCATGCTAGACTATCTAGATGACATAACTACGCATCGAGACAAAAGACTTATAGTATCCGCTTTATTTCTCGACTTCAATAAAGCTTTTGACAAAGTCCCGCATAAACGATTACTCATTAAGCTAAAGTCATACGGGGTCAAAGACCCGCTTCACTCATGGCTTGCATCTTTCCTAGAAGGAAGACGGCAAACAGTAAAGTATAATAATAGCCTCTCATTACCTAAACCAACTACTAGCGGCGTAATAAAAGAAAGTGTACTGGGCCCTTTATTGTTCATCATTTACATGAATGACATAATTAACGTTATAAAACATGGTCGACCGTATTTATATGCGGATGATCTTAAGATAGCATATAGCTATACACCGGATGTTTTTGAAGACATGACTCTAAGTTAAAAGGACCTCCATAGCCTAACTACCTGCAGCCAAAAATAACAACTACCACTTAACCATAGTAAATGTGGAATCATGCACATAGGCGACCGTATCCCCCAGTTCACTTTTTATCTAAATGGGTCTAAAGTCCAAATACTCCAATCAACAAGCGATTTGGGCATCAAATACTCAGGTAACTTGAAGTTCACAGAGCACGCCTCCTCTATAGTCTCGAAAACTAAAAAATTAACAGGCTTTCTTCCTAAAAACTTCTTTACAAGGAAGGCTAAACTTACTTCGTTTAAGATGTGTAAGACCTACACTCGAGTACTGCACATTTATCTTCTCGAGCATGAATAGCATAGACATGACACGTATAGAAAGCGTACAAAGAAGTTTTACACACCGAATTCTAGGAACTAACAGCAACATGAACTACACGGCTAGATGTAAAACACTCTCCTTAGAACCCCCTGAGTCATCGCTGACTACGACATAAATTAATATTTTTCACCGGAATATCATTCTCAGCCTTCTCTCCCCAATGGAACCAAACGCCTAGATACGATCTTCGAAACTACGAGGCAACATTACTTATCAATAAATACTAAGCACAACAACGCTGTAAGTTCTTTATCGTACTCTACAGCAAACTCTGGAATAAGCTACCACAAAATATTCGCACTACTGACTCTATCCTAAGGTTCAAACGACTGGTCACCACATACCTATAATCTAAAGACTTTGAAGCGTTCCCCGAATATATGACCAAGTTGTGCTTGTCGTATAACCAAAGATACTTCTATGGAATGGACATCACTCTTGCAAATGAGAAATCAGAAGGCAATGAAGGATGGAAGCGAAATTATATTTTATCGTAAACAGAGCTTTAATGGGATAGTAACGTGTTTCGAGTCGTGATCTGGTGAAGATGCGTGACCGCGCGCCTTCAACTAGTAGTGTCCGCTAAAACAAACGTGGTCAGCATCAATGTCGAGAGCTTATGCAACTATTTATTTTGGAAATTATTAACCGCTACAACTTATACGAATTCGTTGACGACTTACCACTTAACGTTTGTTCAGTGTACTTGTCCTTAAGTTATGAGACAGATCACTCACTTGTGCTATATGCAACACAAGTTAGCAGAAGTTAAGCGTGTCTTCTGGAACCAAAATGGAGAGTTGTTCACACACCGATACAAAATATCATAATATGTAAACTCATTCAACCACTTCATTCCCTATCATTAGTTTCGGGATTAGCACAAATCTGTCTAGAAACGAAAATTTACATGAGACAGTTATCACCGAACCCATTACTAACACGAAACAGCTACACACTACTCTCTGGTTTCTAGTAGTACTCAATTCTTATCAATCTGTGACAAATACAAATAACTAGATATAACACTATTCTCCAATAAACCACCACATTTCAATCACATATTTATTTGAATTGATGCGGTTTCTGGAGACTGATATTAAGTTTTATTTGACTGAATTTGTCACAAATTGATGTTGGTAGGGTATTACTGAGAACCATGAAGCACTGGACTATTGTTTTATCCTAGTATTATATTCCTTAGTAGTGAACACTTAAGATTTAACGTTGGGGATATTGGGCTGATGAACGTCCAACTCTCCGCACTATGGAATATCTGTCAGTTTATTTTTCATTTTCAGTGGCATCTTATCAACATGCTGATATATTAATTTTCATTATACTTTAGTATTTTTCAAGTAGTATGTTGAGAAAAATCAATGTAAAATGTACGATACCAAATTACATTGATCCATGAAATAATGATAAGTGTCTGTATATTTGTTATGGATTTTTGAAAAATAAAAGTCGAAACTTAATAAAAGTTGAGAGTTGAATAAATATTCTTCTGACGATGGATTCAAGGAAGATCTCAGAAATATTCAAGTACAGTAAATAAACAGGCTACTATGGATTAACTTCAGGATGTAATTTCTTGAACTCTACTGAGAGGATGTGAGCAGAAAGTTCAGTTATGCTCAGTGTGAGACAGTTGGCTACAGGTAACAATGAATAAGATAGTGCATCAATATCCCTCAACTTAACTGTATATAAAACAATCTGCAGTTAAATGCCGATTCTGTGATCTAAGTGTTGGTCTTTTAATACGATAAGTGGTAATATATTAGCTTGAGTACGTGATAAAGTTGTAAGCTGACACTGACAAAGAATTATATACTAGGGTAAGACAGTTAACAAATGTTAATTCCTGATCTCTCAACAGACGGTATAAAACACAAGTCACACAAGTGCATTGGTTGAAGTTGTTACATTTCAATAGTACAAGAACAAGCACTCACTAATGATGTTTCAAATGCTCCAATATATGCTATATGGACTCACACATATCATCTGAATGGCATCACCTACCGCAATTTATACTCAACCTGCAGACTACAGACACTAATGCTGATACCAAGAAATTTCGGATTGTTTAATTAATCAAAAATACATGAACAAAATATAATTATCTATTGCATCTACTGTCACTATGTAGACTGAAATTATAACCATAAAATTCTATTCACAAATACTGCAGTCGTTCGAAATCAACTTCTTATAATAACTCACATTACTCAGGAACTTAGCCTTAACGATGACGTTGTAGGTTTTCGAGTAAGATAGTCCATCAAATTTTATTTGTAACAAAATACAGCATCTTCTAACGACATTCATTATGTTCGTTTGCAGATAAATTATATAAAAATGCTGTAGTTCATTTTGAAATCAATGACGAATCAAGAAGAGGCAGAAATAGATTCGCGTAGAAGATATACCTGCATCTTCACAACAAAACAATACCCAACATTGTTGACGTAGTTGGTTAGCATTCATCATCGACATCTATTGCAGAAAGACAATCACCTTGTTGAAGTCGTTCAGAATTTGGTTCACTCTACACATCTGACAGCCTCACACATCTCACATATTCATTACATCGCAAAGAAAGTTAACACAAATTGACACAATATCACTTGAGTATATTTTAACAAGAACTATGTAAATAATGATACATCAGGATAGTCAATGAAGATAAACACCCGGTCAAATTGAAATGGTGTAATCAACATAATGGATCACAGACCGATCGTGATCAAAAGTGGAAATGCTGTTTAATCACCAACTGATTGGTGTTGATTGAGTCAATCATGCAGTTAGTGTTTATAGCCTGAACCATATTTCTTCGGATACTGACCACCGTAGCCATTTCCGTGTTGTTTATTGGGACGATAATAACCAGACTGATAATTACCACCACCATAATGTTGGTTTCGTTGATAGCCGCCTTGAAGCAATTGAGAGGGTGATCCATGTGAATCGTCGACATCATCTACATCGTCAGTGTAGTCGACATCGTCATCACCGTCATGATAATCTTCATCACCAACATCAATATGCTGACCTGTTGAGATGACTGGAGAAGAGAAAGATATGGTGAATTCACAGAGGTGCATGTAAATAATAGTAGGAAGGAAACATAAGTGACGAAGTACTGTGTGTGAATGTGTGAGTGATTGTAGTAACAAGAATGCAATTTTGAAACGTGATAGAATGTCGACGCGACGTACACACATGATTATGTAGCAGTCGATGAGACAGTCAAAAAAATCAACTGATCAGTGCGGATTACATTATCGAAGTGATATTTACCAAACAATCATAGATGGAAACCTCCATCAAACATCCGCCAACTAATACTGCTTAGTTGACACATTCTAAATATACAATAATTACTAAAGATACACATTGATTAATTACGTAAAATGATAACTTGACAGTGACTTATGAATGTGACGACAGAGAGTTGAATCGAGTGAATGGTGATGTGTATTGATGCAAATTGTGATGCTGATGATGATGATGATAGATGACTGAATGCATGAATGATGAATTGATTTGATGCATGAATGGATGGATTATTGAGTGTGTGTATACATGCATGAATAACTGATTGCATGTTTGGATGAATGAATCAGTGCACTTTGGATTGAAGTTAATCCGGATTATGTGACTCTTGATCACGTTAAATTTAATTTTAATGGTAATCTTGTCAAGAATTAAAATGTCAATATATTATGAATCTGATTTTTTCAAATGAAACTCTCCTCTTCGACATGCCTTATCGTCACGTGTGATTTTTTACTAATTGTTCTGTACTGCGTTTTGATTCTTATGTCGACCATATGGTTTCCAAGTGTTTTATCAATATTTTAAATTTTTAAAATTTATAGGTTGAACAGCGTCAGTTTGTCATTTAATAGACTCTTACCACTTTAGCCACGTCTACAAATGTCAATTCTTCTACAAAATTAGTTTACTGTACAATATAACTCTACAAGACTTCTTATGACCGTCCGGAACGAAATCAGTAGCTCTAAGATAATGGTGGAAACCTCTTTAATTGTAGCAACAAAATATATGATAAGCCCAACCGTATGGCTTATTTATTTGGTGAGTACTCAGCCATTATTCTTAACATTAAATACTATACAGATATTAACAAACCCACTACGCTACTAATATGCGAAATCACGAAAATAACATTCACTACAGAAAATATTACAGAGAACATCACTACGCTCGAACGCACACATCTTGAGCTCTGGTTGTAGGCAAGCTAATGTTTTTGATTAATAGTAGTAAATGTGGAATCATGCACATAGACAGCAATAACCTGAACAGTCATTTCCTGTGATTACAGCGCCACAGACGAGAAACACGTGACTGTTTGTTGAAAGTCCCCTGTAATACGAGACATACCTCTAGTACCGTTGTATTGTACACTGCAAACATCGGTAACGTTAACTCTGCAATCAATTAGCATTTTTATATAGCATGAATTCCATAACAGTGACTCTCTATCAAAACCCTATTCTAAACAAACCATATCATTTCGATCATGCCAGTGAATTGGTATGCTATCATGCACAGAGTGCTACTAGAGAATAAACTATTATTATTGTCATTATTAATAAGGATATGCGAATTCTGTCTATCTCTTCCAGTTAAATAACATCAACACTCCAACTGCATCGTTAAACACCATTATGATGTTAAGGACGCGGTTAGTGTTTGTTATGGCTTGTGCGATTCTGCCGATTTGTCATTTCTCCCGAAATTCAGCAAGTTAATCTCGAATTATTGGGCCTACTGAATCTGTCATTCGCCTTATCAACACGCTTATGAACAAATTTCCGTGTACAAAATGCAGAGTTATCCATTTGTATTTCTCATTATTGTTAACATCTTGTTTCTTGAGTAGACTTGCAAAATGTAGTTTATTTTTCTATGTGCTAGTGATTGTTCATGTTTTTCAAGTTTCTCTAAAATAAACACGTACCAGAGATGCAGTTGCGCCTATACTGAGTTTTATTGAGAATTCGCTGGTGGAGTAAGAAACAATAGTTTTGGTGAACAATTTTAATGAGCTATCTGAATTGATGAGATGACCAACCTGTTGCACAAATAAAGGAAGTGAATCTGTTTCTCGAATGGCTTAAGGCAAATTGTTCCAGATTCTCGAGAATTTATTTGTAAAATAATTCATATAAAGAACAGATTTAGAATGTGAAATTGTTACTTTCGAGGCTGAATTGCGTAGGTTATAGCAAGGAGGTTCCTCGTAGTTAATTGTGCTAGATGATAAAAATGCCAAATTGTTCAATATCTTATAAAAGAAGATTAGGTTGAATTGAGTCGGCGCCTCCATTAAGTTTCTAGTCCTAATTTATCGCACCTAGTTTTATAGTCCAGAGTACAATCAGTTTCAAGAATACGAAGAGCAAAGTGACGTTGTACAGACTCCAGTCTGAGTTTATTCTTAATGGAAACATTACTGAGAATAAAAGTGCAGTATTCCAGTAAGGGTCAGACACAAACCTTATATATTAGGATATGAGAGTCATTGCTATGAAAGTTACGTATTATGCAACCCAGTAGTCGATGTAAAATATAGATCATAAGAGTATCTTAGTCCTAAGTCAACTACTGACTGTAGCCTAGACAACTTACTACCGTTTATGAAGAGATCAAAATTGAGGCGCTTATCTCCAAACCATATCTAATCACACTTAGAAGCATTGAGGTCTAACTTCCATTTTGAGCACCATACTGCGACCTTGTTGAGTTCAGCAGTGACGCTACAGAATGTGTGTGCGAATTCATGGGGAGGGAATGAGTATACTATTTTAAGATCATCTGCGTATAGAAAGGGTTTTCCTATGCTGAAGCATTTGCATATATCATTCACATAAGCTATAAAGAGCAGTGGGCCTAAGACACTTCCTTGTATAACGCCACTTGCAGCTGGTTCTGCTTTGGACAGGGTGGAGGTAATTTTGACAATTTGGTGCCCATGACTAAGGAAAGAGTTCAACCTTGCAAGTAATGGATTTTTAATCTCATGAGAGGAAAATTTGCCCATAAGAAGCCTGTGGTTAACCATGTCAAAAGCTTTAGATATATCTAAGCACAAAACTAACACCAATTGCCCAAGGCTTCGTTCAGTAAAAATTAAATTAAAGAATTCAAACTGACAAGTCATACAAGACCTAGTTTTGAGGAAACCATGTTGGAAATTAGAGATAAGTTTCTCAGAGAGTAAATGATCAGATATTTTGTCACATACTATTTTTTCCATTATCCTAGAGATAACTGGAATGATATTTATGGGCCTATAGTTATGCAAGTTTGTTCTGTCACCTGATTTGAAGCGATCAGATGTTGGCTCTATTGAACGATGTTTAGACAGATTGATTTGCATATTTGGCCGACATCGATAATGGAATTGTTTGAGTGAAGCATTTGTGAAGTTGTCAGTAGTCCACACAATCAAACGTATAATGTTATTCAATGTGCATATAATTTATTGTACAACTTCGGACGTTGTTGATAACGTGTTAATGATAGCACGTAAACAGGCTCAACCATCAGTAATTCATTGCAGTCTACCTCCATTCAACATGTATTTCTAGAAGTAGTATAAGCATTTTTGAATCACTCACACAAGTGTGTTGATCAGTCGAGGTCAATCATCATATGACAGCAGGAAACAGGCATCATGAGTTGGTGAAATTGAACTAGTCATCATCCAATCCACCTGTTGCATTCTAGTTACATCAAACTTGCAAATATGCCTTGTTGACTACAAATATCGAGTATGTAGATAGCAACCACGATCAAATATTTATATTGATGTCGACGAAAATGATGACGTTCTGAGATGTAATAATCAAGATAAAAGCAATGTTGATAGTGATACACTAGTCAGTGAAGAATAGACTTAAATGAACGTTGAAGTATTCTTCATGCTGTTGATGATAATGATAATGGTGTTGTAAATTATATTGATGTTAATGCTTATGAGCATAATTAAAATATCATAAATATCATGCAAGTCATCACAAGCATCACAATTATTATCAATATCATCACCATCATTACCACCTTGAAAAAACTACTTGTCAATTAATTTGTGTTGTTTATGGACAAAATTTCTATTTAGTCAGACAATATTCAAACAGTTGTCAAGATGTGGTGATTGTGTTATAACGAAATGTGCACAATGTTTGTTAGCCTGAAATTAAAGAGTCCATTATCGATGCGAATAAATAACAAAATTACATTATGAATTGATAAATCGCGACAGCATAGCAGAACTCCGATAACGGCAATTCGTATCAAATTATGGTAGCTTATCTGGATTTTCGACAATTTTGATCAGTAGCGAAATTCACACGACTTGAAAATGAAGAGAATGTGAGGATTCACCATATTTGAAACATTAAGAAACAGTACTTTCGTAGACAGACACCTAGAAATTGATAACCAAAAATGCATCACCACGATTCTTATTATCATCATTAACAAACTTACACCTATAACCACATTGACAATCATGAAACACTACAAAACACATGATAATCAAATTCAACTTAATCAACAGTCACATAATTCGGATTAACTTCAATCCGAAGTGCATTGATTCATTCATCCAAACATGCATTCAATTATTAATGCATGTATCCACACACTCAATAATCCATCCATTCATGCATCAAATCAATTCATCATTCATGCATTCAGTCATCTATCATCATCATCATCATCAACATCACAATCTGCATCAATACACATCACCATTCACTCGATTCAACTCTCTGTCGTCACATTCATAAGTCACTGTCAAGTGATCACACATCACATGCACAACGTGATGCCACTGTGTGATCCACAAATAATGCTGCACCTGTGTGATGCAGTGATTACGTGACATTCAACTGGAATATTCCATGTATCAGCAGAACATGAATTCACTATATAAATACGAGTGTGACATGGTGACTTTGAAATCAACTGTTTCAACTAACAGACAGACAAATCAGCAAACGATACATTGTGCAAACTGTGAGTGGAAAATTTATTCAGTTAGTGATTTTGTGAGTGGGTGATATTGTGAGTGAGTTAGTGAGTGAGTGAGTGAGTAAGTAAGTGAGTGCGTGCGTGAGTGGATGAACGAATGAATGAATGAATGTTATAAAATGTGGCGTGGTGTGGTGTTGCATGATGTATTGTGGAGTAGTGGATCGGTGATGTGTTGTATATTGCACGAATATCTCCACTCCACACCAATCTACTCAGACTACATTATTTGTGCATAGTCGATACCTAACTATACACAACTAACACTCACTCCTCTACATTCCTCTCTCTTCTAGAAAAACGATGGAGCTCGTCTCAATGATATTCTTATGTGTCATACTCTTCGAAAATGTACTCGCCCAACCAATGCAACACGTCATACCAGGTGATCAAGGTGAGTGAGTGAGTGTGTGATTGAGTGAAATAGTAAGTGTGTTAGTGAGTGAGTGTGTTGGTGAGTGCATTGATAAGCGAGAAAGAAAGTAAGTGCGTGAGTAGGTGAGTGAGTGTGTATGATAGTCCACGTACACTGACGTGTATGTGGGTGGAGTTGAGACTAGTGTTGTGTCGACCGATTTTGACATGTTATCATTTTACGTAATTATTTAATGTGTATCGTGAGTGATTATTGTATATTTAGAATGTGTCAACTAAGCAGTATTAGTTGGCGGATGTTTGATGGAGGTTTCCATCTATGATTGGTTGGTAAATATTACTCCGATAATGTAATCCGCATTGGTCAGTTGATTATTCTGACTGTCTCATCGACTGCTACATCCACATGTGTGTACGTCGTGTCGACATTTTATCACGATTCGATATCGCACTGTAGTTACTACAATCACTCACACATTCACACACAGTACTTCGTCACTTATGTTTCGTTCCTACTATTATTTACATGCACCTCTGTGAATTCACCTTATCTTTCTCTTCTCCAGTCATCTCAACAGGTCAGCATATTGACGTTGGTGATGAAGATTATCATGACGGTGATGACGATGTCGACTACACTGACGATGTAGATGATGTCGACGATTCACATGGATCACCCTCTCAATTGCTTCAAGGCGGCTATCAACGAAACCAACATTATGGTGGTGGTAATTATCAGTCTGGTTATTATCGTCCCAATAAACAACACGGAAATGGCTACGGTGGTCAGTATCCGAAGAAATATGGTTCAGGCTATAAACACTAACTGCATGATTGACTCAATCAACACCAATCAGTTGGTGATTAAACAGCATTTCCACTTTTCATCACGATCGGATTGTGATCCATTTTGTTGATTACACCATTTCAATTTGACTGGGTGTTTATCTTCATTGACTATCCTGATGTATCATTATTTACATAGTTCTTGTTAAAATATACTCAAGTGATATTGTGTCAATTTGTGTTAACTTTCTTTGCGATGTAATGAATATGTGAGATGTGTAAGGCTGTCAGATGTGTAGAGTGGACCAAATTCTGAACGACTTCAACAAGGTGATTGTCTTTCTGCAATAGATGTCGATGATGAATGCTAACCGTCTACGTCAACAATGTTGGGTATTGTTTTGTTGTGAAGATGCAGGTATATCTTCTACGCGAATCTATTTCTGCCACTTCTTGATTCGTCATTGATTTCAAAATGAACTACAGCATTTTTATATTATTTATCTGCAAACGAACATAATGAATGTCGTTAGAAGATGCTGTATTTAGTTACAAATAAAAATTGTTAGGCTTTCTTTCTCGAAAAGTTACAATGTCATCGTTAAGGCTGAGTTCCTGAGTAATGTGAGTTTTGATAAAGAGTTGATTTCGAACGACTGCAGTAGTTCGGAAAGGAATTTGATGGTTATAGTTGATTCGACAATGTGACAGTAGATGCAATAGATAATTATATTTTGTTCATGTATTTTTGATTAATTAAACAATCCGAAATTTCTTGGTATCAGCATTAGTGTCTGTAGTCTGCAGGTTGAGTATTAATTGCGGTAGGTGATGCCATTCAGATGATATGTGTGAGTCCATATAGCATATATTGGAGCATTTGAAACATCATTAGTGAGTGCTTGTTCTTGTCAGGACCATAGTGCGTAGCCATTAGCTTGATACACATTCCAACCGACAGACAAGAAGATTTTGATTTTGTTGGCCGACAGTTTCATTCTGTCTTATTTAATGATGTTAGGCTCTTAAACTCACAGGCTACATATAATAGATAGTTTGTCGTACTCGATACTCAAAGTCAAGAGTTCTGTTCTTGTTAACCGTATCTGAGCAATCATATTATGACAGGTAATACAGACTACTGTAGCCGCAAACTAGATACTAGATACCCGATTGTTATGACTGGGGTCAGTTAGGAGAAGTATGAATTAGTATTATAGGTGGAGAGGAGTATTGTGTCTGGTGGCTGGATGAGTCTCTACCAGAAACTAGTAAAGTGTTAATATGCATCAAGAGACGAGTAAGTTATCCGAGTAGTAGGTTTGAATGGTATGTGGATGATGATATAGCAGTATATATTGAACTGACTAATAGTGAGTGGATAGTAAAACTTGTGAACCCACTCTAGATTTTGATCACTTATGCACTTTAGTATTAAGACACTAGTTTAGGCGTACATCCATCGTGAAATACTGTGGTTTGTGCATGTTTGATAGTCAGGTAATCATGTATCTGTGCTTCATATGATGATTCGGGAAAATCCGTTGTAGTTTCAGGTCACTGATACACTTTGGAATTGCATCAAGTGACGAGTAAGTTACCCGAATAGTAGGTTTAAATAATGCACTTTAGTAGTGAGTTATTTTGTTGGGTACATCAATATCTCGAAGACAGGCTGTATTGAACAGTTTTGATGTTGTTACCCCAATTATCCATTGCTTCCTTAGTTTCAGTTTCATTTTGGCAACCACTGGTGGTGATCTGAAGTTATATCAGCTTCTCTCTGGTTTCTCACATCTTTTATTGATCTTCTGAATATTTTTATTGATGCATATATGATCGATTTGATTCTCTGTAGTATGATCCGGTGAAACCCATATAACCTTGTGTATGCGTTTGTTGGAAAATATTGTACCATCTATAACAATTTTGTTGAAAGTGCATAGATTTGCAAATCTTCCACCATTCTCATCTCTCTCTCTTAGTCCCTGTTGTCCCATGATGTTTTCGTATCCAGTTTTGTCCATTTCGAATTTGGCGTTTAGGTCTCCCATCAGGTTGTCAGATTTTTTATTGGACACTTCGCTGTGATTGACTGCACCCTATCATGAAACTGATCTTTGTCCTTGTCGTTTCTGTTGTTAGTGAGTCATCTATTACTGTAGATATTCTATAAACTCCGATCTGTCAAATTAATTTTCCAGTTTGACAACAGTTAATCATCAAATTAACCTATTTCTACTTTGGTAACTGAAGCTCCAACGCCACGCATAATAAGAATTGTTTTCGAGCCACATTTCCTTCTTGGATCGCAGGTCTGGTTGTAGTTAAGTGTAGTTAAGAGACATCAAGTGGAAGTGAGACAGGACTCATTTGGTCAGCATAATCAATCTAAGTCTCTCCTGAAACTTGATATGATCATCCCAGGTGTTCCACCCTCAACTTGAATAATTACTGCTCTAACTCTTGCACAAGTGTCGTTGGATATTCTATAAGTATTTCAACATCATTCTTATGAACAGCTACGTGATGATTACTTACATTGGCTAAGTCAGAATTGAACAAATTGCCAAGAGAGTTATGTTTCACAGAAGACTCCTATCAAACTGACTATATCAGCAAACTTCGTTGGAGTATCGACTCCATTTGTCAAACATAACATATATTCTCTGCTCAAATGTTTGCTGATATGAAGTAGGTTGAATGCCAAAATCACATTGTATCCAACTGTCTGTATTATTCCACTTTCATTTGTTTGAAATACCATACATAAATGGGTGAATTTCTATGTTGTCGTTTGCATAGCTTAACAAAAGAAACAGCACCATGAGATTATCGTTCATTGATAAACCATGCAAGTTCACAAAGTCTAGGTTAATAGGACACAGCATGGTGTGACTATGTACATTTTAAAATTAATATGACAAACTTCACTACAGAGGGAAAAGAAGTTTAACAGAATGGTGTTCATCTGTGTAGGAATAATGAAGGTGGATAAGACATGGGTTAACCAAATTAGTGGAGAATAATTATAAACACTATGTAAACTGGAAACAGAGATGGAGTATAGGAGGGTGGAAGCAGTAAGACATTACTCATAAGAGGGATATGAAAAGATGCTTTGTCACATAGTAGAAACCTTGTATATCATGTTGTGGAATAAGTTAGGGCTGAACAGGAACAACAGAAATGCTGGTATGATTGAATAACAAGCAGGCAGATTTAGGAGATTTGTTGTTTGCGCAAATTGTTAGGTTATTAGTTGAGGTTGCATCTGAGTCCATTGGAATAAGCAATATGATGCACAGCGGATATTGTTTGGAAATCTAATAGATTGTAAGCAGGCAGACATTGATGTAAACGTGGCGCGTTGTTACTGTAACAAACGAACAAACCTATACATGTACATTACACGCGGTAAGCAATTTTTTTGCTTTCTTCTATTAATATGCTATGTTAACATATTTTCTCGATTCAGCAAATATGGCACAAACTGAGTTTCACAATGATATATGTCTGTCAAACCCAATATCTTACTACTGAAGTGCATCAGTGACCTGAAACTACAACAGATTATCCCGAATCAGCATGTGAAGCACAGATACATGATTACCTGACTATCAAGCATGCACAAACCACAGTATCTCACGATGGATGTTCGTTCAATTTAGTGTCTTACTACTGAATCTGTAAGTCTAAACATTGCGTTACAATTTTTTGTGATAACTCGTCATCACATAAATAGCAGTAACCCTGGTTATATTATTACCGCTACCTTACAGATGAGTATTTGACACTGAATTTTTTACTTTAATCTATAGAACACAACTACTGAAGTCATAGTATACCTACGCCACCTAACTATTTGATAAGATCCTATTTGAACATGGTTCGAAACGAGGCTTAAAGCTCTAAGCTTGATACCCGTTTCTCTAAAAACCCCGAATCTCCTCCTAATGACCTATTCACCACTGAACTGCAGATAATAGACAATCGTACCCCACTTATCAAGGCAATCAATCTGACTGATCTAAGCACTGACATTGCCGACTATAAAAGCAAAGTCGAAAATGTCCAGTTAACTTTTACCAAAGTACCGTCTATGCTAATTGAACTAGCCCGTTAACCTACTTGCTTGGAAAGCATGATGACATTGAAATTGATAAGGCAAAGCATGCCAAAACATTTCTCGATTTCGCTGCAGCAGAAGTTGTAACGCGACTCACCTCGCTTCACAAAGCCATTGTCTACAATCTTGCAGAGAATTTTCCACTTGAAAAGGTTCAAGCAATCCTATTACAAACTAGTGGCTTGACACAAATTCCATGCGAATGTACTAGACTACGTAAAGAAGACTGGCAGACTAGCTGCCCAATTCTATCCCATTTCGCATCCACTCTAGATTGCAAGCGATTTATGAAATCTGTAGACTATATTAGATCTGGTAGCAACTTCAAAAACATACTAATAGTTGCTGATGAAACGCCTCTGCAACATAGTTTTCTCAACAATCACGGTGCCGTTGCTCTCAACATGGAAGATCCCAAGCTAGAAGAAACCACTTATAATGAATTACCCAAAACATACCCAACAACGCACCATAGTAGTAGTATAACACCACCGAAACTACCTGCTCTACCTACCAACGTAGAAACTGAGGAGCCATTTAGCCTATTCCCACCCACAACTCCTCTTGGTATAGACACACATACAGCAATATCTCACATAACCAAAGAAACTAGCAACCACCTAGTAGATTTGGACATCACTGC
Organism: Schistosoma japonicum; assembly: GCA_025215515.1. Classification (NCBI taxonomy): domain Eukaryota; kingdom Metazoa; phylum Platyhelminthes; class Trematoda; order Strigeidida; family Schistosomatidae; genus Schistosoma; species Schistosoma japonicum. The sequence goes on from CM046064.1 coordinate 44,248,499, forward strand.
CAAGGGGGATATATTTACCTCTAAAAATTAAGAGATGAACAGAGTACGATCACACGATTTAACCCACCACCCTACCGTTAAACTGAAAACAAAATTCACACCCTATCATTACAACACACATAATGTCCTCCCTATCAATAAGGCCGAAAATAGCCTTACCTCTAACATTCACAGAAATAAGGTAAATCACAAACGCCAAACCATTAGGCACGATACATTTGTAGCACTAGATTTGAGGGTCAATGCTTTGAACAGAAACAAGCGATTTTTCTCCTTCCACCCTAAGTTTGTTTCCTCTCGAGAATACTTCAACAACAGTGGGATGACACATGCAAATGCGCCATGGCATCATGTGCCAATGATCCAGAAGGCTGAGTCAGGGCGAAAAAGCCTTCTTTCTCTCCCCGTACCGTTACTATCCCAAACAGATACTGGGAAGAATAATTTTAACTTAGGAAATTACCCGCTTCGTCAATATAATAGTTCTCTCAGACATGATAACTTACGATCTAAATACTTTCCTTTAATAAACGGCTTCAACTACAACTACTTGGCTGCACCTCATAGCTCATTACCAAACTACTATGATCCCTGTGTCTCGTTTGCACACCCGAATCATTTTTTCGAGTACCCACACACGACAATTCACAACCCTTTCCATCTATACTCATTGCCCCTGCAGCCGTTACTAGGTCAACAACTAGTAACGAGACCAAACACACCCAATCTCCAGCTCTGCCACTACTAAGTAATCAATCTAATAGCACCCTGTCTTTTCTTACCTCAAGCACTTTGTGCATGAAAAACAACGATCGCAGTGACGACCGAGACATTAATCTTGTGAAGCAGTCACCCAATATCTACCCTTTAGTATCTGAACAATGTGAAGCTCAACAATTAATCCTAAATCAAAATCTCATCCTAAATTCTAAGCCTGACCTCTTCAACCTTGATGCTTCAAACTACTTCAACCTTATTGGCAACTCGCGCTCAATCTCTGCTTATTAAACGCACGATCAGTATGCAACAAAATGATCGACTTAGCTCTGCTTGCATCAATCTGCCAATCCTCAATTCTTACGGTAACTGAGGCATGGACAACCTCTTATGTCTCTGATCTAAGTATATCTCTAGATAGTTATAAACTGTATCGTAGTGACAGGCTACATGGACGCGGAGGAGGTTGTCTTATGTATGTTAACTCGAAATTAAACTAACTTCTGTTTGATACAGCAGGCCTGAATAAATTACAAGACTCAGTGTGGATTGTTATGAGACCTACTGTCTCGGATTCTTACTTATTCGGCTGTGTATACCACCACTTTAACCCATCAACAGAGAATATAACCTTACTGTCAGACAACTTTACACTGGCTTGTGCCCTGCCCTTTACAGGTAAGGTTATTTGTGGAGACCTCAATATGCCTGATATCTCATGGTTTTCCGCCAAGGAGCCGAAGCGCTATGACTTACTTATGGAAAGTCTAGAGCTTGGTGGCTGGTCGCAGTATGTCCGTAGCCCTACCAGATACAAAAACACTTTGGATTTAGTTTTTACACATGAACTCATCCCATGTACCGTCTATACAGGGGAACAATTCCCAGGTAGTGACCACAATATTGTCATGTGCAACTTCAACTTAGAAACTACAATGAATAAATGTTCGGTTACCATGCCCAGCAGACCCTTCCACAAGATAAACTGGACGAGCTTTATGGCGCACTTTAGACGCCTTGACTAGAACAACTATCTCACAGAAGATGATCCTGATAAGCTGACTGATATACTTTACTACAGCGCTTACAATACGCTTGACATAGTTGCACCTATAAGATATACTAAACCCAACATTCCGCAATGCACGCTTATCACCACTACTGTACGAAGAAGCCTATGTAGACATGCATCTAAATTCTACAAGTTTAAAGATTTTTCCTCTCTGATAACTATGAAAAAATATATATTAAGGCCGAGGCGGATCGTACTCAGCTGAAAATCGCACTTGAAAAACAGGCTACTATACAAAATGACCCTACAAGACTTCTCAAGACCCTCCGAAACAAAATCAGTAGCACTAAGATAAAGGGTGGAAATTTGTTAATCTGTGGCAATAAAATATATGATGACCCTTGCCATATAGCTGATTTATTCAATGAGCGCTTTACCACTACACATACCATTGAAAACCACTTAGATGAGAACGAACCTATTACGCCACCACTATGCGAAATAAGGGATATTTTTTCACTATAGAAAATATTGCGAAGGCCATCACTACGCTTAAACACTCATACGCCTTGGGCCCTGATGATATACCAGCCAATGTACTCAAATATGGTGGTACTGACTTCCACCTGGCACTTCTTAAACTATTTGCAATATTACTCTCCACTGCATGCTACCCTACCCTATGGAAAACTACATGTGTCATTCCTAAGTTTAGATCCGGACCTGTAGGAAATATGGAGAACTACCGCCCTATCAACCTAACCTCTGTTGTATCAAGAGTAATGGAAAATATAATCAAGGTGGAATTACTCCGTTATCTACTTAAGAACGAACTGCTCTTCCTCTCCCGACATGGATTCTTAAGAACTAGGTCTTGTGACACATGCATGCTAGACTATCTAGATGACATAACTACGCATCGAGACAAAAGACTTATAGTATCCGCTTTATTTCTCGACTTCAATAAAGCTTTTGACAAAGTCCCGCATAAACGATTACTCATTAAGCTAAAGTCATACGGGGTCAAAGACCCGCTTCACTCATGGCTTGCATTTTTCCTAGAAGGAAGACGGCAAACAGTAAAGTATAATAATAGCCTCTCATTACCTAAACCAACTACTAGCGGCGTAATAAAAGAAAGTGTACTGGGCCCTTTATTGTTCATCATTTACATGAATGACATAATTAACGTTATAAAACATGGTCGACCGTATTTATATGCGGATGATATTAAGATAGTATACAGCTATACACCGGATGTTTTTGAAGACATGACTCTAAGTTAAAAGGACCTCCATAGCCTAACTACCTGGAGCCAAAAATAACAACTAGCACTTAACCATAGTAAATGTGGAATCATGCATATAGGCGACCATAACCCCCAGTTCACTTTTTATCTAAATGGGTCTAAAGTCCAAATACTCCAATCAACAAGCGACTTGGGCATCAAATACTCAGGCAACTTGAAGTTCACAGAGCACGCCTCCTCTATAGTCTCGAAAACTAAAAAATTAACAGGCTTTCTTCCTAAAAACTTCTTTACAAGGAAGGCTAAACTTACTTCGTTTAAGATGTGTAAGATCTACACTCAAGTACTGCACATTTATCTTCTCGAGCATGAATAGCATAGACATGACACGTATAGAAAGCGTACAAAGAAGTTTTACACACCGAATTCTAGGAACCAACAGCAACATGAACTACATGGCTAGATGTAAAACACTCTCCATAGAACCCCTGAGTCATCGCTGACTACGACACAAATTGATATTTTCCACCGGAATATCATTCTCAGCCTTCTCTCCCCAATGGAACCAAACGCCTAGATACGATCTTCGAAACTATGAGGCAACATTACTTATCAATAAATACTAAGCACAACAACGCTGTAAGTTCTTTATTGTACTCTACAGCAAACTCTGGAATAAGCTACCACGAAATATTTGCACTACTGACTCTATCCTAAGGTTCAAACGACTGGTCACCACATACCTATAATCTAAAGACTTTGAAGCGTTCCCCGAATATATGACCAAGTTGTGCTTGTCGTATAACCAAAGATACTTCTATGGAATGGACATCACTCTTGCAAATGAGAAATCAGAAGGCAATGAAGGATGGAAGCGAAATTATATTTTATCGTAAACAGAGCTTTAATGGGATAGTAACGTGTTTCGAGTCGTGATCTGGTGAAGATGCGTGACCGCGCGCCTTCAACTAGTAGTGTCCGCTAAAACAAACGTGGTCAGCGTCAATGTCGAGAGCTTATGCAACTATTTATTTTGGAAATTATTAACCGCTACAACTTATACGAATTCGTTGACGACTTACCACTTAACGTTTGTTCAGTGTACTTGTCCTTAAGTTATGAGACAGATCACTCACTTGTGCTATATGCAACACAAGTTAGCAGAAGTTAAGCGTGTCTTCTGGAACCAAAATGGATAGTTGTTCACACACCGATACAAAATATCATAATATGTAAACTCATTCAACCACTTCATTCCCTATCATTAGTTTCGGGATTAGCACAAATCTGTCTAGAAACGAAAATTTACATGAGACAGTTATCACCGAACCCATTACTAACACGAAACAGCTACACACTACTCTCTGGTTTCTAGTAGTACTCAATTCTTATCAATCTGTGACAAATACAAATAACTAGATATAACACTATTCTCCAATAAACCACCACATTTCAATCACATATTTATTTGAATTGATGCGGTTTCTGGAGACTGATATTAAGTTTTATTTGACTGAATTTGTCACAAATTGATGTTGGTAGGGTATTACTGAGAACCATGAAGCACTGGACTATTGTTTTATCCTAGTATTATATTCCTTAGTAGTGAACACTTAAGATTTAACGTTGGGGATATTAGGCTGATGAACGTCCAACTCTCCGCACTATGGAATATCTGTCAGTTTATTTTTCATTTTCAGTGGCATCTTATCAACATGCTGATATATTAATTTTCATTATACTTTAGTATTTTTCAAGTAGTATGTTGAGAAAAATCAATGTAAAATGTACGATACCAAATTACATTGATCCATGAAATAATGATAAGTGTCTGTATATTTGTTATGGATTTTTGAAAAATAAAAGTCGAAACTTAATAAAAGTTGAGAGTTGAATAAATATTCTTCTGACGATGGATTCAAGGAAGATCTCAGAAATATTCAAGTACAGTAAATAAACAGGCTACTATGGATTAACTTCAGGATGTAATTTCTTGAACTCTACTGAGAGGATGTGAGCAGAAAGTTCAGTTATGCTCAGTGTGAGACAGTTGGCTACAGGTAACAATGAATAAGATAGTGCATCAATATCCCTCAACTTAACTGTATATAAAACAATCTGCAGTTAAATGCCGATTCTGTGATCTAAGTGTTGGTCTTTTAATACGATAAGTGGTAATATATTAGCTTGAGTACGTGATAAAGTTGTGAGCTGACACTGACAAAGAATTATATACTACGGTAAGACAGTTAACAAATGTTAATTCCTGATCTCTCAACAGACGGTATAAAACACAAGTCACACAAGTGCATTGGTTGAAGTTGTTACATTTCAATAGTACAAGAACAAGCACTCACTAATGATGTTTCAAATGCTCCAATATATGCTATATGGACTCACACATATCATCTGAATGGCATCACCTACCGCAATTTATACTCAACCTGCAGACTACAGACACTAATGCTGATACCAAGAAATTTTGGATTGTTTAATTAATCAAAAATACATGAACAAAATATAATTATCTATTGCATCTACTGTCACATTGTCGCGTCAATTATAACCATCGAATTTCATTCTCAACTACTGCTGTCTTTCGAAATCAACCCCCTATCATAAATGACATTACTCAGAAACTCAGCCTTAACGATGACATTGTAAGTTTTCGAGAAAGAGAGCCTATCAATTTCTATTTGTAACTAAATACAGCATCTTCTAACGTTATTCATTATGTTTGTTTGCAGATAAAGAATAAAAAAATGCTGTAGTTCACTTTAAAATCAATGACGAATCAAGAAGGGGCAGAAATAGATTCGCGTAGAAGATATACCTGCATCTTCACAACAAAACAATACCCAACATTGTTGACGTAGACGGTTAGCATTCATCATCGACATCTATTGCAGAAAGACAATCACCTTGTTGAAGTCGTTCAGAATTGGGTTCACTCTACACATCTGACAGCCTCACACATCTCACATATTCATTACATCGCAAAGAAAGTTAACACAAATTGACACAATATCACTTGAGTATATTTTAACAAGAACTATGTAAATAATGATACATCAGGATAGTCAATGCAGATAAACACCCAGTCAAATTGAAATGGTGTAATCAACAAAATGGATCACAATCCGATCGTGATCAAAAGTGGAAATGCTGTTTAATCACCAACTCATTGGTGTTGATTGAGTCAATCATGCAATTAGTGTTTATAGCCTGAACCATATTTCTTCGGATACTGACCACCGTAGCCATTTCCGTGTTGTTTATTGGGACGATAATAACCAGACTGATAATTACCACCACCATAATGTTGGTTTCGTTGATAGCCGCCTTGAAGCAATTGAGAGGGTGATCCATGTGAATCGTCGACATCATCTACATCGTCAGTGTAGTCGACATCGTCATCACCGTCATGATAATCTTCATCACCAACATCAATATGCTGACCTGTTGAGATGACTAGAGAAGAGAAAGATATGGTGAATTCACAGAGGTGCATGTAAATAATAGTAGGAAGGAAACATAAGTGACGAAGTACTGTGTGTGAATGTGTGAGTGATTGTAGTAACTACAGTGCGATATCGAATCGTGATAAAATGTCGACACGACGTACACACATGTGGATGTAGCAGTCGATGAGACAGTCAGAATAATCAACTGACCAATGCGGATCACATTTTCGGAGTGATATTTACCCACCAATCATAGATGGAAACCTCCATCAAACATCCGCCAACTAATTCTGCTTATTTGACACATTCTAAATATACAATAACCACTCACGATACACATTAAATAATTACGTAAAATGATAACATGTCAAAATTGGTCGACACAACACTAGTCTCAACTCCACCCACATACACGTCAGTGTACGTGGACTATCATACACACTCACTCACCTACTCACGCACTTACTTTATTTCTTGCTTATCAATCCACTCACCAACACACTCACTCACTAACACACTTACTATTTCACTCAATCACACACTCACTCACTCACCTTGATCACCTGGTATGACGTGTTGCATTGGTTGGGCGAGTACATTTTCGAAGAGTATGACACATAAGAATATCATTGAGACGAGCTCCATCGTTTTTCTAGAAGAGAGAGGAATGTAGAGGAGTGAGTGTTAGTTGTGTATAGTTAGGTATCGACTATGCACAAATAATGTAGTCTGAGTAGATTGGTGTGGAGTGGAGATATTCGTGCAATATACAACACATCACCGATCCACTACTCCACAATACATCATGCAACACCACACCACACCACGCCACATTTTATTACATTCATTCATTCATTCGTTCATCCACTCACGCACGCACTCACTTACTTACTCACTCACTCACTCACTAACTCACTCACAATATCACCCACTCACAAAATCACTAACTGAATAAATTTTCCACTCACAGTTTGCACAATGTATCGTTTGCTGATTTGTCTGTCTGTTAGTTGAAACAGTTGATTTCAAAGTCACCATGTCACACTCGTATTTATATAGTGAATTCATGTTCTGCTGATACATGGAATATTCCAGTTGAATGTCACGTAATCACTGCATCACACAGGTGCAGCATTATTTGTGGATCACACAGTGGCATCACGTTGTGCATGTGATGTGTGATCATTTGACAGTGACTTATGAATGTGACGACAGAGAGTTGAATCGAGTGAATGGTGATGTGTATTGATGCAGATTGTGATGTCGATGATGATGATGATGATGATGATGATAGATGACTGAATGCATGAATGATGAATTGATTTGATGCATGAATGGATGGATTATTGAGTGTGTGGATACATGCATGAATAACTGATTGCATGTTTAGATGAATAAATCAGTGCACTTCGGATTGAAGTTAATCCGAATTATGTGACTGTTGATTAAGTTGAATTTGATTATCATGTGTTTTGTAGTGTTTCATGATTTTCAATGTGGTTATAGGTGTAAGTTTGTTAATGATGATAATAAGAATCGTGGTGATGCATTTTTGGTTATCAATTTCTAGGTGTCTGTCTACGAAAGTACTTTATCTTAATGTTTCAAATATGGTGAATCCTCACATTCTCTTCATTTTCAAGTCGTGTGAATTTCGCTACTGATCAAAATTGTCGAAAATCCAGATAAGCTACCATAATTTGATACGAATTGCCGTTATCGGAGTTCTGCTATGCTGTCGCGATTTACCAATTCATAATGTAATTTTGTTATTTATTGGCATCGATTATAGACTCTCTTATCTCATGCTTACAAACATTGTGCACATTTCGTTATAACACAATCACCACATCATGACATCTGTTTGAATATTGTCTGACAAAATAGATATTCCGTCCATAAACAACACAAACTAATTGACAAATAGTTTCCTCAAGGTGGTAATGATGGTGATGATATTGATAATAATTGTGATGCTTGTGATGACTTGCATGATATTTATGATATTTTAGTTATGCTCATATGCATTAACATCAATGTAATCCACATCACCATTATCATTATCATCATCAGCATGAAGAATACTTCAACGTTCATTTAAGTCTATTCTTCACTGACTAGTGTATCACTATCAACATTGCTTTTATCTTGATTATTACATCTCAGAACGTCATCATTTTCGTCGACATCAATATAAATATTTGATCGTGGTTGCTATCTACATACTCGATATTTGTAGTCAACAAGGCATATTTGCAAGTTTGATGTAACTAGAATGCAACAGGTGGATTGGATGATGACTAGTTCAATTTCACCAACTCATGATGCCTGTTTCCTGCTGTCATATGATGATTGACCTCGACTGATCAACACACTTGTGTGAGTGATTCAAAAATGCTTATACTACTTCTAGAAATACATGTTGAATGGAGGTAGACTGCAATGAATTACTGATGGTTGAGCCTGTTTACGTGCTATCATTAACACGTTATCAACAACGTCCGAAGTTGTACAATAAATTATATGCACATTGAATAACATTATACGTTTGATTGTGTGGACTACTGACAACTTCACAAATGCTTCACTCAAACAATTCCATTATCGATGTCGGCCAAATATGCAAATCAATCTGTCTAAACATCGTTCAATAGAGCCAACATCTGATCGCTTCAAATCAGGTGACAGAACAAACTTGCATAACTATAGGCCCATAAATATCATTCCAGTTATCTCTAGGATAATGGAAAAAATAGTATGTGACAAAATATCTGATCATTTACTCTCTGAGAAACTTATCTCTAATTTCCAACATGGTTTCCTCAAAACTAGGTCTTGTATGACTTGTCAGTTTGAATTCTTTAATTTAATTTTTACTGAACGAAGCCTTGGGCAATTGATGTTAGTTTTGTGCTTAGATATATCTAAAGCTTTTGACATGGTTAACCACAGGCTTCTTATGGGCAAATTTTCCTCTCATGAGATTAAAAATCCATTACTTGCAAGGTTGAACTCTTTCCTTAGTCATGGGCACCAAATTGTCAAAATTACCTCCACCCTGTCCAAAGCAGAACCAGCTGCAAGTGGCGTTATACAAGGAAGTGTCTTAGGCCCACTGCTCTTTATAGCTTATGTGAATGATATATGCAAATGCTTCAGCATAGGAAAACCCTTTCTATACGCAGATGATCTTAAAATAGTATACTCATTCTCTCCCCATGAATTCGCACACACATTCTGTAGCGTCACTGCTGAACTCAACAAGGTCGCAGTATGGTGCTCAAAATGGAAGTTAGACCTCAATGCTTCTAAGTGTGATTAGATATGGTTTGGAGATAAGCGCCTCAATTTTGATCTCTTCATAAACGGTAGTAAGTTGTCTAGGCTACAGTCAGTAGTTGACTTAGGACTAAGATACTCTTATGATATATCTTTTACAGAACAGGTCAATATGCCGACATCCAAGTCACATCGACTACTGGGTTGCATAATACGTAACTTTCATAGCAATGACTCTCATATCTTACTATATAAGGTTTGTGTCTGACCCTTACTGGAATACTGCATTCTTTTATTCTCAGTAATGTTCCCATTAAGAATAAACTCAGACTGGAGTCTGTACAACGTCGCTTTGCTCTTCGTATTCTTGAAACTGATTGTACTCTGGACTATAAAACTAGGTGCGATAAATTAGGACTAGAAACTTAATGGAGGCGCCGACTCAATTCAACCTAATCTTCTTTTATAAGATATTGAACAATTTGGCATTTTTATCATCTAGCACAATTAACTACGAGGAACCTCCTTGCTATACCTACGCAATTCAGCCTCGAAAGTAACAATTTCACATTCTAAATCTGTTCTTTATATGAATTATTTTACAAATAAATTCTCGAGAATCTGGAACAATTTGCCTTAAGCCATTCGAGAAACAGATTCACTTCCTTTATTTGTGCAACAGGTTGGTCATCTCATCAATTCAGATAGCTCATTAAAATTGTTCACCAAAACTATTGTTTCTTACTCCACCAGCGAATTCTCAATAAAACTCAGTATAGGCGCAACTGCATCTCTGGTACGTGTTTATTTTAGAGAAACTTGAAAAACATGAACAATCACTAGCACATAGAAAAATAAACTACATTTTGCAAGTCTACTCAAGAAACAAGATGTTAACAATAATGAGAAATACAAATGGATAACTCTGCATTTTGTACACGGAAATTTGTTCATAAGCGTGTTGATAAGGCGAATGACAGATTCAGTAGGCCTAATAATTCGAGATTAACTTGCTGAATTTCGGGAGGAATGACAAATCGGCAGAATCGCACAAGCCATAACAAACACTAACCGTGTCCTTAACATCATAATGGTGTTTAACGATGCACTTGGAGTGTTTTGATGTTATTTAACTGGAAGAGATAGACAGAATTCGCATATCCTTAATAATAATGACAATAATAATAGTTTATTCTCTAGTAGCACTCTGTGCATGATAGCATACCAATTCACTGGCATGATCAGAATGATATGGTTTGTTTAGAATAAGGTTTTGATAGAGAGTCACTGTTATGGAATTCACGCTATATAAAAATGCTAATTGATTGCAGAGTTAACGTTACCGATGTTTGCAGTGTACAATACAACGGTACTAGAGGTATGTCTCGTATTACAGGGGACTTTCAACAAACAGTCACGTGTTTCTCGTCTGAAGCGCTGTAATCACAGGAAATGACCTTCAGGTTATTGACAAGATTCACGTTGTAATTAAATTTAACGTGATCAAGAGTCACATAATCGGGATTAACTCCAATTCGAAGTGCACTGATTTATTCATCCAAACATGCAATCAGTTATTCATGCATGTATCCACACACTCAATAATCCATCCAATCATGCATCAAATTCATTCATCATTTATGCATTCAGTCATCTATCATCATCATCATCATCATCAACATCACAATCTGCATCAATACACATCACCATTCACTCGATTCAACTCTCTGTCGTCACATTCATAAGTCACTGTCAAGTGATCACACATCACATGCACAACGTGATGCCACTGTGTGATCCACAAATAATGCTGCACCTGTGTGATGCAGTGATTACGTGACATTCAACTGGAATATTCCGTGTATCAGCAGAACATGAATTCACTATATAAATACGAGTGTGACATGGTGACTTTGAAATCAACTGTTTCAACTAACAGACAGACAAATCAGCAAACGATACATTGTGCAAACTGTGAGTGGAAAATTTATTCAGTTAGTGATTTTGTGAGTGGGTGATATTGTGAGTGAGTTAGTGAGTGAGTGAGTGAGCAAGTAAGTGAGTGCGTGCGTGAGTGTATGAACGAATGAATGATTGAATGTAATAAAATGTGGCGTGGTGTGGTGTGGTGTTGCATGATGTATTGTGGAGTAGTGGATCGGTGATGTGTTGTATATTGCACGAATATCTCCACTCCACACCAATCTACTCAGACTACATTATTTGTGCATAGTCGATACCTAACTATACACAACTAACACTCACTCCTCTACATTCCTCTCTCTTCTAGAAAAACGATGGAGCTCGTCTCAATGATATTCTTATGTGTCATACTCTTCGAAAATGTACTCGCCCAACCAATGCAACACGTCATACCAGGTGATCAGGGTGAGTGAGTGAGTGTGTGATTGAGTGAAATAGTAAGTGTGTTAGTGAGTGAGTGTGTTGGTGAGTGGATTGATAAGCAAGAAATAAAGTAAGTGCGTGAGTAGGTGAGTGAGTGTGTATGATAGTCCACGTACACTGACGTGTATGTGGGTGGAGTTGAGACTAGTGTTGTGTCGACCAATTTTGACATGTTATCATTTTACGTAATTATTTAATGTGTATCGTGAGTGGTTATTGTATATTTAGAATGTGTCAAATAAGCAGAATTAGTTGGCGGATGTTTGATGGAGGTTTCCATCTATGATTGGTGGGTAAATATCACTCCGAAAATGTGATCCGCATTGGTCAGTTGATTATTCTGACTGTCTCATCGACTGCTACATCCACATGTGTGTACGTCGTGTCGACATTTTATCACGATTCGATATCGCACTGTAGTTACTACAATCACTCACACATTCACACACAGTACTTCGTCACTTATGTTTCCTTCCTACTATTATTTACATGCACCTCTGTGAATTCACCATATCTTTCTCTTCTCTAGTCATCTCAACAGGTCAGCATATTGATGTTGGTGATGAAGATTATCATGACGGTGATGACGATGTCGACTACACTGACGATGTAGATGATGTCGACGATTCACATGGATCACCCTCTCAATTGCTTCAAGGCGGCTATCAACGAAACCAACATTATGGTGGTGGTAATTATCAGTCTGGTTATTATCGTCCCAATAAACAACACGGAAATGGCTACGGTGGTCAGTATCCGAAGAAATATGGTTCAGGCTATAAACACTAATTGCATGATTGACTCAATCAACACCAATGAGTTGGTGATTAAACAGCATTTCCACTTTTGATCACGATCGGATTGTGATCCATTTTGTTGATTACACCATTTCAATTTGACTGGGTGTTTATCTGCATTGACTATCCTGATGTATCATTATTTACATAGTTCTTGTTAAAATATACTCAAGTGATATTGTGTCAATTTGTGTTAACTTTCTTTGCGATGTAATGAATATGTGAGATGTGTGAGGCTGTCAGATGTGTAGAGTGAACCCAATTCTGAACGACTTCAACAAGGTGATTGTCTTTCTGCAATAGATGTCGATGATGAATGCTAACCGTCTACGTCAACAATGTTGGGTATTGTTTTGTTGTGAAGATGCAGGTATATCTTCTACGCGAATCTATTTCTGCCCCTTCTTGATTCGTCATTGATTTTAAAGTGAACTACAGCATTTTTTTATTCTTTATCTGCAAACAAACATAATGAATAACGTTAGAAGATGCTGTATTTAGTTACAAATAGAAATTGATAGGCTCTCTTTCTCGAAAACTTACAATGTCATCGTTAAGGCTGAGTTTCTGAGTAATGTCATTTATGATAGGGGGTTGATTTCGAAAGACAGCAGTAGTTGAGAATGAAATTCGATGGTTATAATTGACGCGACAATGTGACAGTAGATGCAATAGATAATTATATTTTGTTCATGTATTTTTGATTAATTAAACAATCCGAAATTTCTTGGTATCAGCATTAGTGTCTGTAGTCTGCAGGTTGAGTATAAATTGCGGTAGGTGATGCCATTCAGATGATATGTGTGAGTCCATATAGCATATATTGGAGCATTTGAAACATCATTAGTTAGTGCTTGTTCTTGTACTATTGAAATGTAACAACTTCAACCAATGCACTTGTGTGACTTGTGTTTTATACCGTCTGTTGAGAGATCAGGAATTAACATTTGTTAACTGTCTTACCGTAGTATATAATTCTTTGTCAGTGTCAGCTCACAACTTTATCACGTACTCAAGCTAATATATTACCACTTATCGTATTAAAAGACCAACACTTAGATCACAGAATCGGCATTTAACTGCAGATTGTTTTATATACAGTTAAGTTGAGGGATATTGATGCACTATCTTATTCATTGTTACCTGTAGCCAACTGTCTCACACTGAGCATAACTGAACTTTCTGCTCACATCCTCTCAGTAGAGTTCAAGAAATTACATCCTGAAGTTAATCCATAGTAGCCTGTTTATTTACTGTACTTGAATATTTCTGAGATCTTCCTTGAATCCATCGTCAGAAGAATATTTATTCAACTCTCAACTTTTATTAAGTTTCGACTTTTATTTTTCAAAAATCCATAACAAATATACAGACACTTATCATTATTTCATGGATCAATGTAATTTGGTATCGTACATTTTACATTGATTTTTCTCAACATACTACTTGAAAAATACTAAAGTATAATGAAAATTAATATATCAGCATGTTGATAAGATGCCACTGAAAATGAAAAATAAACTGACAGATATTCCATAGTGCGGAGAGTTGGACGTTCATCAGCCTAATATCCCCAACGTTAAATCTTAAGTGTTCACTACTAAGGAATATAATACTAGGATAAAACAATAGTCCAGTGCTTCATGGTTCTCAGTAATACCCTACCAACATCAATTTGTGACAAATTCAGTCAAATAAAACTTAATATCAGTCTCCAGAAACCGCATCAATTCAAATAAATATGTGATTGAAATGTGGTGGTTTATTGGAGAATAGTGTTATATCTAGTTATTTGTATTTGTCACAGATTGATAAGAATTGAGTACTACTAGAAACCAGAGAGTAGTGTGTAGCTGTTTCGTGTTAGTAATGGGTTCGGTGATAACTGTCTCATGTAAATTTTCGTTTCTAGACAGATTTGTGCTAATCCCGAAACTAATGATAGGGAATGAAGTGGTTGAATGAGTTTACATATTATGATATTTTGTATCGGTGTGTGAACAACTATCCATTTTGGTTCCAGAAGACACGCTTAACTTCTGCTAACTTGTGTTGCATATAGCACAAGTGAGTGATCTGTCTCATAACTTAAGGACAAGTACACTGAACAAACGTTAAGTGGTAAGTCGTCAACGAATTCGTATAAGTTGTAGCGGTTAATAATTTCCAAAATAAATAGTTGCATAAGCTCTCGACATTGACGCTGACCACGTTTGTTTTAGCGGACACTACTAGTTGAAGGCGCGCGGTCACGCATCTTCACCAGATCACGACTCGAAACACGTTACTATCCCATTAAAGCTCTGTTTACGATAAAATATAATTTCGCTTCCATCCTTCATTGCCTTCTGATTTCTCATTTGCAAGAGTGATGTCCATTCCATAGAAGTATCTTTGGTTATACGACAAGCACAACTTGGTCATATATTCGGGGAACGCTTCAAAGTCTTTAGATTATAGGTATGTGGTGACCAGTCGTTTGAACCTTAGGATAGAGTCAGTAGTGCAAATATTTCGTGGTAGCTTATTCCAGAGTTTGCTGTAGAGTACAATAAAGAACTTACAGCGTTGTTGTGCTTAGTATTTATTGATAAGTAATGTTGCCTCATAGTTTCGAAGATCGTATCTAGGCGTTTGGTTCCATTGGGGAGAGAAGGCTGAGAATGATATTCCGGTGGAAAATATCAATTTGTGTCGTAGTCAGCGATGACTCAGGGGTTCTATGGAGAGTGTTTTACATCTAGCCATGTAGTTCATGTTGCTGTTGGTTCCTAGAATTCGGTGTGTAAAACTTCTTTGTACGCTTTCTATACGTGTCATGTCTATGCTATTCATGCTCGAGAAGATAAATGTGCAGTACTTGAGTGTAGATCTTACACATCTTAAACGAAGTAAGTTTAGCCTTCCTTGTAAAGAAGTTTTTAGGAAGAAAGCCTGTTAATTTTTTAGTTTTCGAGACTATAGAGGAGGCGTGCTCTGTGAACTTCAAGTTGCCTGAGTATTTGATGCCCAAGTCGCTTGTTGATTGGAGTATTTGGACTTTAGACCCATTTAGATAAAAAGTGAACTGGGGGTTATGGTCGCCTATATGCATGATTCCACATTTACTATGGTTAAGTGCTAGTTGTTATTTTTGGCTCCAGGTAGTTAGGCTATGGAGGTCCTTTTAACTTAGAGTCATGTCTTCAAAAACATCCGGTGTATAGCTGTATACTATCTTAATATCATCCGCATATAAATACGGTCGACCATGTTTTATAACGTTAATTATGTCATTCATGTAAATGATGAACAATAAAGGGCCCAGTACACTTTCTTTTATTACGCCGCTAGTAGTTGGTTTAGGTAATGAGAGGCTATTATTATACTTTACTGTTTGCCGTCTTCCTTCTAGGAAAGATGCAAGCCATGAGTGAAGCGGGTCTTTGACCCCGTATGACTTTAGCTTAATGAGTAATCGTTTATGCGGGACTTTGTCAAAAGCTTTATTGAAGTCGAGAAATAAAGCGGATACTATAAGTCTTTTGTCTCGATGCGTAGTTATGTCATCTAGATAGTCTAGCATGCATGTGTCACAAGACCTAGTTCTTAAGAATCCATGTCGGGAGAGGAAGAGCAGTTCGTTCTTAAGTAGATAACGGAGTAATTCCACCTTGATTATATTTTCCATTACTCTTGATACAACAGAGGTTAGGTTGATAGGGCGGTAGTTCTCTATATTTCCTACAGGTCCGGATCTAAACTTCGGAATGACACATGTAGTTTTCCATAGGGTAGGGTAGCATGCAGTGGAGAGTAATATTGCAAATAGTTTAAGAAGTGCCAGGTGGAAGTCAGTACCACCATATTTGAGTACATTGGCTGGTATACCATCAGGGCCCAAGGCGTATGAGTGTTTAAGCGTAGTGATGGCCTTCGCAATATTTTCTATAGTGAAAAAATATCCCTTATTTCGCATAGTGGTGGCGTAATAGGTTCGTTCTCATCTAAGTGGTTTTCAATGGTATGTGTAGTGGTAAAGTGCTCACTGAATAAATCAGCTATATGGCAAGGGTCATCATATATTTTATTGCCACAGATTAACAAATTTCCACCCTTTATCTTAGTGCTACTGATTTTGTTTCGGAGGGTCTGGAGAAGTCTTGTAGGGTTATTTTGTATAGTAGCCTGTTTTTCTAGTGCGATTTCCATCTGTGTACATTCTGCCTCGGCCTTAATATATATTTTTTTCATAGTTATAAGAGAGGAAAAATCTCTTGACTTGTAGAATTTAGATGCATGTCTACGTAGGCTTCTTCGTGCAGTAGTGGTGATAAGCGTGCATTTCGGAATGTTGGGTTTAGTATATCTTATAGGTGCAACTATGTCAAGCGTATTGTAAGCGCTGTAGTAAAGTATATCAGTCAGCTTATCAGGATCATCTTCTGTGAGATAGTTGTTCTAGTCAAGGCGTCTAAAGTGCGCCATAAAGCTCGTCCAGTTTATCTTGTGGAAGGGTCTGCTGGGCATGGTAACCGAACATTTATTCATTGTAGTTTCTAAGTTGAAGTTGCACATGACAATATTGTGGTCACTACCTGGGAATTGTTCCCCTGTATAGACGGTACATGGGATGAGTTCATGTGTAAAAACTAAATTCAAAGTGTTTTTGGATCTGGTAGGGCTACGGACATACTGCGACCAGCAACCAAGCTCTAGACTTTCCATAAGTAAGTCATAGCGCTTCGGCTCCTCGGCAGAAAACCATGAGATATCAGGCATATTGAGGTCTCCACAAATAACCTCACCTGTAAAGGGTAGGGCACAAGCCAGTGTAAAGTTGTCTGACAGTAAGGTTATATCCTCTATTGATGGGTTAGGGTGGTGGTATACACAGCCGAATAAGTAAGAATCCGAGACAGTAGGTCTCATAACAATCCACACTGAGTCTTGTAATTTATTCAAGCCTGCTGTATCTAACAGAAGTTAGTTTAATTTCGAGTTGACATACATAAGACAGGTAGAGCAGGTAGTTTCGGTGGTGTTATACTACTACTATGGTGCGTTGTTGGGTATGTTTTGGTTAATTAATTAAAAGTGGTTTCTTCTAGCTAGGGATCTTCCATGTTGAGAGCAACGGCACCGTAATTGTTGAGAAAACTATGTTGCAGAGGCGTTTCATCAGCAACTATTAGTATGTTTTTGAAGTTGCTACCAGATCTAATATAGTCTACAGATTTCATAAATCGCTTGCAATCCAGAGTGGATGCGAAATGGGATAGAATTGGGCACCTAGTCTGCCAGTCTTCTATACGTAGTCTAGTACATTCGCATGGAATTTGTGTCTAACCACTAGTTTGTAATAGGATTGCTTTAACCTTTTCAAGTGGAAAATTCTCTGCAAGATTGTAGACAATGGCTTTGTGAAGCGAGGTGAGTCGCGTTACAACTTCTGCTGCAGCGAAATCGAGAAATGTTTTGGCATGCTTTGCCTTATCAATTTCAATGTCATCATGCTTTCCAAGCAAGTAGGTTAACGGGCTAGTTCAATTAGCATAGACGGTACTTTGGTAAAAGTTAACTGGACATTTTCGACTTTGCTTTTATAGTCGGCAATGTCAGTGCTTAGATCAGTCAGATTGATTGCCTTGATAAGTGGGGTACGATTGTCTATTATCTGCAGTTCAGTGGTGAATAGGTCATTAGGAGGAGATTCGGGGTTTTTAGAGAAACGGGTATCAAGCTTAGAGCTTTAAGCCTCGTTTCGAACCATGTTCAAATAGGATCTTATCAAATAGTTAGGTGGCGTAGGTATACTATGACTTCAGTAGTTGTGTTCTATAGATTAAAGTAAAAAATTCAGTGTCAAATACTCATCTGTAAGGTAGCGGTAATAATATAACCAGGGTTACTGCTATTTATGTGATGACGAGTTATCACAAAAAATTGTAACGCAATGTTTAGACTTACAGATTCAGTAGTAAGACACTAAATTGAACGAACATCCATCGTGAGATACTGTGGTTTGTGCATGCTTGATAGTCAGGTAATCATGTATCTGTGCTTCACATGCTGATTCGGGATAATCTGTTGTAGTTTCAGGTCACTGATGCACTTCAGTAGTAAGATATTGGGTTTGACAGGCATATATCATTGTGAAACTCAGTTTGTGCCATATTTGCTGAATCGAGAAAATATGTTAACATAGCATATTAATAGAAGTAAGCAAAAAAATTGCTTACCGCGTGTAATGTACATGTATAGGTTTGTTCGTTTGTTACAGTAACAACGCGCCACGTTTACATCAATGTCTGCCTGCTTACAATCTATTAGATTTCCAAACAATATCCGCTGTGCATCATATTGCTTATTCCAATGGACTCAGATGCAACCTCAACTAATAACCTAACAATTTGCGCAAACAACAAATCTCCTAAATCTGCCTGCTTGTTATTCAATCATACCAGCATTTCTGTTGTTCCTGTTCAGCCCTAACTTATTTCACAACATGATATACAAGGTTTCTACTATGTGACAAAGCATCTTTTCATATCCCTCTTATGAGTAATGTCTTACTGCTTCCACCCTCCTATACTCCATCTCTGTTTCCAGTTTACATAGTGTTTATAATTATTCTCCACTAATTTGGTTAACCCATGTCTTATCCACCTTCATTATTCCTACACAGATGAACACCATTCTGTTAAACTTCTTTTCCCTCTGTAGTGAAGTTTGTCATATTAATTTTAAAATGTACATAGTCACACCATGCTGTGTCCTATTAACCTAGACTTTGTGAACTTTCATGGTTTATCAATGAACGATAATCTCATGGTGCTGTTTCTTTTGTTAAGCTATGCAAACGACAACATAGAAATTCACCCATTTATGTATGGTATTTCAAACAAATGAAAGTGGAATAATACAGACAGTTGGATACAATGTGATTTTGGCATTCAACCTACTTCATATCAGCAAACATTTGAGCAGAGAATATATGTTATGTTTGACAAATGGAGTCGATACTCCAACGAAGTTTGCTGATATAGTCAGTTTGATAGGAGTCTTCTGTGAAACATAACTCTCTTGGCAATTTGTTCAATTCTGACTTAGCCAATGTAAGTAATCATCACGTAGCTGTTCATAAGAATGATGTTGAAATACTTATAGAATATCCAACGACACTTGTGCAAGAGTTAGAGCAGTAATTATTCAAGTTGAGGGTGGAACACCTGGGATGATCATATCAAGTTTCAGGAGAGACTTAGATTGATTATGCTGACCAAATGAGTCCTGTCTCACTTCCACTTGATGTCTCTTAACTACACTTAACTACAACCAGACCTGCGATCCAAGAAGGAAATGTGGCTCGAAAACAATTCTTATTATGCGTGGCGTTGGAGCTTCAGTTACCAAAGTAGAAATAGGTTAATTTGATGATTAACTGTTGTCAAACTGGAAAATTAATTTGACAGATCGGAGTTTATAGAATATCTACAGTAATAGATGACTCACTAACAACAGAAACGACAAGGACAAAGATCAGTTTCATGATAGGGTGCAGTCAATCACAGCGAAGTGTCCAATAAAAAATCTGACAACCTGATGGGAGACCTAAACGCCAAATTCGAAATGGACAAAACTGGATACGAAAACATCATGGGACAACAGGGACTAAGAGAGAGAGATGAGAATGGTGGAAGATTTGCAAATCTATGCACTTTCAACAAAATTGTTATAGATGGTACAATATTTTCCAACAAACGCATACACAAGGTTATATGGGTTTCACCGGATCATACTACAGAGAATCAAATCGATCATATATGCATCAATAAAAATATTCAGAAGATCAATAAAAGATGTGAGAAACCAGAGAGAAGCTGATATAACTTCAGATCACCACCAGTGGTTACCGAAATGAATCTGAAACTAAGGAAGCAATAGATAATTAGGGTAACAATATGACAACGATTCAATACAGCCTGTTTTCGAGATATTGATGTACTCAATGAATTCGAAATGACTCTCAACAACAGGTTTCAAGCCTTACAAGATCTGCTGAGAGAGGAAGAAACTACTGTGGAGGAAAACTGGGAAGGAATCAAAGAGGCACTAACTTCAACTTGTCAAGAGGCTCTGGGCTGCAAGAAACACCATCATAAGCGAACCGAATTCCCACTGAGACCCTGAACAAAATCCAACAAGGGACGAACAAAAAGACAGAAATCAACAGCAGCCAAACTAGCCTAGTAGTAGGTTTGAATGGTATGTGGATGATGATATAGCAGTATATATTGAACTGACTAAAAGTGAGTAAATAGTAACACTTGTGAACACACTCTAGATTTTGATCACTTATGCACTTTAGTAGTGAGACACTAGTTTAGGCGAACATTCATCGTGAGATACTGTGGTTTGTGCATGTTTTATAGTCAGGTAATCATGTATCTGTGCTTCATATGATGATTCGAGAAAATCTGTTTTAGTTTCAGGTCACTGATACACTTTGGAATTGCATCAAGTGACGAGTAAGTTACCCGAATAGTAGGTTTAAATGATGCACTTTAGTAGTGAGTTATTTTGTTGGGTCTCTGTTAAACTCAATGGTTTTTGCTGGTGTATTGTCAGGTCGAGCTGCTTTTCAACTCTAGATTTGTTTGATTGCTTTCTTGATTTCTTTCATTGTTGGTGGTTTCACAATTATCGCTATGTCTGTTTATGCTGCTTCAATGTCTGTGGTGCTCGGTGGAGCTAGGCTAGTTTGGCTGCTGTTGATTTCTGTCTTTTTGTTCGTCCCTTGTTGGATTTTGTTCAGGGTCTCAGTGGGAATTCGGTTCGCTTATAATGGTGTTTCTTGCAGCCCAGAGTCTCTTGACAAGTTGAAGTTAGTGCCTCTTTGATTCCTTCCCAGTTGTCCTCCACAGTAGTTTCTTCCTCTCTCAGCAGAACTTGTAAGGCTTGAAACCTGTTGTTGAGAGTCATTTCGAATTCATTGAGTACATCAATATCTCGAAAACAGGCTGTATTGAATCGTTGTCATATTGTTACCCTAATTATCTATTGCTTCCTTAGTTTCAGATTCATTTCGGTAACCACTGGTGGTGATCTGAAGTTATATCAGCTTCTCTCTGGTTTCTCACATCTTTTATTGATCTTCTGAATATTTTTATTGATGCATATATGATTGATTTGATTCTCTGTCGTATGATCTGGTAAGACCCATATAACCTTGTGTATGCGTTTGTTGGAAAATATTGTACCATCTATAACAATTTTGTTGAAAGTGCATAAATTTGCAAATCTTCCACCATTCTCATCTCTCTCTCTCTTAGTCCCTGTTGTCCCATGATGTTTTCGTATCCAGTTTTGTCAATTTCGACTTTAACGTTCAGGTCCCACATCAGATTGTCAGATTTTTTATTGGACACTTCGCTGTGATTGACTGCACCCTATCATGAAACTGATCTTTGTCTTTGTCGTTCCTGTCGTTAGTAAGTCATCTATTACTGTAGACCTTCTATAAACTCCGATCTGTCAAATTAATTTTCCAGTTTGACAACAGTTAATCATCAAATTAACCTATTTCTACTTTGGTAACTAAAGCTCCAACGCCACGCATTATAAGAATTGTTTTCGAGCCACATTTCCTTCTTGCATCGCAGGTCTGGTTGTAGTTAAGTGTAGTTAAGAGACATCAAGTGGAAGTGAGACAGGACTCATTTGGTCAGCATAATCAATCTAAGTCTCTCCTGAAGCTAGATATGATCATCCCAGGTGTACCACCCTCAACTTGAATAATTACTGCTCTAACTCTTGCACAAGTGTCATTGGATATTCTATAAGTATTTCAACATCATTCTTATGAACAGCTACGTGATGATTACTTACATTGGCTAAGTCAGAATTGAGCAAATTGCCAAGAAAGTTATGTTTCACAGAAGACTCCTATCAAACTGACTATATCAGCAAACTTTGTTGGAGTATCGACTCCATTTGTCAAACATAACATATATTCTCTGCTCAAATGTTTGCTGATATGAAGTAGGTTGAATGCCAAAATCACATTGTATCCAACTGTCTGTATTATTCCACTTTCATTTGTTTGAAATACCATACATAAATGGGTGAATTTCTATGTTGTCGTTTGCATAGCTTAACAAAAGAAACAGCACCATGAGATTATCGTTCATTGATAAACCATGCAAGTTCACAAAGTCTAGGTTAATAGGACACAGCATGGTGTGACTATGTACATTTTAAAATTAATATGACAAACTTCACTACAGAGGGAAAAGAAGTTTAACAGAATGGTGTTCATCTGTGTAGGAATAATGAAGGTGGATAAGACATGGGTTAACCAAATTAGTGGAGAATAATTATAAACACTATGTAAACTGGAAACAGAGATGGAGTATAGGAGGGTGGAAGCAGTAAGACATTACTCATAGGAGGGATATGAAAAGATGCTTTGTCACATAGTAGAAACCTTGTATATCATGTTGTGAAATAAGTTAGGGCTGAACAGGAACAACAGAAATGCTGGTATGATTGAATAACAAGCAGGCAGATTTAGGAGATTTGTTGTTTGCGCAAATTGTTAGGTTATTAGTTGAGGTTGCATCTGAGTCCATTGGAATAAGCAATATGATGCACAGCGGATATTGTTTGGAAATCTAATAGATTGTAAGCAGGCAGACATTGATGTAAACGTGGCGCGTTGTTACTGTAACAAACGAACAAACCTATACATGTACATTACACGCGGTAAGCAATTTTTTTGCTTACTTCTATTAATATGCTATGTTAACATATTTTCTCGATTCAGCAAATATGGCACAAACTGAGTTTCACAATGATATATGCCTGTCAAACCCAATATCTTACTACTGAAGTGCATCAGTGACCTGAAACTACAACAGATTATCCCGAATCAGCATGTGAAGCACAGATACATGATTACCTGACTATCAAGCATGCACAAACCACAGTATCTCACGATGGATGTTCGTTCAATTTAGTGTCTTACTACTGAATCTGTAAGTCTAAACATTGCGTTACAATTTTTTGTGATAACTCGTCATCACATAAATAGCAGTAACCCTGGTTATATTATTACCGCTACCTTACAGATGAGTATTTGACACTGAATTTTTTACTTTAATCTATAGAACACAACTACTGAAGTCATAGTATACCTACGCCACCTAACTATTTGATAAGATCCTATTTGAACATGGTTCGAAACGAGGCTTAAAGCTCTAAGCTTGATACCCGTTTCTCTAAAAACCCCGAATCTCCTCCTAATGACCTATTCACCACTGAACTGCAGATAATAGACAATCGTACCCCACTTATCAAGGCAATCAATCTGACTGATCTAAGCACTGACATTGCCGACTATAAAAGCGAAGTCGAAAATGTCCAGTTAACTTTTACCAAAGTACCGTCTATGCTAATTGAACTAGCCCGTTAACCTACTTGCTTGGAAAGCATGATGACATTAAAATTGATAAGGCAAAGCATGCCAAAACATTTCTCGATTTCGCTGCAGCAGAAGTTGTAACGCGACTCACCTCGCTTCACAAAGCCATTGTCTACAATCTTGCAGAGAATTTTCCACTTGAAAAGGTTAAAGCAATCCTATTACAAACTAGTGGTTAGACACAAATTCCATGCGAATGTACTAGACTACGTATAGAAGACTGGCAGACTAGGTGCCCAATTCTATCCCATTTCGCATCCACTCTGGATTGCAAGCGATTTATGAAATCTGTAGACTATATTAGATCTGGTAGCAACTTCAAAAACATACTAATAGTTGCTGATGAAACGCCTCTGCAACATAGTTTTCTCAACAATTACGGTGCCGTTGCTCTCAACATGGAAGATCCCTAGCTAGAAGAAACCACTTTTAATTAATTAACCAAAACATACCCAACAACGCACCATAGTAGTAGTATAACACCACCGAAACTACCTGCTCTACCTGTCTTATGTATGTCAACTCGAAATTAAACTAACTTCTGTTAGATACAGCAGGCTTGAATAAATTACAAGACTCAGTGTGGATTGTTATGAGACCTACTGTCTCGGATTCTTACTTATTCGGCTGTGTATACCACCACCCTAACCCATCAATAGAGGATATAACCTTACTGTCAGACAACTTTACACTGGCTTGTGCCCTACCCTTTACAGGTGAGGTTATTTGTGGAGACCTCAATATGCCTGATATCTCATGGTTTTCTGCCGAGGAGCCGAAGCGCTATGACTTACTTATGGAAAGTCTAGAGCTTGGTTGCTGGTCGCAGTATGTCCGTAGCCCTACCAGATCCAAAAACACTTTGAATTTAGTTTTTACACATGAACTCATCCCATGTACCGTCTATACAGGGGAACAATTCCCAGGTAGTGACCACAATATTGTCATGTGCAACTTCAACTTAGAAACTACAATGAATAAATGTTCGGTTACCATGCCCAGCAGACCCTTCCACAAGATAAACTGGACGAGCTTTATGGCGCACTTTAGACGCCTTGACTAGAACAACTATCTCACAGAAGATGATCCTGATAAGCTGACTGATATACTTTACTACAGCGCTTACAATACGCTTGACATAGTTGCACCTATAAGATATACTAAACCCAACATTCCGAAATGCACGCTTATCACCACTACTGTACGAAGAAGCCTATGTAGACATGCATCTAAATTCTACGAGTTTAGAGATTTTTTTCTTATATAACTATGAAAAAATATATATTAAGGCCGAGGCGGATCGTACTCAGCTGAAAATCGCACTTGAAAAACAGGCTACTATACAAAATAACCCTACAAGACTTCTCAAGACCCTCCAAAACAAAATCAGTAGCACTAAGATAAAGGGTGAAAACCTGTTATTTTGTGGCAATAAAATATATGATGACCCTTGCCATATAGCTGATTTATTCAGTGAGCACTTTACCACTACACATACCATTGAAAACCACTTAGATGAGAACGAACCTATTACGCCACCACTATGCGAAATAAGGGATATTTTTTCACTATAGAAAATATTGCGAAGGCCATCACTACGCTTAAACACTCATACGCCTTGGGCCCTGATGGTATACCAGCCAATGTACTCAAATATGGTGGTACTGACTTCCACCTGGCACTTCTTAAACTATTTGCAATATTACTCTCCACTGCATGCTACCCTACCCTATGGAAAACTACATGTGTCATTCCGAAGTTTAGATCCGGACCTGTAGGAAATATAGAGAACTACCGCCCTATCAACCTAACCTCTGTTGTATCAAGAGTAATGGAAAATATAATCAAGGTGGAATTACTCCGTTATCTACTTAAGAACGAACTGCTCTTCCTCTCCCGACATGGATTCTTAAGAACTAGGTCTTGTGACACATGCATGCTAGACTATCTAGATGACATAACTACGCATCGAGACAAAAGACTTATAGTATCCGCTTTATTTCTCGACTTCAATAAAGCTTTTGACAAAGTCCCGCATAAACGATTACTCATTAAGCTAAAGTCATACGGGGTCAAAGACCCGCTTCACTCATGGCTTGCATCTTTCCTAGAAGGAAGACGGCAAACAGTAAAGTATAATAATAGCCTCTCATTACCTAAACCAACTACTAGCGGCGTAATAAAAGAAAGTGTACTGGGCCCTTTATTGTTCATCATTTACATGAATGACATAATTAACGTTATAAAACATGGTCGACCGTATTTATATGCGGATGATATTAAGATAGTATACAGCTATACACCGGATGTTTTTGAAGACATGACTCTAAGTTAAAAGGACCTCCATAGCCTAACTACCTGGAGCCAAAAATAACAACTAGCACTTAACCATAGTAAATGTGGAATCATGCATATAGGCGACCATAACCCCCAGTTCACTTTTTATCTAAATGGGTCTAAAGTCCAAATACTCCAATCAACAAGCGACTTGGGCATCAAATACTCAGGCAACTTGAAGTTCACAGAGCACGCCTCCTCTATAGTCTCGAAAACTAAAAAATTAACGGGCTTTCTTCCTAAAAACTTCTTTACAAGGAAGGCTAAACTTACTTTGTTTGAGATGTGTAAGACCTACACTCGAGTACTGCACATTTATCTTCTCGAGCATGAATAGCATAGACATGACACGTATAGAAAGCGTACAAAGAAGTTTTACACACCGAATTCTAGGAACCTACAGCAACATGAACTACATGGCTAGATGTAAAACACTCTCCATAGAACCCCTGAGTCATCGCTGACTACGACACAAATTGATATTTTCCACCGGAATATCATTCTCAGCCTTCTCTCCCCAATGGAACCAAACGCCTAGATACGATCTTCGAAACTATGAGGCAACATTACTTATCAATAAATACTAAGCACAACAACGCTGTAAGTTCTTTATTGTACTCTACAGCAAACTCTGGAATAAGCTACCACGAAATATTTGCACTACTGACTCTATCCTAAGGTTCAAACGACTGGTCACCACATACCTATAATCTAAAGACTTTGAAGCGTTCCCCGAATATATGACCAAGTTGTGCTTGTCGTATAACCAAAGATACTTCTATGGAATGGACATCACTCTTGCAAATGAGAAATCAGAAGGCAATGAAGGATGGAAGCGAAATTATATTTTATCGTAAACAGAGCTTTAATGGGATAGTAACGTGTTTCGAGTCGTGATCTGGTGAAGATGCGTGACCGCGCGCCTTCAACTAGTAGTGTCCGCTAAAACAAACGTGGTCAGCGTCAATGTCGAGAGCT
The DNA here is from genome assembly GCA_025215515.1 of Schistosoma japonicum. Lineage (NCBI taxonomy): Eukaryota > Metazoa > Platyhelminthes > Trematoda > Strigeidida > Schistosomatidae > Schistosoma > Schistosoma japonicum. The sequence goes on from CM046064.1 coordinate 44,276,202, forward strand.
TATGCAACTATTTATTTTGGAAATTATTAACCGCTACAACTTATACGAATTCGTTGACGACTTACCACTTAACGTTTGTTCAGTGTACTTGTCCTTAAGTTATGAGACAGATCACTCACTTGTGCTATATGCAACACAAGTTAGCAGAAGTTAAGCGTGTCTTCTGGAACCAAAATGGAGAGTTGTTCACACACCGATACAAAATATCATAATATGTAAACTCATTCAACCACTTCATTTCCTATCATTAGTTTCGGGATTAGCATAAATCTGTCTAGAAGCAAAAATTTACATGAGACAGTTATCACTGAACCCATTACTAACACGAAACAGCTACACAGTACTCTCTGGTTTCTAGTAGTACTCAATTCTTATCAATCTGTGACAAATACAAATAACTAGATATAACACTATTCTCCAATAAACCACCACATTTCAATCACATATTTATTTGAATTGATGCGGTTTCTGGAGACTGATATTAGGTTTTATTTGACTGAATTTGTCACAAATTGATGTTGGTAGGGTATTACTGAGAACCATGAAGCACTGGACTATTGTTTTATCCTAGTATTATATTCCTCAGTAGTGAACACTTAAGATTTAACGTTGGGGATATTGGGCTGATGAACGTCCAACTCTCCGCACTATGGAATATCTGTCAGTTTGTTTTTCATTTTCAGTGGCATCTTATCAACATGCTGATATATTAATTTTCATTATACTTTAGTATTTTTCAAGTAGTATGTTGAGAATAATTAATGTAAAATGTACGATACCAAATTACATTGATCCATGAAATAATGATAAGTGTCTGTATATTTGTTATGGATTTTTGAAAAATAAAAGTCGAAACTTAATAAAAGTTGAGAGTTGAATAAATATTCTTCTGACGATGGATTCAAGGAAGATCTCAGAAATATTCAAGTACAGTAAATAAACAGGCTACTATGGATTAACTTCAGGATGTAATTTCTTGAACTCTACTGAGAGGATGTGAGCAGAAAGTTCAGTTATGCTCAGTGTGAGACAGTTGGCTACAGGTAACAATGAATAAGATGGTGCATCAATATCCCTCAACTTAACTGTATATAAAACAATCTGCAGTTAAATGCCGATTCTGTGATCTGAGTGTTGGTCTTTTAATACGATAAGTGGTAATATATTAGCTTGAGTACGTGATAAAGTTGTAAGCTGACACTGACAAAGAATTATATACTAGGGTAAGACAGTTAACAAATGTTAATTCCTGATCTCTCAACAGACGGTATGAAACACAAGTCACACAAGTGCATTGGTTGAAGTTGTTACATTTCAATAGTACAAGAACAAGCACTCACTAATGATGTTTCAAATGCTCCAATATATGCTATATGGACTCACACATATCATCTGAATGGCATCACCTACCGCAATTTATACTCAACCTGCAGACTACAGACACTAATGCTGATACCAAGAAATTTCGGATTGTTTAATTGTTCGAAAATACATGAACAAAATATAATTATCTATTGCATCTACTGTCACCATGGGAACTAAATTTATAACCATCAAATTCCTTTCCGAACTACTGCAGTCGTTCGAAATCAACTCCTTATCATAACTCACATTACTCAGGAACTCAGCCTTAACGATGACATTGTAACTTTTCGAGAAAGAAAGCCTAACAATTTTTATTTGTAACTAAATACAGCATCTTCTAACGTAATTCATTTTGTTCGTTTGCAGATAAATAATATAAAAATGCTGTAGTTCATTTTGAAATCAATGACGAATCAAGAAGAGGCAGAAACAGATTCGCGTAGAAGATATACCTGCATCTTCACAACAAAACAATACCCAACATTGTTGACGTAGACGGTTAGCATTCATCATCGACATCTATTGCAGAAAGACAATCCCCTTGTTGAAGTCGTTCAGAATTTGGTCCACTCTACACATCTGACAGCCTCACACATCTCACATATTCATTACATCGCAAAGAAAGTTAACACAAATTGACACAATATCACTTGAGTATATTTTAACAAGAACTATGTAAATAATGATACATCAGGATAGTCAATGAAGATAAACACCCAGTCAAATTGAAATGGTGTAATCAACAAAATGGATCACAATCCGATCGTGATCAAAAGTGGAAATGCTGTTTAATCACCAACTGATTGGTGTTGATTGAGTCAATCATGCAATTAGTGTTTATAGCCTGAACCATATTTCTTCGGATACTGACCACCGTAGCCATTTCCGTGTTGTTTATTGGGACGATAATAACCAGACTGATAATTACCACCACCATAATGTTGGTTTCGTTGATAGCCGCCTTGAAGCAATTGAGAGGGTGATCCATGTGAATCGTCGACATCATCTACATCGTCAGTGTAGTCGACATCGTCATCACCGTCATGATAATCTTCATCACCAACGTCAATATGCTGACCTGTTGAGATGACTGGAGAAGAGAAAGATATGGTGAATTCACAGAGGTGCATGTAAATAATAGTAGGAAGGAAACATAAGTGACGAAGTACTGTGTGTGAATGTGTGAGTGATTGTAGTAACTACAGTGCGATATCGAATCGTGATAAAATGTCGACACGACGTACACACATGTGGATGTAGCAGTCGATGAGACAGTCAGAATAATCAACTGACCAATGCGGGTCACATTTTCGGAGTGATATTTACCAACCAATCATAGATGGAAACCTCCATCAAACATCCGCCAACTAATTCTGCTTATTTGACACATTCTAAATATACAATAACCACTCACGATACACATTAAATAATTACGTAAAATGATAACATGTCAAAATTGGTCGACACAACACTAGTCTCAACTCCACCCACATACACGTCAGTGTACGTGGACTATCATACACACTCACTCACCTACTCACGCACTTACTTTCTTTCTCGCTTATCAATGCACTCACCAACACACTCACTCACTAACACACTTACTATTTCACTCAATCACACACTCACTCACTCACCTTGATCACCTGGTATGACGTGTTGCATTGGTTGGGCGAGTACATTTTCGAAGAGTATGACACATAAGAATATCATTGAGACGAGCTCCATCGTTTTTCTAGAAGAGAGAGGAATGTAGAGGAGTGAGTGTTAGTTGTGTATAGTTAGGTATCGATTATGCACAAATAATGTAGTCTGAGTAGATTGGTGTGGAGTGGAGATATTCGTGCAATATACAACACATCACCGATCCACTACTCCACAATACATCATGAAACACCACACCACACCACGCCACATTTTATAACATTCATTCATTCATTCGTTCATACACTCACGCACGCACTTACTTACTTACTCACTCACTCACTTACTAACTCACTCACAATATCACCCACTCACAAAATCACTAACTGAATAAATTTTCCACTCACATTTTGCACAATGTATCGTTTGCTGATTTGTCTGTCTGTTAGTTGAAACAGTTGATTTCCACGTCACCATGTCACACTCGTATTTATATAGTGAATTCATGTTCTGCTGATACATGGAATATTCCAGTTGAATGTCACGTAATCACTGCATCACACAGGTGCAGCATTATTTGTGGATCACACAGTGGCATCACGTTGTGCATGTGATGTGTGATCATTTGACAGTGACTTATGAATGTGACGACAGAGAGTTGAATCGAGTGAATGGTGATGTGTATTGATGCAGATTGTGATGTCGATGATGATGATGATGATGATGATGATAGATGACTGAATGCATGAATGATGAATTGATTTGATGCATGAATGGATGGATTATTGAGTGTGTGGATACATGCATGAATAACTGATTGCATGTTTAGATGAATAAATCAGTGCACTTCGGATTGAAGTTAATCCGAATTATGTGACTGTTGATTAAGTTGAATTTGATTATCATGTGTTTTGTAGTGTTTCATGATTTTCAATGTGGTTATAGGTGTAAGTTTGTTAATGATGATAATAAGAATCGTGGTGATGCATTTTTGGTTATCAATTTCTAGGTGTCTGTCTACGAAAGTACTGTTTCTTAATGTTTCAAATATGGTGAATCCTCACATTCTCTTCATTTTCAAGTCGTGTGAATTTCGCTACTGATCAAAATTGTCGAAAATCCAGATAAGCTACCATAATTTGATACGAATTGCCGTTATCGGAGTTCTGCTATGCTGTCGCGATTTATCAATTCATAATGTAATTTTGTTATTTATTGGCATCGATTATAGACTCTCTTATCTCATGCTTACAAACATTGTGCACATTTCGTTATAACACAATCACCACATCTTGACATCTGTTTGAATATTGTCTGACTAAATAGATATTCCGTCCATAAACAACACAAACTAATTGACAAATAGTTTCCTCAAGGTGGTAATGATGGTGATGATATTGATAATAATTGTGATGCTTGTGATGACTTGCATGATATTTATGATATTTTAGTTATGCTCATATGCATTAACATCAATATAATCTACACCACCATTATCATTATCATCATCAGCATGAAGAATACTTCAACGTTCATTTAAGTCTATTCTTCACTGACTAGTGTATCACTATCAACATTGCTTTTATCTTGATTATTACATCTCAGAACGTCATCATTTTCGTCGACATCAATATAAATATTTGATCGTGGTTGCTATCTACATACTCGATATTTGTAGTCAACAAGGCATATTTGCAAGTTTGATGTAACTAGAATGCAACAGGTGGATTGGATGATGACTAGTTCAATTTCACCAACTCATGATGCCTGTTTCCTGCTGTCATATGATGATTGACCTCGACTGATCAACACACTTGTGTGAGTGATTCAAAAATGCTTATACTACTTTCAGAAAGACATGTTGAATGGAGGTAGACTGCAATGAATTACTGATGGTTGAGCCTGTTTACGTGCTATCATTAACACGTTATCAACAACGTCCGAAGTTGTACAATAAATTATATGCACATTGAATAACATTATACGTTTGATTGTGTGGACTACTGACAACTTCACAAATGCTTCACTCAAACAATTCCATTATCGATGTCGGCCAAATATGCAAATCAATCTGTCTAAACATCGTTCAATAGAGCCAACATCTGATCGCTTCAAATCAGGTGACAGAACAAACTTGCATAACTATAGGCCCATAAATATCATTTCAGTTATCTCTAGGATAATGGAAAAAATAGTATGTGACAAAATATCTGATCATTTACTCTCTGAGAAACTTATCTCTAATTTCCAACATGGTTTCCTCAAAACTAGGTCTTGTATGACTTGTCAGTTTGAATTCTTTAATTTAATTTTTACTGAACGAAGCCATGAGCACTTGGTGTTAGTATTGTACTTAGACATGTGTAAAGCTTTTGACGTTGGTTAACCACAGGCTTCTTATGGGCAAATTTTCCTCTCATGAGAATAAAAATCCATTACATGCATGGTTAAACTCTTTTTTTTCAGTCATAGGCACCAAATTGTCAAAATTAACTCCACCCTGTCCAAAGCAGAACCAGCTGCAAGTGGCGTTATACAAGAAAGTGTCTTAGGCCCACTGCTCTTTATAGCTTATGTAAATGATATATGCAAATGCTTCAGCATAGGAAAACCCTTTCTATACGCAGATGATCTTAAAATAGTATACTCATTCCCTCCCCATGAATTCGCACACACATTCTGTAGCGTCACTGCTGAACTCAACAAGGTCGCAGTATGGTGCTCAAAATGGAAGTTAGACCTCAATGCTTCTAAGTGTGATTAGATATGGTTTGGAGATAAGCGCCTCAATTTTGATCTCTTCATAAACGGTAGTAAGTTGTCTAGGCTACAGTCAGTAGTTGACTTAGGACTAAGATACTCTTATGATATATCTTTTACAGAACAGGTCAATATGCCGACATCCAAGTCACATCGACTACTGGGTTGCATAATACGTAACTTTCATAGCAATGACTCTCATATCTTACTATATAAGGTTTGTGTCTGACCCTTACTGGAATACTGCATTCTTTTATTCTCAGTAATGTTCCCATTAAGAATAAACTCAGACTGGAGTCTGTACAACGTCGCTTTGCTCTTCGTATTCTTGAAACTGATTGTACTCTGGACTATAAAACTAGGTGCGATAAATTAGGACTAGAAACTTAATGGAGGCGCCGACTCAATTCAACCTAATCTTCTTTTATAAGATATTGGACAATTTGGCATTTTCATCATCTAGAACAATTAACTACGAGGAACCTCCTTGCTATAACCTACGCAATTCAGCCTCGAAAGTAACAATTTCACATTCTAAATCTGCTCTTTATATGAATTATTTTACAAATAAATTCTCGAGAATCTGGAACAATTTGCCTTAAGCCATTCAAGAAACAGATTCACTTCCTTTATTTGTGCAACAGGTTGGTCATCTCATCAATTCTGATAGCTCATTAAAATTGTTCACCACAACTATTGTTTCTTACTCCACCAGCGAATTCTAGACGGTCACTCAATCCTGTATAGCCATTCGCTTTAAAGTATTGTTCACCTTACAACAGGAACAATATTGTCTTCTTACCTACCACAAATACATTCTTCCGCGTTCCAAGTCCTCATCTAAACCAGTAAATAGGCCGTCAAGGAGCGCGCGGTTCTTAATCATATTAGCAACCAGGATACAATAAAAATATTTGGTGTCCTAATAGTTAAGACTGCGTGGCAGTTGATTTGATTCTCGAATCAAATCTTATAGGTTATGAATGTCTTGACAATTAACAATTTGTAATAATATTTGTATGTATGCAAACTTATCATTGTACCATGCCTGTAAACTGGAATGCTCTCATGTACAAATTGAGAATAAATTATTATTATTACTAGTATTATATCTTTCTTGACACTTGCGTACAAACAAAATAGACACAAGGAATTGAAGTACACATGTTCGAAATGGTTAGCCAGTCCAACAGTGAAGAATTCATAAATAATAATAGCACAATTAGACGAAATACGTGACAAACAATCTCGATATTTGGGAACGAAATTGTATCAGTGTCAAATGATGAAAGAGTGGTGAATTCTCAATAAAACACAGCATTAACGCAACTGCATCTCTGCTACGCGTTTATTTTAGAGAAACTTGATAAACATGAACAATCACTAGCACATAGAAAAATAAACTACATTTTGCAAGTCTACTCAAGAAACAAGATGTTAACAATAATGAGAAATACAAATGGATAACTCTGCATTTTGTACACGGAAATTTGTTCATAAGCGTGTTGATAAGGCGAATGACAGATTCAGTAGGCCCAATAATTCGAGATTAACTTGCTGAATTTCGGGAGGAATGACAAATCGGCGAAATCGCACAAGCCATAACAAACACTAACCGCGTCCTTAACATCATAATGGTGTTTATCGATGCAGTTGGAGTGTTGATGTTATTTAACTGGAAGAGATAGACAGAATTCGCATATCCTTATTAATAATGACAATAATAATAGTTTATTCTCTAGTAGCACTCTGTGCATGATAGCATACCAATTCACTGGCATGATCAGAATGATATGGTTTGTTAAGAATAGGGTTTTGATTGAGAGTCACTGTTATGGAATTCACGCTATATAAAAATGCTTATTGATTGCAGAGATAACGTTACCGATGTTTGCAGTGTACAGTACAACGGTACTAGAGGTATGTCTTGTATTACAGGGGACTTTCAACACATATTCACGTGTTTCTCGTCTGTGGCGCTGTAATCACAGGAAATGACTGTTCAGGTTATTGCTGTCTATGTGCATGATTTCACATTTACTACTATTAATCAAAAACATTAGCTTGCCTACAACCAGAGCTCAAGATGTGTGTGTTCGAGCGTAGTGATGTCCTCTGTAATATTTTCTGTAGTGAATGTTATTTCCGTGATTTCGCATATTAGTAGCGTAGTGGGTTTGTTAATATCTGTATAGTATTTATTGTTAAGAATAATGGCTGAGTACGCACCAAATAAATAAGCTATACGGTTGGGCTTATCATATATTTTGTTGCTACAAATGAAGAGGTTTCCACCATTATCTTAGAGCTACTGATTTCGTTCCGGACGGTCATAAGAAGTCTTGTAGAGTTATATTGTACAGTAAACTAATTTTGTAGAAGAATTGACATTTGTAGACGTGGCTAAAGTGGTAAGAGTCTATCAAATGACTAAGTGACGCTGTTCAACCTATAAATTTTAAAAATTTAAAATATTGATAAAACACTTGGAAACCATATGGTCGACATAAGAATCAAAACGCAGTACAGAACAATTAGTAAAAAATCACACGTGACGATCAGGCATGTCGAAGAGGAGAGTTTCATTTGAAAAAATCAGATTCATAATATATTGACATTTTAATTCTTGACAAGATTCACATTATAATTAAATTTAACGTGATCAAGAGTCACATAATTCGGATTAACTTCAATCCAAAGTGCACTGATTCATTCATCCAAACATGCAATCAGTTATTCATGCATGTATCCACACACTCAATAATCAATCCATTCATGCATCAAATCAATTCATCATTCATGCATTCAGTCATCTATCATCATCATCATCATCATCATCATCATCATCAACATCACAATCTGCATCAATACACATCACCATTCACTCGATTCAACTCTCTGTCGTCACATTCATAAGTCACTGTCAAGTGATCACACATCACATGCACAACGTGATGCCACTGTGTGATCCACAAATAATGCTGCATCTGTGTGATGCAGTGATTACGTGACATTCAACTGGAATATTCCGTGTATCAGCAGAACATGAATTCACTATATAAATACGAGTGTGACATGGTGACTTTGAAATCAACTGTTTCAACTAACAGACAGACAAATCAGCAAACGATACATTGTGCATACTGTGAGTGGAAAATTTATTCAGTTAGTGATTTTGTAAGTGGGTGATATTGTGAGTGGAAGATTGAGTGCGTGCGTGAGTGGATGAATAATTAAATGAATGAATGATTGAATGTAATAAAATGTGGCGTGGCGTGGTGTGGTGTTGCATGATGTATTGTGGAGTAGTGGATCGGTGATGTGTTGTATATTGCACGAATATCTCCACTCCACACCAATCTACTCAGACTACATTATTTGTGCATAATCGATGCCTAACTATACACAATTAACAAGCACTCCTCTACATTCCTCTCTCTTCTAGAAAACGATGGAGCTCGTCTCAATGATATTCTTATGTGTCATACTCTTCGAAAATGTACTCGCCCAACCAATGCAACACGTCATACCAGGTGATCAAGGTGAGTGAGTGAGTGATGATATAGTAAGTGTGTTAGTGAGTGAGTGTGTTGGTGAGTGGATTGATAGGCGAGGAAGAAAGTAAGTGCGTGAGTAGGTGAGTGAGTGTGTATGATAGTCCACGTACACTGACGTGTATGTGGGTGGAGTGCAGACTAGTGGTGTGTCGACCAATTTTGACATGTTATCATTTTACGTAATTATTTAATGTGTATCGCGAGTGATTATTGTATATTTAGAATGTGTCAACTAAGCAGAATTGGTTGGCGGATGTTTGACGGAGGTTTCCATTTTTGATTGGTTGGTAAATATCACTCCGACGATGTAATCCGCATTGGTCAGTTGATGGTTCTGACTATGTCATCATCGACTGCTTCATCCACATGTGTGGACGTTGTGTCGGCATTTTATCACGTTTCGATATCGCACTGTCGTTACTACAATCACTCACACATTCACACACAGTACTTCGTCACTTATGTTTCCTTCCTACTATTATTTACATGCACCTCTCTGAATTCACCATATCTTTCTCTTCTCCAGTCATCTCAACAGGTCAGCATGTTGATGTTGGTGATGAAGATTATCATGACGGTGATGACGATGTCGACTACACTGACGATGTAGATGATGTCGACGATCCACATGGATCACCCTCTCAATTGCTTCAAGGCGGCTATCAACGAAACCAACATTATGGTGGTGGTAATTATCAGTCTGGTTATTATCGTCCCAATAAACAACACGGAAATGGCTACGGTGGTCAGTATCCGAAGAAATATGGTTCAGGCTATAAACACTAATTGCATGATTGACTCAATCAACACCAATCAGTTGGTGATTAAACAGCATTTCCACTTTTCATCACGATCGGTTTGTAATCTGTTTTGTTGATTACACCATTTCAATTTGACTGGGTGTTTATCTTCATTGACTATCCTGATGTATCATTATTTACATAGTTCTTGTTAAAATATACTCAAGTGATATTGTGTCAATTTGTGTTAACTTTCTTTGCGATGTAATGAATATGTGAGATGTGTGAGGCTGTCAGATGTGTAGAGTGAACCAAATTCTGAACGACTTCAACAAGGTGATTGTCTTTCTGCAATAGATGTCGATGATGAATGCTAACCGTCTACGTCAACAATGTTGGGTATTGTTTTGTTGTGAAGATGCAGGTATATCTTCTACGCGAATCTATTTCTGCCCCTTCTTGATTCGTCATTGATTTCAAAATGAACTACAGCATTTTTTATTCTTTATCTGCAAACGAACATAATGAGTGACGTTAGAAGATGCTGTATTTCGATACAAATAAAAAAATTGTTAGGCTTTCTTACTCAAAAACTTAAAATGTCATCGTTAAGGCTGAGTTTCTGAGTAATGTGAGTTATGATAGGGAGTTGATTTCGAAAGACAGCAGTAGTTGAGAATGAAATTCGATGGTTATAATTGACGCGACAATGTGACAGTAGATGCAATAGATATTTATGTTTTGTTCATGTATTTTTAAACAATTAAACAATCCGAAAATTCTTGGTATCAGCATTAGTGTCTGTAGTCTGCAGGTTGAGTATAAATTGCAGTAGTCAATGTTATTCGGACGATATGTTTTTGAGTCCATATAGCATATATTGGAGCATTTGAAACATCATTAGTGAGTGCTTGTTCTTGTCAGGACCATTGTACGTAGTCATTAGCATGATACACATTCCGACCGACAGACAATAAGATTTTGATTTTGTTGGCCGACAGTTTCACTCCCTCTCATTTAATGATGTTAGGCTCGTAAACTCTCAGGCTACATATAATAGATAGTTTGTCGTACTCGATACTCAAAGTCACGAGTTCTGTTCTTGTTAACCGTATCTGAGCAATCATATTATGACAGGTTACACAGACTACTGTAGCCGCAAACTAGATACTAGATACCCGATTGTTATGACTGGGGTCAGTTAGGAGAAGTATGAATTAGTATTATAGGTGGAGAGGAGTATTGTGTCTGGTGGCTGGATGAGTCTCCACCAGAAACTAGCAAAGTGTTAATATGCATCAAGAGACGAGTAAGTTATCCGAGTAGTAGGTTTGAATGGTATGTGGATGATGATATAGCAGTATATATTGAACTGACTAATAGTGAGTGGATAGTAAAACTTGTGAACCCACTCTAGATTCTGATCACTTATGCACTTTAGTAGTAAGTTACTAGTTTAGGCGTACATTCATCGTGAAATACTGTGGTTTGTGCATGTTTGATAGTCAGGTAATCATGTATCTGTGCTTCATATGATGATTCGAGAAAATCTGTTTTAGTTTCAGGTCACTGATACACTTTGGAATTGCATCAAGTGACGAGTAAGTTACCCGAATAGTAGGTTTAAATGATGCACTTTAGTAGTGAGTTATTTTGTTGGGTCTCTGTTTAACTCAATGGTTTTTGCTGGTGTATTGTCAGGTCGAGCTGCTTTTCAACTCTAGATTTGTTTGATTGCTTTCTTGATTTCTTTCATTGTTGGTGGTTTCACAATTATCGCTATGTCTGTTTATGCTGCTTCAATGTCTGTGGTGCTCGGTGGAGCTAGGCTAGTTTGGCTGCTGTTGATTTCTGTCTTTTTGTTCGTCCCTTGTTGGATTTTGTTCAGGGTCTCAGTGGGAATTCGGTTCGCTTATGATGGTGTTTCTTGCAGCCCAGAGCCTCTTGACAAGTTGAAGTTAGTGCCTCTTTGATTCCTTCCCAGTTGTCCTCCACAGTAGTTTCTTCCTCTCTCAGCAGATCTTGTAAGGCTTGAAACCTGTTGTTGAGAGTCATTTTGAATTCACTGAGTACATCAATATCTCGAAGACAGGCTGTATTGAACAGTTGTGATGTTGTTACCCCAATTATCCATTGCTTCCTTAGTTTCAGTTTCATTTCGGTAACCGCTGGTGGTGATCTGAAGTTATATCAGCTTCTCTCTGGTTTCTCACATCTTTTATTGATCTTCTGAATATTTTTATTGATGCATATATGATTGATTTGATTCTCTGTAGTATGATCCGGTAAGACCCATATAACCTTGTGTATGCGTTTGTTGGTAAATATTGTACCATCTATAACAATTTAGTTGAAAGTGCATAGATTTGCAAATATTTCACCATTCTCATCTCTCTCTCTTAGTCCCTGTTGTCCCATGATGTTTTCGTATCCAGTGTTGTCCATTTCGACTTTGGCGTTTAGGTCCCCCATCAGGTTGTCAGATTTTTTATTGGACACTTCGCTGTGATTGACTGCACCCTATCATGAAACTGATCTTAGTCTTTGTCGTTTCTGTCGTTAGTGAGTCATCTATTACTGTAGATATTCTATAAACTCCGATCTGTCAAGTTAATTTTCCAGTTTGACAACAGTTAATCATCAAATTAACCTATTTCTACTTTGGTAACTAAAGCTCCAACGCCACACATAAGAAGAAATGTTTTCGAGCCACATTTCCTTCTTGGATCGCAGGTCTGGTTGTAGTTAAGTGTAGTTAAGAGACATCAAGTGGAAGTGAGACAGGACTCATTTGGTCAGCATAATCAATCTAAGTCTCTCCTGAAACTTGATATGATCATCCCAGGTGTTCCACCCTCAACTTAAATAATTACTGCTCTAACTCTTGCACAAGTGTCGTTGGATATTCTATAATTATTTCAACATCATTCTTATGAATAGCTACGTGATGATTACTTACATTGGCTAAGTCAGAATTGAACAAATTGCCAAGAGAGTTATGTTTCACAGAAGACTCCTATCAAACTGACTATTTCAGCAAACTTCGTTGGAGTATCGACTCCATTTGTCTAACATAACATATATTCTCTGCTCAAATGTTTGCTGATATGAAGTAGGTTGAATGCCAAAATCACATTGTATCCAACTGTCTGTATTATTCCACTTTCATTTGTTTGAAATACCATACATAAATGGGTGAATTTCTATGTTGTCGTTTGCATAGCTTAACTAAAGAAACAGCACCATGAGATTATCGTTCATTGACAAACCATGAAAGTTCACAAAGTCTAGGTTAATAGGACACAGCATTGTGTGACTATGTACATTTTAAAATTAATATGACAAACTTTACTGCAGAGGGAATAGAAGTTTAACAGAATGGTGTTCATCTGTGTAGGAATAATGAAGGTGGATAAGACATGGGTTAACCAAATTAGTGGAGAATAATTATAAACGCTATGTAAACTGGAAACGAAGATGGAGTATAGGAGGGTGGAAGCAGTAAGACATTACTTATAAGAAGGATAAGAAAAGATTCTTCGTCACATAGTAGAAACTTTGTATATCATGTTGTGGAATAAGTTAAGGCTGAACAGGAACAAGTGAAATGCTGGTATGATTGAATTACAAGCGGGCAGACTTAGGAGATTTATTGTTTGTACAAATTGCTAAGTTATTAGTTGAGGCTGCATCTGAGTCCATTGGAATAAGTAATTTAATGCACAGCGGTTATTGTTTGAAAATCTAATAGATTGTAAGCAGGCAGACATTGATGTAAACGTGGCGCGTTGTTACTGTAACAAACGAACAAACCTACACATGTACATTACACGCAGTAGGCAATTTTTTTGCTTTCTTCTATTAATATGCTATGTAAACATATTTTCTCGATTCAGCAAATATGGCACAAACTAAGTTTCACAATGATATATGTCTGTCAAACCCAATATCTTACTACTGAAGTGCATCAGTGACCTGAAACTACAACAGATTATCCCGAATCAGCATGTGAAGCACAGATTCATGATAACCTGACTATCAAGCATGCACAAACCACAGTATCTCATGATGGATGTTCGTTCAATTCAGTGTCTTACTACTGAATCTGTAAGTCTAGACATTGCGTTACAATTTTTTGTGATAACTCATCATCACATAAATAGCAGTAACCCTGGTTATATTATTACCGCTACCTTACAGATGAGTATTTGACACTGAATTTTTTACTTTAATCTATAGAACACAACTACTGAAATCATAGTATACCTACGCCACCTAACTATTTGATAAGATCCTATTTGAACATGGTTCGAAACGAGGCTTAAAGCTCTAAGCTTGATACCCGTTTCTCTAAAAACCCCGAATCTCCTCCTAATGACCTATTCACCACTGAACTGCAGATAATAGACAATCGTACCCCACTTATCAAGGCAATCAATCTGACTGATCTAAGCACTGACATTGCCGACTATAAAAGCAAAGTCGAAAATGTCCAGTTAACTTTTACCAAAGTACAGTCTATGCTAATTGAACTAGCCCGTTAACCTACTTGCTTGGAAAGCATGATGACATTGAAATTGATAAGGCAAAGCATGCCAAAACATTTCTCGATTTCACTGCAGCAGAAGTTGTAACGCGACTCACCTCGCTTCACATAGCCATTGTCTACAATCTTCCAGAGAATTTTCCACTTAAAAAGGTTAAAGCAATCCTATTACAAACTAGTGGTTAGACACAAATTCCATGCGAATGTACTAGACTAAGTAAAGAAGACTGGCAGACTAGCTGCCCAATTCTATCCTATTTCGCATCCACTCTAGATTGCAAGCGATTTATGAAATCTGTAGACTATATTAGATCTGGTAGCAACTTCAAAAACATACTAATAGTTGCTGATGAAACGCCTCTGCAACATAGTTTTCTCAACAATTACGGTGCCGTTGCTCTCAACATGGAAGATCCCAAGCTAGAAGAAACCACTTTTAATTAATTAACCAAAACATACCCAACAACGCATCATAGTTGTAGTATAACACCACCGAAACTACCTGCTCTACATACCAACGAATAAACTGAGGAGCCATTTAGCCTATCCACACCCACAACTCCTCCTGGTATAGACACATATACAACAATATCTCTCACAACCAAAGAAACTAGCAACCATCTAGTAGATTTGGACATCACTCTCAAGGAGGATATATTTACCTCTCAAAATAGAGAGATAAACAGAGTACCATCACACGATTTAACCCACCACCCTACCGTTAAACTAAAAACAAAATTCCCACCCTATCATTACAACACACATAATGTCTTCCCTGTCAATAAGGCCGAGAATAGCCTTACCTCTAACATTCATAGAAATAAAGTAAATCACAAACGCCAAACCACTAGGCTTGATACATCTGTAGCACTAGATTTGAGAGTCAATGCTTTGAACAAAAACAAGCGAATTTTCTCCTTCCACCCTAAGTTTGTTCCCCCTCGAGAATACTTCAACAACAGTAGGATGACACATACAAATGCGCCATGGCATCATGTGCCAATGATCCAGAAGAATGAATCAGGGCGGAAAAGCCTACTTTCTCTAAACGTACCGTTACAATCCCAAACAGATACTGGGAAGAATAATTTTAACTTAGGAATTTACCCGCTTCATCAATATAATAGTTCTCTCAGACATGATAACTTACGATCTAAATACTTTCCTATAATGAATGGCTTTAACTACAACTACTTGGCTGCACCTCATAGCTTATTACCAAACTACTATGATCCCTGTGTCTCGTTTGCACACCCGAATCCTTATTTAGAGTATACTCACACGACAATTTACAACCCTTTTCATCTATACTCATTGCCCCTGCAGCCGTTACTAGGTCAACAACTAGTAACAAGACCAAACACACCCAATCTCCAGCTTTGCCGCTACTAAGTAATCAATCTAATAGCACCCTATCTTTCCTTACCTTAAGCACTTTGTGCATGAAAAACAACGATCGCAGTGACGACCGAAACATTAATCTTGTAAAGCAGTCACTCAATATCTACCCTTTAGTATCTGAACAATGTGAAGCTCAACAATTAATCCTAAATCAAAATCTCATCCTAAATTCTAAGCCTGACCTCTTCAATCTTGATGCTTCAAACTACATCAACCTTATTGGCAACTCGCGCTCAATCTCTGCTTATTAAACGCACGATCAGTATGCAACAAAATGATCGACCTAGCTCTGCTTGCATCAATCTGCCAACCCTCAATTATTACGGTAACTGAGGCATGGATTACCCCTTATGTCTCTGATCTAAGTATATCTCTAGATAATTATAAACTGTTTTGTAGTAACAGGCTACATGGACGTGGAGGAGGTTGTCTTATGTATGTTAACTCGAAATTAAGCTCACTTCTGTTTGATACAGCAGGCCTAAATAAATTACAAGACTCAGTGTGGATTGTTATGAGACCTACTGTCTCGGATTCTTACTTATTAGGCTGTGTATACCACCACCCTAACCCATCAATAGAGGATATAACCTTACTGTCAGACAATTTTACACTGGCTTGTGCCCTACCCTTTACAGGTAAGGTTATTTGTGGAGACTTTAATATGCCTGATATCTCATGGTTTTTCGCCAAGGCACCAAAGCACTATGACTTACTTATGGATAGTCTAGAGCTTGGTGGCTGGTCGCAGTATGTCCGTAACCCTACCAGATACAAAAGCACTATGGATTTAGTTTTTACACATCAACTTACCCCATGTACCGTCTATACAGGGAAACAATTCCCAGGTAGTGACCACAATATTGTCATGTGCAACTTCAACTTAGAAACTACAATGTATAAATGTCCAGTTACAATACCCAGCAGACCATTCCACAAGATAAACTGGACGAGCGTCATCTCGCACTTTAGACACCTTGACTAGAACAACTATCTCACAGAAGATGATCCTGATAAGCTGACTGATATACTTTACTACAACACTTACAATACGCTTGACATAGTTGCACCTATAAGATATACTAAACCCAACATTCCGCAATGCACGCTTATCACCACTACTGTACGAAGAAGCCTATGTAGACATGCATCTAAATTCTACGAGTTTAGAGATTTTTTTCTTATATAACTATGAAAAAATATATATTAAGGCCGAGGCGGATCGTACTCAGATGGAAATCGCACTAGAAAAACAGGCTACTATACAAAATAACCCTACAAGACGTCTCAAGACCCTCCGAAACAAAATCAGTAGCGCTAAGATAAAGGGTGGAAACCTGTTAATCTGTGGCAATAAAATATATGATGACCCTTGCCATATAGCTGATTTATTCAATGAGCACTTTACCACTACACATACCATTGAAAACCACTTAGATGAGAACGAACCTATTACGCCACCACTATGCGAAATAAGGGATAGTTTTTCACTATAGAAAATATTGCGAAGGCCATCACTACGCTTAAACACTCATACGCCTTAGGCCCTGATGGTATACCAGCCAATGTACTCAAATATGGGGGTAATGACTTCCACCTGGCACTTCTTAAACTATTTGCGATAATCACTCTCCACCGCATGCTTCCCTACCCTATGGAAAACTACATGTGTCATTTCTAAGTTTAAATCCGGACCTGTAGGAAATATAGAGAACTACCGCCCTATCAACCTAACCTCTGTTGTATCAAGAGTAATGGAAAATATAATCAAGGTGGAATTACTCCGTTAACTTCTTAAGAACGAACTGCTCTCCCCCTCCCAACATGGATTCTTAAGAACTAGGTCTTGTGACACATGCATGCTAGACTATCTAGATGACATAACTACGCATCGAGACAAAAGATTCATAGTATCCGCTTTATTTCTCGACTTCAATAAAGCTTTTGACAAGGTCCCGCATAAACAATTACTCATCAAGCTAAAGTCATACGAGGTCAAAGACCCGCTTCACTCATGGCTTGCATCTTTCCTAGAAGGAAGACGGCAAACAGTGGAGTATAATAATAGCCTCTCATTACCTAAACCAACTACTAGCGGCGTAATAAAAGAAAGTGTACTGGGCCCTAAATTGTTCATCATTTACATATATGACATAATTAACGTTATAAAACATGGTCGACCGTATTTATACTGGATGATCTTAAGAAAGTATACAGCTATACACCGGATGTTTTAGAAGACATGACTCTAAGTTAAAAGGACCTCCATAGCCTAACTACCTGGAGCCAAAAATAACAACTACCACTTAACCATAGTAAATGTGGAATCATGCACATAGGCGACCGTAACCCCCAGTTCACTTTTTATCTAAATGGGTCTAAAGTCCAAATACTTCAATCAACAAGCGACTTGGGCATCAAATACTCAGGCAACTTGAAGTTCACAGAGCACGCCTCCTCTATAGTCTCGAAAACTAAAAAATTAACGGACTTTCTTCTTAAAAACTTCTTTACAAGGAAGGCTAAACTTACTTCGTTTGAGATGCGTAAGACCTACACTCAAGTACTGCACATTTATCTTCTCGAGCATGAATAGCATAGACATGACACGTATAGAAAGCGTACAAAGAAGTTTTACACACCGAATTCTAGGAACTAACAGCAACATGAACTACACGGAATCATATTTTATCGTAAACAGAGCTTTAATGGGATAGTAACGTGTTTCGAGTCGTGATCTGGTGAAGATGCGTGACCGCGCGCCTTCAACTAGTAGTGTCCGCTAAAACAAACGTGGTCAGCGTCAATGTCGAGAGCTTATGCAACTATTTATTTTGGAAATTATTAACCGCTACAACTTATACGAATTCGTTGACGACTTACCACTTAACGTTTGTTCAACCAGCAATGGCCTATCAAGCCTTTAAAACTACAAACACTACATAGTGACTAAAAAAAGCGATGCAAAAAGATTCTGGAATAATATTGATTATTGTGCTCCCACTAATTAAAAATTCGTTTATATTCTTTCTATTTCATATGTTCTTCTACATCACTGTCGACACGAGTTTATGATCTGCTCTCTTATGGAATTGGTCTCCTTTAAGCAACTTACTCCAAACGATGGTTAAGAACGAAATGAACGCATCAAGAACTCACCGTTCTAGACCAACCCACATAAATTGGCTTTTATAACCTATTATCAAATACTCAGTCCTTGCCCGATTCTAGATAGTCTCTATGATCGATTCTGCTTACCCACAACTATTTTCTGAGATTAGAGCTGGAAGTGTTCTACAATACATTTAAAATCTCTAATTCTTAACCACTGAAAATTCTGAAAGTTGTAACAGTTAACTTTATAAGAATAATCAATGTCTTCAGTTAGCATGATTTTCAGAAAATAACTAACGATATATTTCCTATTTAAAACATTAAATATCACTCTGATAAAGACTGTCAACTGGTTACTTCTCATTAACAAATAGCTCGCTTAAAATAAAAATATTATTATTATTATTAGGTGATCAGAATTTACAGTGAGTTCACGAGTTTTACTATCCACTCACTATTAGTCAGTTCAATATATACTGCTATATCATCATCCACATACCATTCAAACCTACTACTCGGATAACTTACTCGTCTCTTGATGCATATTAACACTTTGCTAGTTTCTGGTGGAGACTCATCCAGCCACCAGACACAATACTCCTCTCCACCTATAATACTAATTCATACTTCTCCTAACTGACCCCAGTCATAACAATCGGGTATCTAGTATCTAGTTTGCGGCTACAGTAGTCTGTGTAACCTGTCATAATATGATTGCTCAGATACGGTTAACAAGAACAGAACTCGTGACTTTGAGTATCGAGTACGACAAACTATCTATTATATGTAGCCTGAAAGATTACGAGCCTAACATCATTAAATGAGACGAAGTGAAACAGTCGTACAACAAAATCAAAATCTTATTGTCTGTCGGTCGGAATGTGTATCATGCTAATGACTACGTACTATGGTCCTGACAAGAACAAGCACTCACTAATGATGTTTCAAATGCTCCAATATATGCTATATGGTCTCGGAAACATATCGTCTAAAAAGCATTACATACTGCCAAAACGAAACAATACCTAACAATGTTGACGTAGGCGGTTAGCATTAATCATCGACATCTATTGCAGAAAGACAATCACCTTGTTGAAGTCGTTCAGAATTTGGTCCAATCTACACATCTGACAGCCTCACACATCTCACATATTCATTACATCGCAAAGAAAGTTAACACAAATTGACACAATATCACTTGAGTATATTTTAACAAGAACTATGTAAATAATGATACATCAGGATAGTCAATAAAGATAAACACCCAGTCAAATTGAAATGGTGTAATCAACAAAATGGATCACAATCCGATCGTGATCAAAAGTGGAAATGCTGTTTAATCACCAACTGATTGGTGTTGATTGAGTCAATCATGCAATTAGTGTTTATAGCCTGAACCATATTTCTTCGGATACTGACCACCGTAGCCATTTCCGTGTTGTTTATTGGGACGATAATAACCAGACTGATAATTACCACCACCATAATGTTGGTTTCGTTGATAGCCGCCTTGAAGCAATAGAGAGGGTGATCCTTGTGAATCGTCGACATCATCTACATCGTCAGTGTAGTCGACATCGTCATCACCGTCATGATAATCTTCATCACCAACATCAACATGCTGACCTGTTGAGATGACTGGAGAAGAGAAAGATATGGTGAATTCACAGAGGTGCATGTAAATAATAGTAGGAAGGAAACATAAGTGACGAAGTACTGTGTGTGAATGTGTGAGTGATTGTAGTAACGACAGTGCGATATCAAATCGTGATCAAATGTCGACACGACGTACACACATGTGGATGTAGCAGTCGATGAGACAGTCAGAATAATCAACTGACCAATGCGGATCACATTATCGGAGTGATATTTTCAACAACAAATCATAGATGAAAACCTCCGTCAAACATCCGCCAACTAATTCTGCTTATTTGACACATTCTAAACATACAATAATCACTCACGATACACATTGAATAATTACGTAAAATGATAACATGTCGAAATTGGTCGACACAACACTAGTCTCAACTCCACCCACATACACGTCAGTGTACGTGGACTATTATACACAATCATTTACCTACTCACGCACTTACTTTCTTTCTCGCTTATCAATCCACTCACCAACACACTCACTTACTAACACACTAGTTTTTAACTCAATCACACACTCACTCACTTACCTTGATCACCTGGTATGACGTGTTGCATTGGTTGGGCGAGTACATTTTCGAAGAGTATGACACATAAGAATATCATTGAGACGAGCTCCATCGTTTTTCTAGAAGAGAGAGGAATGTAGAGGAGTGAGTGTTAGTTGTGTATAGTTAGGCATCGATTATGCACAAATAATGTAGTCTGAGTAGATTGGTGTGGAGTGGAGATATTCGTGCAATATACAACACATCACCGATCCACTACTCCACAATACATCATGCAACACCACACCACGTCACGCCACATTATATTACATTTATACATTCATTCATTCATCCGCTCACGCACGCACTTACTCACTTGCTCACTCACTCACTCACTAACTCACTCACAATATCACCCACTCACAAAATCACTAACTGAATAAATTTTCCACTCACAGTTTGCTCAATGTATTGTTCGCTGATTTGTCTGTCTGTTAGTTGAAACAGTTGATTTCAAAGTCACCATGTCACACTCGTATTTATATAGTGAATTCATGTTCTGCTGATACACGGAATATTCCAGTTGAATGTCACGTAATCACTGCATCACACAGATGCAGCATTATTTGTGGATCACACAGTGGCATCACGTTGTGCATGTGATGTGTGATCACTTGACAGTGACTTATGAATGTGACGACAGAGAGTTGAATCGAGTGAATGGTGATGTGTATTGATGCAGATTGTGATGTTGATGATGATGATGATGATGATAGATGACTGAATGCATGAATGATGAATTGATTTGATGCATGAATGGATGGATTATTGAGTGTGTGGATACATGCATGAATAACTGATTGCATGTTTAGATGAATAAATCAGTGCACTTCGGATTGAAGTAAATCCGAATTATGTGACTGTTGATTAAGTTGAATTTGATTATCATGTGTTTTGTAGTGTTTCATGATTTTCAATGTGGTTATAGGTGTAAGTTTGTTAATGATGATAATAAGAATCGTGGTGATGCATTTTTGGTTATCAATTTCTAGGTGTCTGTCTACGAAAGTACTTTATCTTAATGTTTCAAATATGGTGAATCCTCACATTCTCTTCATTTTCAAGTCGTGTCGTTAAATTTAATTACAATGTGAATCTTGTCAAGAATTAAAATGTCAATATATTATGAATCTGATTTTTTCAAATGAAACTCTCTTCTTCGACATGCCTTATCGTCACGTGTGATTTTTTACTAATTGTTCTGTACTGCGTTTTGATTCTTTTGTCGACCATATGGTTTCCAAGTGTTTTATCAATATTTTAAATTTTTAAAATTTATATGTTGAACAGCGTCACTTAGTCATTTAATAGACTCTTACCACTTTAGCCACGTCTACAAATGTCAATTCTTCTAGAAAATTAGTTTACTGTACAATATAACTCTACAAGACTTCTTATGACCGTCCGGAACGAAATCAGTAGCTCTAAGATAATGGTGGAAACCTCTTCATTTGTAGCAACAAAATATATGATAAGCCCAACCGTATAGCTTATTTATTTGGTGCGTACTCAGCCATTATTCTTAACAATAAATACTATACAGATATTAACAAACCCACTACGCTACTAATATGCGAAATCACGGAAATAACATTCACTACAGAAAATATTACAGAGGACATCACTACGCTCGAACACACACATCTTGAGCTCTGGTTGTAGGCAAGCTAATGTTTTTGATTAATAGTAGTAAATGTGGAATCATGCACATAGACAGCAATAACCTGAACAGTCATTTCCTGTGATTACAGCGCCACAGACGAGAAACACGTGAATATGTGTTGAAAGTCCCCTGTAATACAAGACATACCTCTAGTACCGTTGTACTGTACACTGCAAACATCGGTAACGTTATCTCTGCAATCAATTAGCATTTTTATATAGCGTGAATTCCATAACAGTGACTCTCAATCAAAACCCTATTCTAAACAAACCATATCATTCTGATCATGCCAGTGAATTGGTATGCTATCATGCACAGAGTGCTACTAGAGAATAAACTATTATTATTGTCATTATTAATAAGGATATGCGAATTCTGTCTATCTCTTCCAGTTAAATAACATCAACACTCCAACTGCATCGATAAACACCACTATGATGTTAAGGACGCGGTTAGTGTTTGTTATGGCTTGTGCGATTTCGCCGATTTGTCATTCCTCCCGAAATTCAGCAAGTTAATCTCGAATTATTGGGCCTACTGAATCTGTCATTCGCCTTATCAACACGCTTATGAACAAATTTCCGTGTACAAAATGCAGAGTTATCCATTTGTATTTCTCATTATTGTTAACATCTTGTTTCTTGAGTAGACTTGCAAAATGTAGTTTATTTTTCTATGTGCTAGTGATTGTTCATGTTTATCAAGTTTCTCTAAAATAAACGCGTAGCAGAGATGCAGTTGCGTTAATGCTGTGTTTTATTGAGAATTCACCACTCTTTCATCATTTGACACTGATACAATTTTCGTTCCCAAATATCGAGATTGTTTGTCACGTATTTCGTCTAATTGTGCTATTATTATTTATGAATTCTTCACTGTTGGACTGGCTAACCATTTCGAACATGTGTACTTCAATTCCTTGTGTCTATTTTGTTTGTACGCAAGTGTCAAGAAAGATAATAATACTAATAATAATAATAATTTTATTCTCACTTTGTACATGAGAGCATTCCAGTTTACAGGCATGGTCACAATGATAAGTTTGCATACATACAAATATTATTACAAATTGTTAATGTCAAGACATTCATAACATATAAAGATTTGATTCGAGAATCAAATCAACTGCCACGCAGTTTTAACTATTAGGACACCAAATATTTTTATTGTATCCTGGTGCTAATATGATTAAGAACCGCGCGCTCCTTGACCACTGCGTTACAATTCCAAAAAACAGTTAAGAGTTTGCAGAGTGTAGTATTGAGCGTGTTCAGGTACAGGATAAGATGAAGAGTACTTGGAACTTGGGCGTAGAAGAGAAGTCAGTAGTTTTGTGCCAGTAGGATCCATAATAGCCATATACATATCAATCTACAAATATAGGAAAAACGAAGACAGAGAAAACACAAAGCAAAAGCACTGGTATTCTGAGACAATCAATGTGTATACAGGCATTGAAGGACATGACATGCCACTTACGTTAACTCAGCGAATGAGCAGAATTAACATTTATACTTGAGTTTATATTTGGATTGAAGATGAAGAACACTAACCTGTGACTATGACAGGTTACTGGTGCTTACACATTTAGAGTCCCTATTATTTCGCTGGTGGAGTAAGAAACAATAGTTTTGGTGAACAATTTTAATGAGCTATCAGAATTGATGAGATGATCAACCTGTTGCACAAATAAAGGAAGTGACAAGTCATAAAAGACAAAGTTTTGAGGAAGCCATGTTGGAAATTAGAGATTAGTTTTCCAGAGAGTAAATGATCAGATATTTTGTCACATACTATTTTTTCCATTATCCTAGAGATAACTGGAATGATATTTATGGGCCTACAGTTACGCAGGTTTGTTCTGTCACCTGATTTGAAGCGATCAGATGTTGGCTCTATTGAACGATGTTTAGACGGATTGATTTGCATATTTGGCCGACATCGATAATTTAATTGTTTGAGTGAAGCATTTGTGAAGTTGTCAGTAGTCCACACAATCAAACGTATAATGTTATTCAATGTGCATATAATTTATTGTACAACTTCGGACGTTGTTGATAACGTGTTAATGATAGCACGTAAACAGGCTCAACCATCAGTAATTCATTGCAGTCTACCTCCATTCAACATGTCTTTCTGAAAGTAGTATAAGCATTTTTGAATCACTCACACAAGTGTGTTGATCAGTCGAGGTCAATCATCATATGACAGCAGGAAACAGGCATCATGAGTTGGTGAAATTGAACTTGTCATCATCCAATCCACCTGTTGCATTCTAGTTACATCAAACTTGCAAATATGCCTTGTTGACTACAAATATCGAGTATGTAGATAGCAACCACGATCAAATATTTATATTGATGTCGACGAAAATGATGACGTTCTAAAATGTAATAATCAAGATAAAAGCAATGTTGATAGTGATACACTAGTCAGTGAAGAATAGACTTAAATGAACGTTGAAGTATTCTTCATGCTGATGATGATAATGATAATGGTGATGTGGATTATATTGATGTTAATGCAAATGAGCATAACTAAAATATCATAAATATCATGCAAGTCATCACAAGCATCACAATTATTATCAATATCATCACCATCATTACCACCTTGAGGAAACTATTTGTCAATTAGTTTGTATTGTTTATGGACGAAATATCTATTTTGTCAGACAATATTCAAACAGATGTCGAAATGTGGTGATTGTGTTATAACGAAATGTGCACAATGTTTGTAAGCATGAGATAAGAGAGTCTATAATCGATGCCAATAAATAACAAAATTACATTATTACAAATTTATTCAGTGAGTGATTTCGTGAGTGGGTGATATTGTGAGTTAGTGAGTGAGTGAGTGAGTAAGTAAGTAAGTAAGTGCGTGAGTGGATGAATGAATGAATAAATGAAATTAAATGTGGCGTGGTGTGGTGTTGTGTTGCATGATGTGTTGTGGAGTGGTGGATCGGTGATGTGTTGTATATTGCACGAATATCTCCACTTCACACCAATCTGCTCAGACTACATTATTTGTGCATAATCGATACCTAACTATACACAACTAACACTCACTCCTCTACATTCCTTTTTCTTTTCGAAAAACGATGAGCTCGTCTCAACCAATGCAGCACGTCATACCAGGTGATCAAGGTGAGTGAGTGAGTGAGTGAGTGAGTGAGTAAGTGAAATAGTGTCTTAGACCAACTGCTCATTATAGCTTATGTGAATGATATATTCAATTGCTTCAGCATAGGAAAACCCTTTCTATACGCAGATGATCTTAAAATTGTATACTCATTCCCTCCCCATGAATTCGCACACACATTCTGTAGCGTCACTGCTGAACTCAACAAGGTCGCAGTATGGTGCTCAAAATGGAAGTTAGACCTCAATGCTTCTAAGTGTGATTAGATATGGTTTGGAGATAAGCGCCTCAATTTTGATCTC
Organism: Schistosoma japonicum; assembly: GCA_025215515.1. Lineage (NCBI taxonomy): Eukaryota > Metazoa > Platyhelminthes > Trematoda > Strigeidida > Schistosomatidae > Schistosoma > Schistosoma japonicum. The sequence goes on from CM046064.1 coordinate 44,302,642, forward strand.
TTCATAAACGGTAGTAAGTTGTCTAGGCTACAGTCAGTAGTTGACTTAGGACTAAGATACTCTTATGATCTATCTTTTACAGAACAGGTCAATATGCCGACATCCAAGTCACATCGACTACTGGGTTGCATAATACGTAACTTTCATAGCAATGACTCTCATATCTTACTATATAAGGTTTGTGTCTGACCCTTACTGGAATACTGCACTTTTATTCTCAGTAATGTTTCCATTAAGAATAAACTCAGACTGGAGTCTGTACAACGTCGCTTTACTCTTCGTATGTTTAGGACTGATTGTACTCTGGACTATAAAACTAGGTGCGATAAATTAGGACTAGAAACTTAATGGAGGCCCTGACTCAATTCAACCTAATCTTCTTTTATAAGATATTGAACAATTTGGCGTTTTCATCATCTAGTACAGTTTACTTCGAGGAACCTCCTAGCTATAACCTACGCAATTCAGCCTCGAAAGTAACAATTTCACATTCTAAATCTGCTCTTTATATGAATTATTTTACAAATAAATTCTCGAGAATCAGGAACAATTTGCCTTAAGCCATTCGAGAAACAGATTCACTTCCTTTATTTGTGCAACAGGTTGGTCATCTCATCAATTCTGATAGCTCATAAAAATTGTTCACCACATCTATTGTTTCTTACTCCACCAGCGAATTCTCAATAAAACACAGCATTAACGCAACTGCATCTCTGCTACGTGTTTATTTTAGAGAAACTTGATAAACATGAACAATCACTAGCACATAGAAAAATAAACTACATTTTGCAAGTCTACTCAAGAAACAAGATGTTAACAATAATGAGAAATACAAATGGATAACTCTGCATTTTGTACACGGAAATTTGTTCATAAGCGTGTTGATAAGGCGAATGACAGATTCAGTAGGCCCAATAATTCGAGATTAACTTGCTGAATTTCGGGAGGAATGACAAATCGGCGAAATCGCACAAGCCATAACAAACACTAACCGCGTCCTTAACATCATAATGGTGTTTATCGATGCAGTTGGAGTGTTGATGTTATTTAACTGGAAGAGATAGACAGAATTCGCATATCCTTATTAATAATGACAATAATAATAGTTTATTCTCTAGTGGTACTTTGTGCATGATAGCATACCAATTCACTGGCATGATCAGAATGATATGGTTTGTTTAGAATAGGGTTTTGATTGAGAGTCACTGTTATGGAATTCACGCTATATAAAAATGCTAATTGATTGCAGAGATAACGTTACCGATGTTTGCAGTGTACAGTACAACGGTACTAGAGGTATGTCTTGTATTACAGGGGACTTTCAACACATATTCACGTGTTTCTCGTCTGTGGCGCTGTAATCACAGGAAATGACTGTTCAGGTTATTGCTGTCTATGTGCATGATTCCACATTTACTACTATTAATCAAAAACATTAGCTTGCCTACAACCAGAGCTCAAGATGTGTGTGTTCGAGCGTAGTGATGTCCTCTGTAATATTTTCTGTAGTGAATGTTATTTCCGTGATTTCGCATATTAGTAGCGTAGTGGGTTTGTTAATATCTGTATAGTATTTATTGTTAAGAATAATGGCTGAGTACGCACCAAATAAATAAGCTATACGGTTGGGCTTATCATATATTTTGTTGCTACAAATGAAGAGGTTTCCACCATTATCTTAGAGCTACTGATTTCGTTCCGGACGGTCATAAGAAGTCTTGTAGAGTTATATTGTACAGTAAACTAATTTTCTAGAAGAATTGACATTTGTAGACGTGGCTAAAGTGGTAAGAGTCTATTAAATGACTAAGTGACGCTGTTCAACCTATAAATTTTAAAAATTTTAAATATTGATAAAACACTTGGAAACCATATGGTCGACAAAAGAATCAAAACGCAGTACAGAACAATTAGTAAAAAATCACACGTGACGATAAGGCATGTCGAAGAGGAGAGTTTCATTTGAAAAAATCAGATTCATAATATATTGACATTTTAATTCTTGACAAGATTCACATTGTAATTAAATTTAACGTGATCAAGAGTCACATAATCCGGATTAACTTCAATCCAAAGTGCACTGATTCATTCATCCAAACATGCAATCAGTTATTCATGCATGTATCCACACACTCAATAATCCATCCATTCATGCATCAAATCAATTCATCATTCATGCATTCAGTCATCTATCATCATCATCATCATCATCAACATCACAATCTGCATCAGTACACATCACCATTCACTCGATTCAACTCTCTGTCGTCACATTCATAAGTCACTGTCAAGTGATCACACATCACATGCACAACGTGATGCCACTGTGTGATCCACAAATAATGCTGCACCTGTGTGATGCAGTGATTACGTGACATTCAACTGGAATATTCCATGTATCAGCAGAACATGAATTCACTATATAAATACGAGTGTGACATGGTGACGTGAAAATCAACTGTTTCAACTAACAGACAGACAAATCAGCAAACGATACATTGAGCAAACTGTGAGTGGAAAATTTATTCAGTTAGTGATTTTGTAAGTGGGTGATATTGTGAGTGGAGGATTGTGTGCGTGCGTGAGTGGATGAATGGATGAATGAATGAATGAATGATTGAATGTAATAAAATGTGGCGTGGTGTGGTGTGGTGTTGCATGATGTATTGTGGAGTAGTGGATCGGTGATGTGTTGTATATTGCACGAATACCTCAACTCCACACCAATCTACTCAGACTACATTATTTGTGCATAATCGATACCTAACTATACACAACTAACACTCACTCCTCTACATTCCTCTCTCTTCTAGAAAAACGATGGAGCTCGTCTCAATGATATTCTTATGTGTCATACTCTTCGAAAATGTACTCGCCCAACCAATGCAACACGTCATACCAGGTGATCAAGGTGAGTAAGTGAGTGTGTGATTGAGTGAAATAGTAAGTGTGTTAGTGAGTGAGTGTGTTGGTGAGTGGATTGATAAGCGAGAAATAAAGTAAGTGCGTGAGTAGGTGAGTGAGTGTGTATGATAGTCCACGTACACTGACGTGTATGTGGATGGAGTTGAGACTAGTGGTGTATCGACCTATTTTGACATGTTATCATTTTACGTAATTATTTAATGTGTATCGCGAGTGATTATTGTATATTTAGAATGTGTCAAATTAGCAGAATTAGTTGGCGGATGTTTGACGGAGGTTTCCATCTATGATTTGTTGTTGAAAATATCACTCCGATAATGTGATCCGCATTGGTCAGTTGATTATTCTGACTGTCTCATCGACTGCTACATCCACATGTGTGTACGTCGTGTCGACATTTGATCACGATTCGATATCGCAATGTAGTTAGTACAATCACTCACACATTCACACACAGTACTTCGTCACTTATGTTTCCTTCCTACTATTATTTACATGCACCTCTCTGAATTCACCATATCTTTCTCTTCTCCAGTCATCTCAACAGGTCAGCATATTGATGTTGGTGATGAAGATTATCATGACGGTGATGACGATGTCGACTACACTGACGATGTAGATGATGTCGACGATTCACATGGATCACCCTCTCAATTGCTTCAAGGCGGCTATCAACGAAACCAACATTATGGTGGTGGTAATTATCAGTCTGGTTATTATCGTCCCAATAAACAACACGGAAATGGCTACGGTGGTCAGTATCCGAAGAAATATGGTTCAGGCTATAAACACTAACTGCATGATTGACTCAATCAACACCAATCAGTTGGTGATTAAACAGCATTTCCACTTTTGATCACGATCGGATTGTGATCCATTTTGTTGATTACACCATTTCAATTTGACTGGGTGTTTATCTTCATTGACTATCCTGATGTATCATTATTTACATAGTTCTTGTTAAAATATACTCAAATGATATTGTGTCAATTTGTGTTAACTTTCTTTGCGATGTAATGAATATGTGAGATGTGTGAGGCTGTCAGATGTGTAGATTGGACCAAATTCTGAACGACTTCAACAAGGTGATTGTCTTTCTGCAATAGATGTCGATGATGAATGCTAACCGTCAACGTCAACAATGTTGAATATTGTATTGTTTTGATGATGCAGATATATCTTTTACGCGAATTTATTTCTGCCTTTTTTTGATTCGTCATTGATTTCAAAATGAACTACAGCATTTTTATATTATTTATCTGCAAACGAACATAATGAGTGACGTTAGAAGATGCTGTATTTAGTTACAAATAAAGATTGTAAGGCTCTCTCTCTCAAAAACTTACAATGTCATCGTTAAGGCTGAGTTTCTGAGTAATGTGAGTTATGATAAGGAGTTGATTTCGAACGACTGCAGTACTTTGGAATAGAATTTGATGGTTATAAATTTAGTCTACATAGTGACAGTAGATGCAATAGATAATTATATTTTGTTTATGTATTTTCGAACAATTAAACAATCCGAAATTTCTCGGTATCAGCATTAGTGTCTGTAGTCTGCAGGTTGAGTATAAATTGCAGTAGGTGATGCCATTCTGACGATATGTGTGAGTCCATATAGCATATATTGGAGCATTTGAAACATCATTAGTGAGTGCTTGTTCTTGTACTATTGAAATGTAACAACTTCAACCAATGCACTTGTGTGACTTGTGTTTTATACCGTCTGTTGAGAGATCAGGAATTAACATTTGTTAACTGTCTTACCCTAGTATATAATTCTTTGTCAGTGTCTGCTTACAACTTTATCATGTACTCAAGCTAATATATTACCAGTTATCGTATTAAAAGACCAACAGTTATATTACGTAATCGGCATCTAACTGGAGATAGTTTTATATACAGTTAAGTTGAGGGATATTGATGCACCATCTTATTCATTGTTACCTGTAGCCAACTGTCTCACACTGAGCATAACTGAACTTTCTGCTCACATCCTCTCAGTAGAGTTCAAGAAATTACATCCTGAAGTTAATCCATAGTAGCCTGTTTATTTACTGTACTTGAATATTTCTGAGATCTTCCTTGAATCCATCGTCAGAAGAATATTTATTCAACTCTCAACTTTTATTAAGTTTCGACTTTTATTTTTCAAAAATCCATAACAAATATACAGACACTTATCATTATTTCATGGATCAATGTAATTTGATATTGTACATTTTGAATTAATTATTCTCAACATACTACTTGAAAAATACTAAAGTATAATGAAAATTAATATATCAGCATGTTGATAAGATGCCACTAAAAACTTAAAATAAACTGACAGATATTTCATAGTGCAGCATAAACAGACATAGCGATAATTGTGGAACCACCAACAATGAAAGAAATCAAGAAAGCAATCAAACAAATCTAGAGTTGAAAAGCAGCTCGACCTGACAATACACCAGCAAAAACCATTGAGTTAAACAGGGACCCAACAAAATAACTCACTACTAAAGTGCATCATTTAAACCTACTATTCGGGTAACTTACTCGTCACTTGATGCAATTCCAAAGTGTATCAGTGACCTGAAACTAAAACAGATTTTCTCGAATCATCATATGAAGCACAGATACATGATTACCTGACTATCAAACATGCACAAACCACAGTATCTCACGATGAATGTACGCCTAAACTAGTAACTTACTACTAAAGTGCATAAGTGATCAGAATCTAGAGTGGGTTCACAAGTTTTACTATCCACTCACTATTAGTCAGTTCAATATATACTGCTATATCATCATCCACATACCATTCAAACCTACTACTCGGATAACTTACTCGTCTCTTGATGCATATTAACACTTTGCTAGTTTCTGGTGGAGACTCATCCAGCCACCAGACACAATACTCCTCTCCACCTATAATACTAATTCATACTTCTCCTAACTGACCCCAGTCATAACAATCGGGTATCTAGTATCTAGTTTGCGGCTACAGTAGTCTGTGTAACCTGTCATAATATGATTGCTCAGATACGGTTAACAAGAACAGAACTCGTGACTTTGAGTATCGAGTACGACAAACTATCTATTATATGTAGCCTGAGAGTTTACGAGCCTAACATCATTCAATGAGACGAAAAGAAACAGTCGGTCAACAAAATCAAAATTTTCTTGTCTGTCTGCTGGAATGTGTATCATCCTAATGGCTACGTACTATGGTCCTGACAAGAACAAGCACTCACTAATGATGTTTCAAATGCTCCAATATATGCTATATGGTCTCGAAAACATATCGTCTTATAAGCATTAGCTACTGCCAAAACGAAACAATATCTATCATTGTTGACGTAGACGGTTAGCATTCATCATCGATATCTATTGCAGAAAGACAATCACCTTGTTGAAGTCGTTCAGAATTTGGTCCACTCTACACATCTGACAGCCTCACACATCTCACATATTCATTACATCGCAAAGAAAGTTAACACAAATTGACACAATATCACTTGAGTATATTTTAACAAGAACTATGTAAATAATGATACATCAGGATAGTCAATGAAGATAAACACCCAGTCAAATTGAAATGGTGTAATCAACAAAATGGATCACAATCCGATCGTGATCAAAAGTGGAAATGCTGTTTAATCACCAACTGATTGGTGTTGATTGAGTCAATCATGCAGTTAGTGTTTATAGCCTGAACCATATTTCTTCGGATACTGACCACCGTAGCCATTTCCGTGTTGTTTATTGGGACGATAATAACCAGACTGATAATTACCACCACCATAATGTTGGTTTCGTTGATAGCCGCCTTGAAGCAATTGAGAGGGTGATCCATGTGAATCGTCGACATCATCTACATCGTCAGTGTAGTCGACATCGTCATCACCGTCATGATAATCTTCATCACCAACATCAACATGCTGACCTGTTGAGATGACTGGAGAAGAGAAAGATATGGTGAATTCACAGAGGTGCATGTAAATAATAGTAGGAAGGAAACATAAGTGACGAAGTACTGTGTGTGAATGTGTGAGTGATTGTAGTAACGACAGTGCGATATCTAATCGTGATAAAATGTCGACACGACTTACACACATGTGGATGTAGCAGTCAATGAAACAGTCAGAATAATCAACTGACCAATGCGGATCACATTATCGGAGTGATATTTTCAACAACAAATCATAGATGGAAACCTCCGTCAAACATCTGCCAACTAATTCTGCTTATTTGACACATTCTAAATATACAATAATCACTCGCGATACACATTAAATAATTACGTAAAATGATAACATGTCAAAATAGGTCGATACACCACTAGTCTCAACTCCATCCACATACACGTCAGTGTACGTGGACTATCATACACACTCACTCACCTACTCACGCACTTACTTTATTTCTCGCTTATCAATCCACTCACCAACACACTCACTCACTAACACACTTACTATTTCACTCAATCACACACTCACTCACTCACCTTGATCACCTGGTATGACGTGTTGCATTGGTTGGGCGAGTACATTTTCGAAGAGTATGACACATAAGAATATCATTGAGACGAGCTCCATCGTTTTTCTAGAAGAGAGAGGAATGTAGAGGAGTGAGTGTTAGTTGTGTATAGTTAGGTGTCGATTATGCACAAATAATGTAGTCTGAGTAGATTGGTGTGGAGTGGAGATATTCGTGCAATATACAACACATCACCGATCCACTACTCCACAATACATCATGCAACACCACACCACACCACGCCACATTTTATTACATTCATTCATCCATTCATCCACTCACGCACGCACGCATTCACTTACTTACTCACTCACTCACTCACTCACTAACTCACTCACAATATCACCCACTCACAAAATCACTAACTGAATAAATTTTCCACTCACAGTTTGCTCAATGTATCGTTTGCTGATTTGTCTGTCTGTTAGTTGAAACAGTTGATTTCAAAGTCACCATGTCACACTCGTATTTATATAGTGAATTCATGTTCTGCTGATACACGGAATATTCCAGTTGAATGTCACGTAATCACTGCATCACACAGGTGCAGCATTATTTGTGGATCACACAGTGGCATCACGTTGTGCATGTGATGTGTGATCACTTGACAGTGACTTATGAATGTGACGACAGAGAGTTGAATCGAGTGAATGGTGATGTGTACTGATGCAGATTGTGATGTTGATGATGATGATGATGATGATGATAGATGACTGAATGCATGAATGATGAATTGATTTGATGCATGAATGGATTGATTATTGAGTGTGTGGATACATGCATGAATAACTGATTGCATGTTTGGATGAATGAATCAGTGCACTTTGGATTGAAGTTAATCCGGATTATGTGACTCTTGATCACGTTAAATTTAATTACAATGTGAATCTTGTCAAGAATTAAAATGTCAATATATTATGAATCTGATTTTTTCAAATGAAACTCTCCTCTTCGACATGCCTTATCGTCACGTGTGATTTTTTACTAATTGTTCTGTACTGCGTTTTGATTCTTTTGTCGACCATATGGTTTCCAAGTGTTTTATCAATATTTAAAATTTTTAAAATTTATATGTTGAACAGCGTCACTTAGTCATTTAATAGACTCTTACCACTTTAGCCACGTCTACAAATGTCAATTCTTCTAGAAAATTAGTTTACTGTACAATATAACTCTACAAGACTTCTTATGACCGTCCGGAACGAAATCAGTAGCTCTAAGATAATGGTGGAAACCTCTTCATTTGTAGCAACAAAATATATGATAAGCCCAACCGTATAGCTTATTTATTTGGTGCGTACTCAGCCATTATTCTTAACAATAAATACTATACAGATATTAACAAACCCACTACGCTACTAATATGCGAAATCACGGAAATAACATTCACTACAGAAAATATTACAGAGGACATCACTACGCTCGAACACACACATCTTGAGCTCTGGTTGTAGGCAAGCTAATGTTTTTGATTAATAGTAGTAAATGTGGAATCATGCACATAGACAGCAATAACCTGAACAGTCATTTCCTGTGATTACAGCGCCACAGACGAGAAACACGTGAATATGTGTTGAAAGTCCCCTGTAATACAAGACATACCTCTAGTACCGTTGTACTGTACACTGCAAACATCGGTAACGTTATCTCTGCAATCAATTAGCATTTTTATATAGCGTGAATTCCATAACAGTGACTCTCAATCAAAACCCTATTCTAAACAAACCATATCATTCTGATCATGCCAGTGAATTGGTATGCTATCATGCACAAAGTACCACTAGAGAATAAACTATTATTATTGTCATTATTAATAAGGATATGCGAATTCTGTCTATCTCTTCCAGTTAAATAACATCAACACTCCAACTGCATCGATAAACACCATTATGATGTTAAGGACGCGGTTAGTGTTTGTTATGGCTTGTGCGATTTCGCCGATTTGTCATTCCTCCCGAAATTCAGCAAGTTAATCTCGAATTATTGGGCCTACTGAATCTGTCATTCGCCTTATCAACACGCTTATGAACAAATTTCCGTGTACAAAATGCAGAGTTATCCATTTGTATTTCTCATTATTGTTAACATCTTGTTTCTTGAGTAGACTTGCAAAATGTAGTTTATTTTTCTATGTGCTAGTGATTGTTCATGTTTTCCAAGTTTCTCTAAAATAAACACGAAGCAGAGATGCAGTTGCGTTAATGCTGTGTTTTATTGAGAATTCACCACTCTTTCATTATTTGACACTGATACAATTTTCGTTCCCAAATATCGAGATTGTTTGTCACGTATTTCGTCTAATTGTGCTATTATTATTTATGAATTCTTCACTGTTGGACTGGCTAACCATTTCGAACATGTGTACTTCAATTCCTTGTGTCTATTTTGTTTGTACGCAAGTGTCAAGAAAGATAATAATACTAATAATAATAATAATTTTATTCTCACTTTGTACATGAGAGCATTCCAGTTTACAGGCATGGTCACAATGATAAGTTTGCATACATACAAATATTACTACAAATTGTTAATGTCAAGACATTCATAACATATAAAGATTTGATTCGAGAATCAAATCAACTGCCACGAAGTCTTACCTATTAGGACACCAAATATTTTTATTGTATCCTGGTGCTAATACGATTAAGAACCGCGCGCTCCTTGACCACTGCGTTACAATCCTAGAAAAAGTTAAGGGTTTGCAAAGTGGAGTATTGAGCGTGTTTAAATGCAAGAGAAGATCAACAGTACTTGGAACTTGGGCATAGAAAAGCAGTCAGTAGTTTTATTGTACTACTTCGGACGTTGTTGATAACGTGTTAATGATAGCACGTAAACAGGCTCAACCATCAGTAATTCATTGCAGTCTACCTCCATTCAACATGTCTTTTTAAAAGTAGTATAAGCATTTTTGAATCACTCACACAAGTGTGTTGATCAGTCGAGGTCAATCATCATATGACAGCAGGAAACAGGCATCATGAGTTGGTGAAATTGAACTTGTCATCATCCAATCCACCTGTTGCATTCTAGTTACATCAAACTTGCAAATATGCCTTGTTGACTACAAATATCGAGTATGTAGATAGCAACCACGATCAAATATTTATATTGATGTCGACGAAAATGATGACGTTCTAAAATGTAATAATCAAGATAAAAGCAATGTTGATAGTGATACACTAGTCAGTGAAGAATAGACTTAAATGAACGTTGAAGTATTCTTCATGCTGATGATGATAATGATAATGGTGATGTGGATTATATTGATGTTAATGCATATGAGCATAACTAAAATATCATAAATATCATGCAAGTCATCACAAGCATCACAATTATTATCAATATCATCACCATCATTACCACCTTGAGGAAACTATTTGTCAATTAGTTTGTGTTGTTTATGGACGAAATATCTATTTTGTCAGACAATATTCAAACAGATGTCAAGATGTGGTGATTGTGTTATAACGAAATGTGCACAATGTTTGTAAGCATGAGATAAGAGAGTCTATAATCGATGCCAATAAATAACAAAATTACATTATGAATTGATGAATCGCGACAGCATAGCAGAACTCCGATAACGGCAATTCGTATCAAATTATGGTAGCTAATCTGGATTTTTGAATAATTTGATCAGTAGCAAAATTCACACGACTTGAAAATGAAGAGAATGTGAGGATTTACCATATTTGAAACATTAAAATAAAGTACTTTTGTAGACAGACACCTAGAAATAAATAACAAAAAATGCATCAATACGATTCTTATTATCATCATTAACAAACTCACACCTATAACCACATTGAAAATCATAAAACACTCTACAATACACATGATGATCAAATTCAACTTAATCAACAGTCACATAATCCGGATTAACTTCAATCCGAAGTGCACTGATTCATTACTCCAAACATGCAATCAGTTATTCATGCATGTATCCACACACTCAATAATCAATCCATTCATGCATCAAATCAATTCATCATTCATGCATTCAGTCATCTATCATCATCATCATCATCATCATCATCAACATCACAATCTGCATCAATACACATCACCATTCACTCGATTCAACTCTCTGTCGTCACATTCATAAGTCGCTGTCAAGTGATCACACATCACATGCACAACGTGATGCCACTGTGTGATCCACAAATAATGCTGCACCTGTGTGATGCAGTGATTACGTGACATTCAACTGGAATATTCCATGTATCAGCAGAACATGAATTCACTATATAAATACGAGTGTGACATGGTGACTTTGAAATCAACTGTTTCAACTAACAGACAGACAAATCAGCAAACGATACATTGAGCAAACTGTGAGTGGAAAATTTATTCAGTTAGTGATTTTGTGAGTGGGTGATATTGTGAGTGAGTTAGTGAGTGAGTGAGTGAGTGAGTAAGTAAGTGAATGCGTGCGTGCGTGAGTGGATAAATAATTAAATGAATGAATGAATGAATGTAATAAAATGTGGCGTGGCGTGGTGTGGTGTTGCATGATGTATTGTGTAGTAGTGAATCAGTGATGTGTTGTATATTGCACGAATATCTCCACTCCACACCAATCTACTCAGACTACATTATTTGTGCATAATCGATACCTAACTATACACAACTAACACTCACTCCTCTACATTCCTCTCTCTTCTAGAAAAACGATGGAGCTCGTCTCAATGATATTCTTATGTGTCATACTCTTCGAAAATGTACTCGCCCAACCAATGCAACACGTCACACCAGGTGATCAAGGTGAGTGAACGAGTTAGTGAGTGAGTGAGTAAGTGAGTGAAATAGTAAGTGTGTTAGTGAGTGAGTGTGTTGGTGAGTGGATTGATAAGCGAGGAAGAAAGTAAGTGCGTGAGTAGGTGAGTGAGTGTGTATGATAGTCCACGTACACTGACGTGTATGTGGATGGAGTGCAGACTAGTGGTGTGTCGACCAATTTTGACATGTTATCATTTTACGTAATTATTTAATGTGTATCGTGAGTGATTATTGTATATTTAGAATGTGTCAAATAAGCAGAATTAGTTGACGGATGTTTGATGGAGGTTTTCATCTATGATTTGTTGTTGAAAATATCACTCCGATAATGTGATCCGCATTGGTCAGTTGATTATTCTGACTGTCTCATCGACTGCTACATCCACATGTGTGTACGTCGTGTCGACATTTTATCACGTTTCGATATCGCACTGTCGTTACTACAATCACTCACACATTCACACACAGTACTTCGTCACTTATGTTTCCTTCCTACTATTATTTACATGCACCTCTGTGAATTCACCATATCTTTCTCTTCTCCAGTCATCTCAACAGGTCAGCATGTTGATGTTGGTGATGAAGATTATCATGACGGTGATGACGATGTCGACTACACTGACGATGTAGATGATGTCGACGATTCACATGGATCACCCTCTCAATTGCTTCAAGGCGGCTATCAACGAAACCAACATTATGGTGGTGGTAATTATCAGTCTGGTTATTATCGTCCCAATAAACAACACGGAAATGGCTACGGTGGTCAGTATCCGAAGAAATATGGTTCAGGCTATAAACACTAATTGCATGATTGACTCAATCAACACCAATCAGTTGGTGATTAAACAGCATTTCCACTTTTCATCACGATCGGTTTGTAATCTGTTTCGTTGATAACACCATTTCAATTTGACTGGGTGTTTATCTTCATTGACTATCCTGATGTATCATTATTTACATAGTTCTTGTTAAAATATACTCAAGTGATATTGTGTCAATTTGTGTTAACTTTCTTTGCGATGTAATGAATATGTGAGATGTGTGAGGCTGTCAGATGTGTAGATTGGACCAAATTCTGAACGACTTCAACAAGGTGATTGTCTTTCTGCAATAGATGTCGATGATGAATGCTAACCGTCAACGTCAACAATGTTGAATTTTGTATTGTTTTGAAGATGCAGGTATATCTTTTACGCGAATCTATTTCTGCCTTTTTTTGATTCGTCATTGATTTCAAAATGAACTACAGCATTTTTATATTATTTATCTGCAAACGAACATAATGAATCACATTAGAAGATGCTGTATTTAGTTACAAATAAAGATTGTAAGGCTCTCTCTCTCAAAAACTTACAATGTCATCGTTAAGGCTGAGTTCCTGAGTAATGTGAGTTATGATAAGGAGTTGATTTCGAACGACTGCAGTACTTTGGAATAGAATTTGATGGTTATAAATTTAGTCTACATAGTGACAGTAGATGCAATAGATAATTATATTTTGTTTATGTATTTTCGAACAATTAAACAATCCGAAATTTCTCGGTATCAGCATTAGTGTCTGTAGTCTGCAGGTTGAGTATAAATTGCAGTAGGTGATGCCATTCTGACGATATGTGTGAGTCCATATAGCATATATTGGAGCATTTGAAACATCATTAGTGAGTGCTTGTTCTTGTACTATTGAAATGTAACAACTTCAACCAATGCACTTGTGTGAATTGTGTTTCATACCGTCTGTTGAGAGATCAGGAATTAACATTTGTTAACTGTCTTACCCTAGTATATAATTCTTTGTCAGTGTCTGCTTACAACTTTATCATGTACTCAAGCTAATATATTACCAGTTATCGTATTAAAAGACCAACAGTTATATTACGTAATCGGCATCCAACTGGAGATAGTTTTATATACAGTTAAGTTGAGGGATATTGATGCACCATCTTATTCATTGTTACCTGTAGCCAACTGTCTCACACTGAGCATAACTGAACTTTCTGCTCACATCCTCTCAGTAGAGTTCAAGAAATTACATCCTGAAGTTAATCCATAGTAGCCTGTTTATTTACTGTACTTGAATATTTCTGAGATCTTCCTTGAATCCATCGTCAGAAGAATATTTATTCAACTCTCAACTTTTATTAAGTTTCGACTTTTATTTTTCAAAAATCCATAACAAATATACAGACACTTATCATTATTTCATGGATCAATGTAATTTGATATTGTACATTTTGAATTAATTATTCTCAACATACTACTTGAAAAATACTAAAGTATAATGAAAATTAATATATCAGCATGTTGATAAGATGCCACTGAAAATGAAAAACAAACTGACAGATATTCCATAGTGCGGAGAGTTGGACGTTCATCAGCCCAATATCCCCAACGTTAAATCTTAAGTGTTCACTACTAAGGAATATAATACTAGGATAAAACAATAGTCCAGTGCTTCATGGTTCTCAGTAATACCCTACCAACATCAATTTGTGACAAATTCAGTCAAATAAAACCTAATATCAGTCTCCAGAAACCGCATCAATTCAAATAAATATGTGATTGAAATGTGGTGGTTTATTGGAGAATAGTGTTATATCTAGTTATTTGTATTTGTCACAGACTGACGAGAATTGAGTACTACTAGAAACCAGAGAGTACTGTGTAGCTGTTTCGTGTTAGTAATGGGTTCGGTGATAACTGTCTCATGTTAATTTTCGCTTCTAGACAGATTTGTGCTAATCCCGAAACTAATGATAGGGAATGAAGTGGTTGAATGAGTTTACATATTATGATATTTTGTATCGGTGTGTGAACAACTCTCTTTTTGGATTAGGAAGACACGCCTAACTTCTGCTAACTTGTGTTGCATATAGCACAAGTGAATGATCTGTCTCATAACTTAAGGACAAGTACACTGAGCAAAATAGTAGATATGCGTCGGTTGGTCTTTGACAATAGACGTTTCTGAGTGACTAAATGACGGAATAGGCCCTATTGGTGTTGATCACGTAATACTTGAAAAAGATGCCAGGTGATTTGATATAGCTGTGAATTTTTATCGACTAAAGTGGTTGGGATATGTTATACTGTTAGAATCAGGATCGTAGTGAAATTCAGCAATACTGTTTGTACCGCCGTCAATAGATGGTGCAGTAGTAGTGGTAGATGTGCTAGGCGAGCAAGTAGGTGCAATTTTTGTGTTCACAAGCATTTGAATCAGTTTGAACTGCTGCTCCACTAATAATTCTATTTTCGAAGGATCCAGGTTAGCACCGACCGCGTCGATACTGCTAAGGATTCGCGAATTTAAGTGACGCCTTGATACCTGCCAGGAAACGTGAGACCAGCGACACAATAACGCTTAACTTCTGCTAACTTGAGTTGCGTATAGCACGAGTGATTGATCTGTCTCATAAATTGGTCTACTTCAAAATCTTTACATTAGATCAGCTGATTGTAATTTTCTATGAGAAAGGTTAGTGTTACTAGTCTACGAGCTGACTGTTTACTTCATACAGAGGTGATTTGTGATTGTGAACTCAATATGGCTTAAACATTATCCATAGATACGCTAGATTGAGTCACCTTTCGTTATGATGGTTGCTGGAAAAAGAAATCAATAATAACAGGCAGCTTCTTTAGCTAGTCTAGATTAACACCTAGACAAACCTGCAAGTTAGTTGTATTGTAGGTTATACAATCGCCTGTTTTGTTGACATCGTCCCTTATAATTGTAAGTGCAATTGCACTGCACCATTATTTGTATAAGTACTGTAGAGATATATGCTCAGAAATGCTGTTACGTTTAAGTCTGTTACCAGGAGGCATCGGAAAAATTGTTGAAATAGATAAAACAGCTATCTAGAAGAGAATATGTTATAGAAGAAGATCTCTAAAAACTGAATTGGTAAGTACTAATTGCTTTAAACTTACTGATAGGTTCTTGGTATTTACAATCGAACATTATAGGAGGAATATTTTCAGTATGTCCCAAATCGAAGTGCAAGGACACTGATACCAATTATCCAGATGTACGTTCTACCAGGATCCATAATTTATACTGACGACTGTAGAGCTTGTCGGCATCTTCGTAGACATGGATATGTTGGTAGACATGACTTTTATTGTCGAGTTTGAGCGACTATGAAATGACCTTGGAGGCCTTATTCGGAATGAACCAATCACAGCTGTCTTAATCATAATCACCGATTTTTCTCAATTCTAGTGATTTATTAGAGGTTTACAAACTAGGACTTATAGAAGCGTGCCTCTCTCACGAAAATCTTAAGTAGACGACGAAATATTCATACTTTCATACGATAAACAGATAATATGAAGGCTTGACCGTAACCCGAAATGTAATAAAAAATCCTCAAACTCTTATTAATTATCTATAATTAAAATTGAAACGTTATACAGAATATATTAATTTTATGTTATCAAAAAACTAATGCAAGTTATTCTTCAACACTCCACACTTAATGTTACGATGCATTTTATATAAATATTAATCCAAGTGACTTCATAGCATTCTCCCTTGTGATCCAAAGTATGGTCGCAATCGACACCTGACTCGACTCCACATTGATTCGATATTGTTAGTATTAACATCAGTATTCGGATCAACGAAATGTTTATTATGCATTACAACTTTGTGTACGTACTCCATGTTTGAAAGTGACTCATAAGCTAACCAGTTGTCATTATAGATTATTGTCCTAGGTAGGATGTATTTTTCTACCAGCCGAAGGAGTGTAGTGGCCGATCTGTCAGGAATCCTTCCACAATATCCTTTATTTAGTGCTTTGTCCCATATACCAAAGAGCAGCAGATATAAGAAAAAGAATCGCTTACTCGAAAACTGTCATCTCCTTGCCACATCACAACTTAACGCTTTTCTTAGCGATCCCATAGCTTGCAAACAAATAACGAAATTTTTATCACTAGCAAGACCTAGAACACGCTCTATCGGTAACATACTTCTAATAAGTGTCCTTCATGACCTGGAGACGCTTGCTTCGTTTCTGATTGGTTCGGCCGTATAAGTCATGTCCACCGATATGTTCACCATGTTGCAGTTCATGAGAGGCATTTTGTGGATCCAAGCACTAATGTTCACACGCAAGACATCGAAGGATACTTGTCAAATCTGAAGTTGTTTCTTAGACCTTATAAAGGCTCTAGAAACAACATGATATGCAGCTATATGGATAAGTTCCAATATTGCTCATATTATGCATTTAAACTGAAAGAACCCGTCCTCAACTGTCAAAAGTTTATAAATCATGTAAAAATATTGTATCATGTGTAACATTTTTTAAACGATTTTATCGCGTTTTAGAAATTTTGATTTTATCTATTATGAGCAATTGAATGTTTGAACCTTGCTGGCCCCCAATTAGAAGACAGAAGACGAGTGAACAGAAACTTTATTCCAATAAGATGGAGAGTAAGTTATGTACAAAATATTCGTGTATTTATAGTTTTCTGAACAACAAAAACCAGTGTTATAATCCATCCAATCCGGATTAGGAAGTCTCAACTGTTACCTAATCAGAACGTGCCACGTTATGATTCCGGAAGGTCCTATCGATCAGTGATTGGATGTAATGTCTTCGGCTCCTTCAAGGGATCTAGAGGCTTTGTTGAGTTTTCTAGGAGCCATCCCAGCATTTATCCTCTCTAAAGTTCTGTATGTATGATTTTCTGATTGGATCTACCTGCAACCTGGTTACCGTGTTAATTTTACGATTCATTACTCGTGGTTTGATTGTTTTGGCTTTGCATCTTCTCTGTACTTCCTTACTACGGCAATGTGTCTACTAGCATTTGAAATGGATAACGGCCGTGTGTTCTAACTGTTCCTCCATTCTTTCGTATTTGATTAACATATCTTAATCAGCTGCCGAAAAGTTCCCAAACTAGGTATAATACTTTTTTAATCCGCCTTTTGACGATACACTGCTCCTAGTTCCTAATACCTAGATACGACTTGATAAGTACGTTTTCGCCCACTTGAAAGCTACGAATAGCCGTCTGTTGCCTTTCATCTTTGGGTTCGTCTGTTTTTTTGAATAGCAGCATACTGTAATCGATGGTTTAAACTTTGCTTCCAAACATGGAGTCTGCAGATGACATCCCCTCCGGTACTTCAGGG
Organism: Schistosoma japonicum; assembly: GCA_025215515.1. Classification (NCBI taxonomy): domain Eukaryota; kingdom Metazoa; phylum Platyhelminthes; class Trematoda; order Strigeidida; family Schistosomatidae; genus Schistosoma; species Schistosoma japonicum. Next base: position 44,321,033 of record CM046064.1, read on the forward strand.
TTTGATGTAGCTCAAAATGACATTATAAACTTATCGAAAACTCGCGTCGGCATACTATCTCCTCCTTCTTTATTCAGAGCTCTTTGTAATGTATCAAATAATCTTTCTGCTTGACCGTTTGACTAAGGGTGGTACAGTGGAGATCGCATGTGCGTGATTTTGTTTTCGCTGCAGAAACGTCGAAATGCGGACTACCCGAATTGAGTACGGTTATCAGTCATCAGGACCTCTGTGACGCCGAAGCAAGAAAAAAGTCTTGACAACTTTTGAATTGTGACTTAGCATATGGTATACTTCCGGCCGCTTTGTGAAAGCGTCCACAACGCATAAATAATTTCTACCTTGTATAGAAACCAGCGAAATCAACATGTATTTTTTCTCTAGGAGGCGTCTGGTTTTTGCCATGGTTGCTGTACAGACTTAGCAGGACTCTTTAAAGTCTGTAGGCAGGACTAGCAGCATTCATCTGACCAGATCCACTTGACATTTTTCGATAGTAGACGATTCAGTGGGGCCTGCAGATGTTGCAGATCTGGAAAAAATAGGCCATAATGACTGACCATTCCCAATAAGGATCGTAGGGTCGGAACATCTGTCGGTAGTGGCATCGTCTTAATAGCTTCAATGGTTTTTTGGATCAGGTCTCCTTCCATTTTTATATTCTATAAATCACAAGTAACGTACTTGCTGCAGATAAAAGTCACATTTTTCAGCACGTAAACAGAAACCGAAATTCCCAATATGTGTGATCACTAAATCCAGCTTCTTATCTAAATCAATTTGGTCTACACCCATTATGAGTATATCGTCTAACTAAGCAGCGGTACCAGGAATGTCTTGTAATATTGTTTCCATGATCTGTTGAAAGATTGATAGGGATGTCTTTACGCCAAACAGCAGTCTGTCGTTGCGAAACAATCCTGTGTGGGTGTTAATAGTCATGTATTGTTTGCATTATGTAGCTACTGGAATTTGTAGGTAAGAGTCTGATAAGTCCAACATTGCGAAGTATCTTCCTCCATTCAGCTTTGCGAATAAGTCTTCTGAAAGCGGCAACAGGTACCGAAGGGCTTCTAGTGCTTCATTCAGACCTGTTAAAAATTTGCACATATTTGGATGCTTCCATTGGGCTTCTTAACGATTACTATTGAAGCTGCCCATCCGGAATAATTTACCGGTTTGATGACACCACTAGCTTGAAGGCAATCTAACTCTTGCTTGACAAAATGTTAAGCAGCATACGACAATGGAAGATTAGTTTGTGAAATAGTCGTGGTATTTGATGTCAAGTGTAATGCTGAGTACTCATCGAATAAATAAACTATACGGTAGGGCTCATCATATATTTTGTTGCCAGAAATAAAAAAATTTCCACACATTATCTTAGAGCTACTGATTTTGTTACGAAACGTCATAAGAAGTTTTGAAGAGTTATATTGTACAGTAAACTAATTTTGTAGACGAATGGACATTTGTAGACGTGGCTAAAGTGGTAAGAGTCTATTTAATGACAAATTGACGCTGTTGAACCTTAAATCTGTCGATAACATACAATAATGATAATTCACTAAGTAACCATATGGTCGACGAAAAAATCTAAACGCAGTACAGAACAGTAAGTAAAAACTCACACGTGACGATTAGGCATGTCAAAAAGTAAAGACTGATATGAAATTACATTATTAAAAATATATTGACATTTTTTTAATTTCATAACAAAATTCACGTAATAATCAACTTTGACGTAACCATAAGGCACCTAATTCCGATTAACTTCAATTCAAAGAGCTTTGAATCATTCATCTAAACATGCATTTAATTAATCATGCATGTATCCACACACTCAATAATCCATCCATTCATGCATCAAATCAATTCATCATTCATGCATTCAGTCATCTATCATCATCATCATCATCATCAACATCACAATCTGCATCAATTCACATCACCATTCACTCGATTCAACTCTCTGTCGTCACATTCATAAGTCACTGTCAAGTGATCACACATCACATGCACAACGTGATGCCACTGTGTGATCCACAAATAATGCTGCACCTGTGTGATGCAGTGATTACGTGACATTCAACTGGAATATTCCATATATCAGCAGAACATGAATTCACTATATAAATACGACTGTGACATGGTGACTTTGAAATCAACTGTTTCAACTAACAGACAGACAAATCAGCAAACGATACATTGTGCAAACTGTGAGTGGAAAATTTATTCAGTTAGTGATTTTGTAAGTGGGTGATATTGTGAGTGGAAGAGTGAGTGCGTGCGTGAGTGGATGAATGAATGAATGAATGAATGAATGTAATAAAATGTGGCGTGGCGTGGTGTGGTGTTGGATTATGTATTGTGGAGTAGTGGATCGGTGATGTGTTGTATATTGCACGAATACCTCAACTCCACACCAATCTACTCAGACTACATTATTTGTGCATAATCGATACCTAACTATACACAACTAACACTCACTCCTCTACATTCCTCTCTCTTCTAGAAAAACGATGGAGCTCGTCTCAATGATATTCTTATGTGTCATACTCTTCGAAAATGTACTCGCCCAACCAATGCAACACGTCATACCAGGTTATCAAGGTAAGTGAGTGAGTGAGTGATATAGTAAGTGTGTTAGCGAGTGAGTGTGTTGGTGAGTGGATTGATAAGCGAGAAAGAAAGTAAGTGCGTGAGTAGGTGGATGATTGTGTATGATAGTCCACGTACACTGACGTGTATGTGGGTGGAGTGCAGACTAGTGGTGTGTCGACCAATTTTGACATGTTATCATTTTACGTAATTATTTAATGTGTATCGTGAGTGATTATTGTATATTCAGAATGTGTCAACTAAGCAGAATTGGTTGGCGGATGTTTGATGGAGGTTTCCATCTATGATTTGTTGGTAAATATCACTCCGATAATGTGATCCGCATTGGTCAGTTGATTATTCTGACTGTCTCATCGACTGCTACATCCACATGTGTGTACGTCGTGTCGACATTTGATCACGATTCGATATCGCACTGTCGTTACTACAATCACTCACACATTCACACACAGTACTTCGTCACTTATGTTTCCTTCCTACTATTATTTACATGCACCTCTGTGAATTCACCATATCTTACTCTTCTCCAGTCATCTCAACAGGTCAGCATGTTGATGTTGGTGATGAAGATTATCATGACGGTGATGACGATGTCGACTACACTGACGATGTAGATGATGTCGACGATTCACATGGATCACCCTCTCAATTGCTTCAAGGCGGCTATCAACGAAACCAACATTATGGTGGTGGTAATTATCAGTCTGGTTATTATCGTCCCAATAAACAACACGGAAATGGCTACGGTGGTCAGTATCCGAAGAAATATGGTTCAGGCTATAAACACTAATTGCATGATTGACTCAATCAACACCAATCAGTTGGTGATTAAACAGCATTTCCACTTTTCATCACGATCGGTTTGTAATCTGTTTCGTTGATTACACCATTTCAATTTGACTGGGTGTTTATCTTCATTGACTATCCTGATGTATCATTATTTACATAGTTCTTGTTAAAATATACTCAAGTGATATTGTGTCAATTTGTGTTAACTTTCTTTGCGATGTAATGAATATGTGAGATGTGTGAGGCTGTCAGATGTGTAGAGTGGACCAAATTCTGAACGACTTCAACAAGGTGATTGTCTTTCTGCAATAGATGTCGATGATGAATGCTAACCGTCTACGTCAACAATGTTGGGTATTGTTCAGTTGTGGCAGTAAATAATGCCATTCAGGCAATGTGTGTGAATCCATATAGCAGATATTAGTGCATTTGAAACATCATTAGTCAGTGTTTATTCTTGTCAGGACCATAGTACGTAGCTTTAAGCATAAAACATATTCCGACCTACAGACAAGAAGAGTTTGAGTTTGTTGGCCGACAGTTCCACTTCGTCTCATTTTATGATGTTAGGCTCGTGTACTCACAGGTTTCATATAATATATTGTTGTCGTACTCGATAATCGACGACACGTGTTCTGTTTACGTCAACCGTTTCTGAGCAATCATCTTACCGCAGGTTATGCAAACTACTGTTACCGCGAAATAGATACTAGATACACGATTGTTATGACTGAGGTCATTTAGAAGACTTATGAATTAATATTATAAATGTTGTCGTCCTTTGCTATGGTTAACTATATTTTTCGGCCAGTTTATTCATTGTGTCGTATAGCTGAAACGTATTTTCTTTTTTCGCAGCTTTTCCGCTGTCGTTGCAGGGCTTTTGATGTACTTATGTTTGTCGGCTATAATGCTTGTCTTTACTAGCTTATTTGCTTCTGTGAATCCACTTTGTGCCTTGATTTTCTCTGCTGTTGTTTGGCTGTTGTTGATTTTTTGTCTTTTTGTTCGTCCTTTTTTGAATATCGTTCAGGGTCTCAGTGGGAATTCGGTTCGCTTATGATGGTGTTTTTTGCAGCCCAGAGCCTCTTGACAAGTTGAAGTTAGTGCCTCTTGATTCCTTCCCAGTTGTCCTCCACAGTAGTTTATTTCTCTCTCAGCAGATCTTGTAAGGCTTGAAACCTGTTGTTGAGAGTCATTTTGAATTCATTGAGTACATCAATATCTCGAAGACAGGCTGTATTGAACAGTTGTGATGTTGTTACCCCAATTATCCATTGCTTCGTTAGTTTCAGTTTCATTTCGGTAACCACTGGTGGTGATCTGAAGTTATATCAGCTTATCTCCAGTTTCTCACATCTTTTATTGATTTTCTGAATATTTGTATTGATGCATATATGATCAATTTGATTCTCTGTAGTATGATCCGGTGAGACCCATATAACCTTGTGTATGGGTTTGTTGGTAAATATTGTACCATCTATAACAATTTTGTTGAAAGTGCATAGATTTGCAAATATTTCACCATTCTCATTTCTCTCTCTTAGTCCCTGTTGTTCCATGATGTTTTCGTATCCAGTGTTGTCCATTCCAACTTTGGCGTTAAGGTCCCTCATCAGGTTGTCAGATTTTTTATTGAACACCTCGGTGTGATTGACTGCACCCTATCATAAAACTGATCTTTGTCATTGTTGTTTCTGTCGTTAGTGAATGCATACCATTGAAGAATGTTGATTGTAATCCCCTTTTTCATTGTCTTGAAAAAGGCTTCAACGATATTGGGTTCATGTGGTTCCCATTTTACAAGTGAATTGCACGCTTTCTTGGATAGCATCAGTGCGACTTCTTGGGTGTGTTGGGCATTTTTCTCTACGTGTTCGGGGTATAGTATCACCTATCCCGTAGCTAATGTTTTCTGTCCAGTTTAAGTCAAAATGGGTTTCACTGATTTCAAGCACTGTTAGGTTGTACCTCTTCATTTCTGCTGCTATCTGATCGATTAACACTGTCTACCAAAATTAAAATAACAAACCGCCTCCAACACATACCAACGTGATTCGAGTCGTGATCTGGTGAAGATGCGTGACGGCGCGCCTTCAACTAGTAGTGTCCGCTAAAACAAACATGGTCAGCATCAATGTCGAGAGCTTATGCAACTATTTATTTTGGGGATTATTAACCGCTACAGCTCACTCCCCTTCCTAATGGGTCCGTAAGGAACCTAAGACGTGCCAGCCAAAAGGATAAAACCCAAATTGTCTGACATTGGTAAACGTTCCTTCGATAGCTTGCGATGTAGTGCAGCTTCTAGACGTCAGTCCTTACACTATGGTGTCGTTGCGTAAAATAATTGTACATGAAAAGGTCTTTGTTCCTTCCACGTCCTTCTGTTTGTTTCCAGACGGCCTGGAAGTTGAAAAGAATAATAAAATTTAAATTTGTGCATTTTGTATACAAAAAGTATTTATTGTTAACTCAATGCATCCCTAAAAACGTGTTGGACACCGACAACAAACAATGAAACGCTTTTTTTGACACGAAAATTTATAAGATGCACACAGTTAAATTATTTTATTTCAAAAAAATTATAATAATGGGTTTATCGATTTTTAATTTTTCTTTGTTATTATTTATCTTAAGACAACAACAAGAAAAATGTTATACGTACGTAGGTAGCGGGAGGAAATTAGTAGACATAGTATTTGTTTAGGTGTTCCGCAAATTGTACTTTTCTACCAGAACGCGTAGCTTTCGGCGTTACGGAGCTCTTTAATATTTCCACTTGCGTGTTAGTCATTGCTAGCGGCGTAATGACTTCGTTCATGTCACGTTTTGCAGGTGTTGCAGCGAGTTTGACACTAAAAGGTGTACCTTATGGGTAGGCTGCTTTGAGGCGGTCAATGCTGACGTTACCCTCCTGACCATTTTTGTCAATCGTATAGTACTTTGTTTCACGTTTAAGAACCTTGTATGGCCCTTCGTAAGTTGCGTCGAGAGGTCGGCGTACGGCATCACGACGTACGAAAACGTGTGTACTATATTTTAAGGCAGGTTGGATAAAGGTGTCTGTCGACAGTTTCGAGTTTGAAATGGCTTAACTGAACGCATAGCATTTGTAAGCTGGTTCACGTAAGAATTCAGATCCAGGTTTGTCGAAGTGAAGGCGGTTTCCACAAACTCACCTGGTAGTCAAAGAGTCGTTCCATAGACTAATTCAGCGACACTACATCCAATATATTCCTTCACTGTGCTGCGAATCCCGAGTAAAACTAATGGTAAGGCGTCGATCCACTGGAGGATGTTTGTAGCTAAAAATGAGGCTTTCAGTTGTCGATGGAATCTTTCTAGCAAACCGTTAGAATGTGGGTGGTGGGCGGTTGTCCTGAAACGCGTTGTTCCAAGAAATTTGGTCAGAGCGTGGAAGAATCGAGACTAAAACTGACGTCCACAGTCTGTCGTTATTATACATGGACAATCAAAGTTGGCTACCCATCGTTCGCCGAAAGCGCAAGCAATCGTTTTACTAGTAATGTCTTTGAGTGGAATGGCTCCTGGCAAGCGTGTGAATTGGTCCACACATGTCAGAAGATAAGAAAATTCATTCGTGTTTGGAAGGGTCCTAGCAAATCAAGATGGATGTGGTCGAATCGAGCGTCAGGGGTTTAGAAAGTGCCAAGGGGGCATCTATCATGTTGAATTACTTTGTTTTTCTGGCAGGCTATGCATGTGCGCGCATTCTTTGATATTCTTATTCATATTTGACCAGCAGAATCTCTCAGTAATCAGTTTACTTGTAGCATAAATTCCAAGATGAGAGAGGTTGTACAACGTGTCGAAGATGACTCTTCGATAACTTTTGGGGACGACTGGACGGTATATACCTGTAGAAGAATCACAAATTATAGTGTTCTTACCTTTTCCAACCGTTTAAGTATGGAGTTGGAGCGTTGTTGCGGCTAACTTGTGATTAAAATCGATATCCTCACATTGAAATTGAGCTAGTTCAACAAGGTTGATTCCTTGGATACGATTCAAGGAATGTATTCTCAATAAAGCGTCAGCAACTACATAGTTAGCACCCGATATATGTCGTTTGTCCGTAGAGAATTAGTAGATATAGTCAAGATGATGTGACTCTCGTGGAGAGTACTTATCTGAAAATGATTTCATCGAAAACGTCAGTGATTTATGGCCAATGAATATTACAAATTCCTGGCCTTCCATGAAATGTTGAAAATAACGTACGGCACAGTACATGGCTAGTATTTCACGTTCAAAAGTGCTGTATCTTGATTCAGTGTCGTTTAACCGTCTTGAGAAAAATGCTAAGGGCTGCCAAGCTTGGCCAGTCCATTAGTGCAGAACTTCGTCGTCGAGGATTGTTTGGTCGGCGTTGCTCGTGTAGATCAAGGAAACGAGAAAGAGTATGGCACAATTCAGTTATCCCGTTTTCGGTCTCTAGAGGTTTTTCTGTAACAGAATAAACCTCATTGTGGCAAGTTTTGGTGATCTCCAGAATTCGATCAGCAGATGAAGCTAGTTTGTCTACTGGATTGTTGTTAAATGTTACTAATACTGCTTGCACTTGTTGTGACAGTTTTGATAAGAAAAGTTGACGGAAGAGACCTTCGTCAAAAGTACGTCGACCAATTACCTCACTCATTCGCAATAACATTTTGGTCGCTGAACCGCTATTAGGCTTAATGGTGTGAAACAACTCGTAAAGTTGTTGTCTGTCGGAAAAATCTCCTTGTTTGAGAATTGATCTTTTGAGCTGTTCGTACGGTCCTAGGCAGTCAGGACTGGAAAAAGAAGGGGTGACGTACCTGTTCAATTCACGCGCAAAAAAACGCCAGAAATTGGACGCGTGGATCTGTCACACAATGGTCTTGAAATTCCGCTTCTGCGTAGCAGAACCAGGCTTCTACATTATCTGTACAGAAATGAATGAGCTAAAAGTTTGGAGGCGTAGGGGTTCTAATCCTAATAAGCTTAGGAGTCTAATCACACATCATAAAAATAGTAATGAATGCAAACACGAAATTACTGTAAAAAATATGCGGTGAAAAAAAATAATAAAACCACCCATAATACTCTGTTTAAAACTATAAAAAGGAACGAACTCACAGTAAATGATAGTTTCCAGATCACGTCGGGCTCACCAATGAAGCGTTCCCCGGATATATGACCAAGTTGTGCTTGTCGTATAACCAAAGATACTTCTATCGAATGGACCCCACTCTTACGAATGAGAAATCAGTAGGCAATTAAGGATGGAAGCGAAATTATATTTTATCGTAAACAGAGCTTTATTGGGATAGTTACGTGGTTCGAGTCGTGATCTGGTGAAGATGCGTGACCGCGCGCCTTCAACTAGTAGTGTCCGCTAAAACAAACGTGGTCAGCATTAATTTCGAGAGCTTATGCAACTATTTATTTTGGAAATTATTAACCGCTACAACTTATACGAATTCGTTGACGACTTACCACTTAACGTTTGTTCAACCAGCAATGGCCTATCAAGCCTCTAAAACTACAAACACTACATAGTGACCAAAAGAAAGCGATGCAAAAAGATTCTGGAATAATATTGATTATTGTGCTCCTACTAATTAAAAATTCGTTTATATTCTTTCTATTTCATATGTTCTTCTACATCACTGTCGACATGAGTTTATGATCTGCTCTCTTATGGAATTGGTCTCCTTTAAGCAACTTACTCCAAACGATGGTTAAGAACGAAATGAACGCATCAAGAACTCACCGTTCTAGACCAACCCACATAAATCGGCTTTTATAACCTATTATCAAATACTCAGTCCTTGCCCGATTCTAGATAGTCTCTATGATCCATTCTGCTTACCCACAACTATTTTCTGCGATTACAGCTGAAAGTGTTCTACAATACATTTAAAATCTCTAATTCCTAACCACTGAAAATTCTGGAACTTGTAACAGCTAACTTTATAAATATTAATCAATGTCTTCATATAGCATGATTTTCAGAAAATAACTCTCTGTATATTCTATATTGAAAAGACAATATATAACACTCTGATAAAGACTGTCAACTAGTTACTTCTCATGAACAAAGAGCTAGCTAAAAATAAAATTATTATTATTATTAGGTGATCAGAATCTAGAGTGCGTTCACAAGTTTTACTATCCACTCACTATTAGTCAGTTCAATATATACTGTTATATCATCATCCACATATCATTTAAATCTACTACTCGAGTAAATTACTTGTCTGTTGATGCATTTTAACACTTTGCTAGTTTCTGGTAGAGACTCATCCAGCCACCAGATACAATACTCCTCTCCACCTATTAAACTAATTCATACTTCTCCTAACTGACCCAATCATAACAATCGTGTATCTAGTATTTATTTTGCGATAACAGTAGTTTGCATAACCTGCGATAAGATGATTGCTCAGAAACGGTTAACCTAAACAGAACTCGTGTCGTTGATTATCAAGTACGACAACAATATATTATATGAAACCTGTGAGTACACGAGCCTAACATCATAAAATGAGACGAAGTGGAACTGTCGGCCAACAAACTCAAACTCTTCTTGTCTGTAGGTCGGAATATGTTTTATGCTTAAAGCTACGTACTATGGTCCTGACAAGAATAAACACTGACTAATGATGTTTCAAATGCACTAATATCTGCTATATGGATTCACACACATTGCCTGAATGGCATTATTTACTGCCACAACTGAACAATACCCAACATTGTTGACGTAGACGGTTAGCATTCATCATCGACATCTATTGCAGAAAGACAATCACCTTGTTGAAGTCGTTCAGAATTTGGTCCACTCTAAACATCTGACAGCCTCACACATCTCACATATTCATTACATAGCAAAGAAAGTTAACACAAATTGACACAATATCACTTGAGTATATTTTAACAAGAACTATGTAAATAATGATACATCAGGATAGTCAATGAAGATAAACACCCAGTCAAATTGAAATGGTGTTATCAACGAAACAGATTACAAACCGATCGTGATGAAAAGTGGAAATGCTGTTTAATCACCAACTGATTGGTGTTGATTGAGTCAATCATGCAATTAGTGTTTATAGCCTGAACCATATTTCTTCGGATACTGACCACCGTAGCCATTTCCGTGTTGTTTATTGGGACGATAATAACCAGACTGATAATTACCACCACCATAATGTTGGTTTCGTTGATAGCCGCCTTGAAGCAATTGAGAGGGTGATCCATGTGAATCGTCGACATCATCTACATCGTCAGTGTAGTCGACATCGTCATCACCGTCATGATAATCTTCATCACCAACATCAACATGCTGACCTGTTGAGATGACTGGAGAAGAGTAAGATATGGTGAATTCACAGAGGTGCATGTAAATAATAGTAGGAAGGAAACATAAGTGACGAAGTACTGTGTGTGAATGTGTGAGTGATTGTAGTAACGACAGTGCGATATCGAATCGTGATCAAATGTCGACACGACGTACACACATGTGGATGTAGCAGTCGATGAGACAGTCAGAATAATCAACTGACCAATGCGGATCACATTATCGGAGTGATATTTACCAACAAATCATAGATGGAAACCTCCATCAAACATCCGCCAACCAATTCTGCTTAGTTGACACATTCTGAATATACAATAATCACTCACGATACACATTAAATAATTACGTAAAATGATAACATGTCAAAATTGGTCGACACACCACTAGTCTGCACTCCACCCACATACACGTCAGTGTACGTGGACTATCATACACAATCATCCACCTACTCACGCACTTACTTTCTTTCTCGCTTATCAATCCACTCACCAACACACTCACTCACTAACACACTTACTATTTCACTCACTTACTCACTCACCTTGATCACCTGGTATGACGTGTTGCATTGGTTGGGCGAGTACATTTTCGAAGAGTATGACACATAAGAATATCATTGAGACGAGCTCCATCGTTTTTCTAGAAGAGAGAGGAATGTAGAGGAGTGAGTGTTACTTGTGTATAGTTAGGTATCGATTATGCACAAATAATGTAGTCTGAGTAGATTGGTGTGGAGTTGAGGTATTCGTGCAATATACAACACATCACCGATCCACTACTCCACAATACATAATCCAACACCACACCACGCCACGCCACATTTTATTACATTCATTCATTCATTTATTCATTCATTCATCCACTCACGCACGCACTCACTCTTCCACTCACAATATCACCCACTTACAAAATCACTCACTGAATGAATTTTCCACTCACAGTTTGCACAATGTATCGTTTGCTGATTTGTCTGTCTGTTAGTTGAAACAGTTGATTTCAAAGTCACCATGTCACACTCGTATTTATATAGTGAATTCATGTTCGGCTGATATATGGAATATTCCAGTTGAATGTCACGTAATCACTGCATCACACAGGTGCAGCATTATTTGTGGATCACACAGTGGCATCACGTTGTGCATGTGATGTGTGATCACTTGACAGTGACTTATGAATGTGACGACAGAGAGTTGAATCGAGTGAATGGTGATGTGTATAGATGCAGATTGTGATGTTGATGATGACGATGATGATGATGATGATGATGATGATAGATGCCTGAATGCATGAGTGATGAATTGATTTGATGCATGAATGGATGGATTATTGAGTGTGTGGATACATGCATGAATAACTGATTGCATGTTTGGAGTAATGAATCAGTGCACTTCGGATTGAAGTTAATTCGGATTATGTGACTGTAGATTCAGTTGAATTTGATCATCATGTGTTTCGTAGAGTGTATTATGATGTTCAATGTGGTTATAGGTGTAAGATCGGTAATGATGATAATAAGATTGGTAGTGGTGCATATGTTGTTATTCATTTCTAGGAGTCTGTCTACGAAAGTACTGTTACTAAATGTTACAAATATTATTGAATCCTCACAATCTTTTAATTTTCAAGTCGTGTGAATTTTGCTACTGATCAAATTTTTCAAAAATCCAGATTAGCTACCATAATTTGATACGAATTGTTGTTATCGGAGTTCTGCTATGATGTCGCGATTCATCAATTCATAATGTAATTTTGTTATTTATTAGCATCGATAATAGACTCTATTATCTCATGCTAATAAACATTGTGCACATTTCGTTATAACACAATCACCACATTTCGACAACTGTTTGAATATTGTCTGACTTGATAGAAATTCAGTCCATAAACAACACAAATTTATTGACAAATAGTTTCCTCAAGGTGGTAATGATGGTGATGATGTTAATAATAATCGTGATGCTTGTGATTACTTGTATGATATTTATGATATTTTAGTTATGCTCATATGCATTAACATCAATATAATCTACACCACCATTATCATTATCATCATCAGCATGAAGAATACTTCAACGTTCATTTAAGTCTATTCTTCACTGACTAGTGTATCACTATCAACATTGCTTTTATCTTGATTATTACATCTCAGAACGTCATCATTTTCGTCGACATCAATATAAATATTTGATCGTGGTTGCTATCTACATACTCGATATTTGTAGTCAACAAGGCATATTTGCAAGTTTGATGTAACTAGAATGCAACAGGTGGATTGGATGATGACTAGTTCAATTTCACCAACTCATGATGCCTGTTTCCTGCTGTCATATGATGATTGACTTCGACTGATCAACACACTTGTCTGAATGATTCAAAATGCTTATACTGCTTTTAGAAAGACATGTTGAATGGAGGTAGACTGCAATGAATTACTGATGGTTGAGCCTGTTTACGTGCTATCATTAACACGTTATCAACAACGTCCGAAGTAGTACAATAAATTATATGCACATTGAATAACATTATACGTTTGATTGTGTGGACTACTGACAACTTCACAAATGCTTCACTCAAACAATTCCATTATCGATGTCGGCCAAATATGCAAATCAATCTGTCTAAACATCGTTCAATAGAGCCAACATCTGATCGCTTCAAATCAGGTGACAGAACAAACATGCATAACTATAGGCCCATAAATATCATTCCAGTCATCTCTAGGATAATGGAAAAAATAGAATGTGACAAAATATCTGATCATTTACTCTCTAAGTAACTAATCTCTAGTTTCCAAAATGGTTTACTCAAAACTAGGTCTTGTATGACTTGTCAGTTTGAATTCTTTAATTTAATTTTTACTGAACGAAGCCATGAGCACTTGGTGTTAGTATTGTACTTAGATATATCTAAAGCTTTTGACATGGTTAACCACAGGCTTCTTATGGGCAAATTTTCCTCTCATGGGATTAAAAATCCATTACTTGCATGGTTGAACTCTTTCCTCAGTCATAGGCACCAAATTGTCAAAATTACCTCCACCCTGTCCAAGGCAGAACCAGTTGCGAGTGGCGTTATACAAGAAAGTGTCTCAGGCCCACTGCTCTTTATAGCTTATGTAAATGATATATGCAAATGCTTCAGCATAGGAAAACCCTTTCTATACGCAGATGATCATAAAATAGTTCTTATTTCTTCCCCATGAATTCGCACACACATTCTGTAGCGTCACTGCTGAACTCAACAAGGTCGCAGTATGGTGCTCAAAATGGAAGTTAGACCTCAATGCTTCTAAGTGTGATTAGATATGGTTAGGAGATAAGCGCCTCAATTTCGATCTCTTCATAAACGGTAGTAAGTTGTCTAGGCTACAGTCAGTAGTTGACTTAGGACTAAGATACTCTTATGACCTATCTTTTACAGAACAGGTCAATATGCCGACATCCAAGTCACATCGACTACTGGGTTGCATAATACGTAACTTTCATAGCAATGACTCTCATATCTTACTATATAAGGTTTGTGTCTGACCCTTACTGGAATGCTGCACTTTTATTCTCAGTAATGTTCCCATTAAGAATAAACTCAGACTGGAGTCTGTACAACGTCGCTTTACTCTTTGTATTCTTGAAACTGATTGTACTCTGGACTATAAAACTAGGTGCGATAAATTAGGACTAGAAACTTAATGGAGGCGCCAAATCAATTTAACTCATCTTGTTTTATAAGATATTGAACAATTTGGCGTTTTCATCATCTAGTACAGTTTACTTCGAGGAACCTCCTTGCTATAACCTACGCAATTCAGCCTCGAAAGTAACAATTTCACATTCTAAATCTGCTCTTTACATGAATTATTTTACAAATAAATTCTCGAGAATCTGGAACAATTTGCCTCAAGCCATTCAAGAAACAGATTCACTTCCTTTATTTGTGCAACAGGTTGGTCATCTCATCAATTCTGATAGCTCATTAAAATTGTTCACCAAAACTATTGTTTCTTACTCCACCAGCGAATTCTCAATAAAACACAGCATTAACGCAACTGCATCTCTGCTACGTGTTTATTTTAGAGAAACTTGATAAACATGAACAATCACTAGCACATAGAAAAATAAACTACATTTTGCAAGTCTACTCAAGAAACAAGATGTTAACAATAATGAGAAATACAAATGGATAACTCTGCATTTTGTACACGGAAATTTGTTCATAAGCGTGTTGATAAGGCGAATGACAGATTCAGTAGGCCCGTTAATTCGAGATTAACTTGCTGAATTTCGGGAGGAATGACAAATCGGCGAAATCGCACAAGCCATAACAAACACTAACCGCGTCCTTAACGTCATAATGGTTTTTATCAATGTAGTTGAAGTGTTGATGTTATTTAACTGAAAGAGATAGACAGAATTCGCATATTCTTATTAACAATGATAATAATAATAGTTTATTTTCTAGTAGCACTCTGTGAATGATAGCATACCAGTTCACTTGCATGATCAGAATGATATGGTTTGTTTAGAATAAGGTTTTGATTGAGAGTCACTGTTATGGAATTCACGCTATATAAAAATGCTAATTGATTGCAGAGATAACGTTAACGATGTTTGCAGTGTACAGTACAAGGGTACTAGAAGTATGTTTCGTATTACAGGGAACTTTTAACAAACAGTCACGTGTTTCTCGTCTATGGCGCTGTAATCCCAGGAAATGACTGTTCGGGTTATTGCTGTCAATGTGCATGAATCAACATGTACTACTAACATAAAAAAAACAGATGCATAATATATTAACATTTTATTTTTTAACAAGATTCACATGATGATTGACTTTAATGTAATCAACGGTAACATAATCCGGATTAACTTCAATCCGAAGTGCACTGATTCATTACTTCAAACATGCATTCAATTATTCATGCATGTATTCACACACCCAATTATTCATCCATTCGAGCATCAAATCAATTCATCACTCATGCATTCAGGCATCTATCATCATCATCATCATCATCATCGTCATCATCAACATCACAATCTGCATCTATACACATCACCATTCACTCGATTCAACTCTCTGTCGTCACATTCATAAGTCACTGTCAAGTGATCACACATCACATGCACAACGTGATGCCACTGTGTGATCCACAAATAATGCTGCACCTGTGTGATGCAGTGATTACGTGACATTCAACTGGAATATTCCATATATCAGCCGAACATGAATTCACTATATAAATACGAGTGTGACATGGTGACTTTGAAATCAACTGTTTCAACTAACAGACAGACAAATCAGCAAACGATACATTGTGCAAACTGTGAGTGGAAAATTCATTCAGTGAGTGATTTTGTAAGTGGGTGATATTGTGAGTGGAAGAGTGAGTGCGTGCGTGAGTGGATGAATGAATGAATAAATGAATGAATGAATGTAATAAAATGTGGCGTGGCGTGGTGTGGTGTTGGATTATGTATTGTGGAGTAGTGGATCGGTGATGTGTTGTATATTGCACGAATACCTCAACTCCACACCAATCTACTCAGACTACATTATTTGTGCATAATCGATACCTAACTATACACAAGTAACACTCACTCCTCTACATTCCTCTCTCTTCTAGAAAAACGATGGAGCTCGTCTCAATGATATTCTTATGTGTCATACTCTTCGAAAATGTACTCGCCCAACCAATGCAACACGTCATACCAGGTGATCAAGGTGAGTGAGTAAGTGAGTGAAATAGTAAGTGTGTTAGTGAGTGAGTGTGTTGGTGAGTGGATTGATAAGCGAGAAAGAAAGTAAGTGCGTGAGTAGGTGGATGATTGTGTATGATAGTCCACGTACACTGACGTGTATGTGGGTGGAGTGCAGACTAGTGGTGTGTCGACCAATTTTGACATGTTATCATTTTACGTAATTATTTAATGTGTATCGTGAGTGATTATTGTATATTCAGAATGTGTCAACTAAGCAGAATTGGTTGGCGGATGTTTGATGGAGGTTTCCATCTATGATTTGTTGGTAAATATCACTCCGATAATGTGATCCGCATTGGTCAGTTGATTATTCTGACTGTCTCATCGACTGCTACATCCACATGTGTGTACGTCGTGTCGACATTTGATCACGATTCGATATCGCACTGTCGTTACTACAATCACTCACACATTCACACACAGTACTTCGTCACTTATGTTTCCTTCCTACTATTATTTACATGCACCTCTGTGAATTCACCATATCTTTCTCTTCTCCAGTCATCTCAACAGGTCAGCATATTGATGTTGGTGATGAAGATTATCATGACGGTGATGACGATGTCGACTACACTGACGATGTAGATGATGTCGACGATTCACATGGATCACCCTCTCAATTGCTTCAAGGCGGCTATCAACGAAACCAACATTATGGTGGTGGTAATTATCAGTCTGGTTATTATCGTCCCAATAAACAACACGGAAATGGCTACGGTGGTCAGTATCCGAAGAAATATGGTTCAGGCTATAAACACTAATTGCATGATTGACTCAATCAACACCAATCAGTTGGTGATTAAACAGCATTTCCACTTTTCATCACGATCGGTTTGTAATCTGTTTCGTTGATTACACCATTTCAATTTGACTGGGTGTTTATCTTCATTGACTATCCTGATGTATCATTATTTACATAGTTCTTGTTAAAATATACTCAAGTGATATTGTGTCAATTTGTGTTAACTTTCTTTGCTATGTAATGAATATGTGAGATGTGTGAGGCTGTCAGATGTTTAGAGTGGACCAAATTCTGAACGACTTCAACAAGGTGATTGTCTTTCTGCAATAGATGTCGATGATGAATGCTAACCGTCTACGTCAACAATGTTGGGTATTGTTTTGTTGTGAAGATGCAGGTATATCTTTTACGCGAATCTATTTCGGCCACTTCTTGATTCGTCATTGATTTCAAAATGAACTACAGCATTTTTATATTATTTATCTGCAAACGAAGGGCTTTTAGTGCCTTATTCAGACCTGTTAATATTTTGCACATATTCAGGTGCTTTCATTGGGCTTCTCAACGATTACTTTTGTAGCTGCCCATCCGGAATAATTTACCGGTTTGATGACACCACCAGCTTGAATGCAATTTAACTATTGCTTGACAAAATGTAGAGCAGCATACGGCACTTAACGTTTAGTTCGAAAAACTGGCGTGGCACTTTTGTTAAGGACTAAATGTGCATTAGCTGCGGCTTGTAACTTAGCAGTTAGCAGAAATGCGTTTCCAAATGGAGTCATTCTCAATCATGGTGTGTGGTGTCAAACAAGAACTTAACGCACTGTCCCCCCTAAATTACTACTGACAAAGGATACTGGTTCATTTGTACTGGAAGATGTTACGAAAATAGAAACCGTAGTTGACTTCATTGCTACAGAAGTAACTAAGCGTATGATATCCCGTCAGAACGTAATTGTCTACTATATACCGGATAAGGCACCACTAAGAACCGTTAAGTATTCTTTACTAAAGGCATCTAATCTTTCGGACTGTTCTTGTCAGTGTCTCCGTCTTACTAAGAAACATCAGAAGTACTCATGCCCTATTCTTTTCTGATTCGATTCTCAATCGGCAGCACTTCAGTTGAAACTAGCTGAACAATTAATAAGTTCATCTATTAAGTATAAGAAGGTCCATATAGTGGAGGATAAGACAGCAATCCAAAGACATATGAGACTAGAAGATTCACACTTAGGTAAAGTAGAGCAGGATACTAATATAAAGTGCCTAAATACACCACCTGGTACTGCTACAGAATCCTATGATGGTACTATTCATCAACAAGCGGGTGTTATGCTACGAGACACACCAATAACAGGACAAGCCTCTGACAACTTCCCAAGTCATGTAGATTTAGACCACACAACCGCCAATGCCAATCCTTCTAGTTCTTCACTGAATGAAAAGATGCAAACTCCCAAAGCTCAGGTAAAAGCCATGGTTAGCCCATTAAACAACTTAAGTATAGTGAGAAGGGAGACAAAAAGACCGTCGGAACTAAAAGTAAGCTCCAAACAAGGTTTTGTGACCTCATCTACACAACGAGGGCAGAATACCACTGTGCCTGCTACATCATTATATAGCAAGGCTGGTTACAAGACCTTATTTTCTAAAGTTAATCGACTCGATAGTAATCAAGGTCGTAAGCACTCACAGGCGGTACGTAACCAGTTAAAGCATAGCTCATTAAATTGCCAGCGTAATCCACGTGGTGAACAAGTACAGAACACTTTTTACCACTCTGACGTAAATAACTTTGCGAGAAATTCTAGGTCACCGAATACACAGCAGTATGCTCTAAGCCCTGTTAATCCTACACCATACACGACTTATTCAGATCGTATAAGTGGATTTACTTTCCCTCCTCACTTTCATAATTATACTCCTGATGGGCTGCTAGGATATCCTCCGTCTTTTGCTTATAGCCAACGTGCTGCCATGTCGCCTAACTTAAGCTACTCAGAACATCCTATCCCTGACAACAGTAATAATTTTTTAGGATCAGGCAGTCACTAGTCATGTTAGCAATACAGCTTGCTCAGACATTAGCTCAAGCAGTCAGACTGCCGTATTAAACCATCATCTAGTTACGTCAAACACAAACGATTTAGACAAAGATCTTATTCGATTCTTCACAATTCACTCTTCATTTCTAAACTTTTTAGTAATTAACGCCCGCTCACTTCTTAATAAAATATCAACTCTAAAAACTATAGCCTTATTAGCTAAACCTTCATTAATATTTGTCACAGAAACATGGTGTTCCTCCTCAGTAACTGACTCAGAATTAGCCATTCAAGACTATATGTCATATCGCGGCAATAGAGAATATAGACGGGGTGGCAGCTGTCTAATATACGTAAGTGTTTGTTTTTCGTCTAGTAGAATCAATGACGAAATACTAGATAAGGTACCAGAGTCGGTCTGGATATCAGTTAATACTCAGAACTACAGTTTACTTTTCGGATATATATATAGAACCCCCAACACATCGACTACTGTAGATAACACCATTAATAATGCTTTTGTACATACCTCTGCCCAAGATTATAATGCGAAAGTCATCGCAGGTGACTTTAATCTTCCTAGGATAGACTGGAATGTTGGTAGAGGACTGTCATATGATGAAGAAAATCTTCTTAGTACATTAGAAATGCACTGTTGGACACAATGTGTACACAGTCCTACGAGATATAATAACACTCTTGACTTAGTTTTCTGTCATGATGTCACTCCTCTGTCACTTCAAGTTAGTAAAGAGCTTAAAACTAGTGACCACAAAATGATTCTATGTGCTCTTCCTTTTAATATTAATCTTAGTCACCCCAATAATAATCGTAAATTACGTAAAACTAGACAATATCGTGACTATAAAAATGTGGATTAGAATCTTCTTCACGCCCTTCTAAGTTGTTCTGACTGGGACAATTTTTTCTTAACTAATAATCTTACAGAAGCACCAGATATATTTTATCAAATTAATGACTCGTGTTTAGATTCGATTGCACCTATTAAGATAAGCAATATAATTAAGTCAAATGATTTGTACATACCACTTCATTACCGTAAAAAGCTAAGACGCTTAAAGAAGTGTTATTTTAAGTCAAATGACTTTTCTGCATTCGTAGAAATTACCATGATCTATAATCAACTAAAAGAAGTCCAAAGGTTAAATGCGATTAAAGAAGAGGTGTCAGCAATGGACAGTAGCTCCAAGATACAAAACTTGGTGCGACTGTTCAATAAACGCCTCAAACCTTCTTGGAATAGTGATATTTCCTGCACATTAATTGTCTCAGAATACCAGTGCTTTTGCTTTGTGTTTTCTCTGTCTTCGTCTTTCCTATATTTATAGATTAATATGTATATGGCTATTATGGATCCTACTGGCACAAAACTACTGACTTCTCTTCTACGCCCAAGTTCCAAGTACTCTTCATCTTATCATGTACCTGAACACGCTCAATACTCCACTCTGCAAACTCTCAACCGTTTCTAGGAATTGTAACGCAGTGGTCAAGGAGCGCGCGGTTCTTATTCATATTCGCACCAGGATACAATATAAATATTTGGTGTCCTAATAGTTACAACTTCGTGGCAATTGATTTGATTCTCGAATCAAATCTTTATATGTTATGAATGTCCTGACATTGACAATTCGTAATAATATTAGTATGTATGTAAACTTTTCATTGTGACCATGCCTGTAAACTGGCATGCTCACATGTACAAAGTGGGAATAAAACTATTATTATTATTATTATTGAATCCCCCCAATTATTCTGCAAACACGTTGTGATGTCTTTCTAACACAGTATTCCTTATTTTTTTCCCTGACTTCTCAGAATTTCTGATGAGGCTGTAGATGTGGTTGATCGGAAGGTTCGCCAGTTGCACAGTTTCTATAGAGTCGAGACCCAACAAGTCTAACCCTCGACTCTCTGTGATTAATACTGTTGCATTTTCCTTTGAATTGCCTTTAGCAACTTCACAGCCTATCTCTTCGACAATATTTAGTTTACCTCTGGATGCATTGTGGGCTAGCTGTATTGTTGGGCACACGAGGGGTTTGTCAATATGCTTTCAGGTTGCTTGGCTGATAAGCGTTAAGTCAGAAGCGGTGTCGATTTGTAGACGAGTACGACGGCCGTAGACCTCCATGGTAACATATTTTCTTTGACTGAAATGTTGTGTACTAGTTTGAGCCACTATTATTTTGTTGGTTAATACACGAGATTTATATTTTCTGCAATAAAGTTTCGGTGCATGACAACGATGTAACTTTTCTTTACAGTGGGTCTCTTTGTGTTCTTTTGCGATGGCATTTGATGCAATGGTGATCTTTGTATGGACAAATTTTTATGGTACCATTCTCCGCACAACCAGAATGGGGAAGAAGGTTGTGAGCCATATTGCTGTTGCATGCTAAGACCTTTTCTCCCCCATCTCTCTCTTGGAACTATTCCAGCATCTATCAGTGCGA
Source organism: Schistosoma japonicum (assembly GCA_025215515.1). Classification (NCBI taxonomy): domain Eukaryota; kingdom Metazoa; phylum Platyhelminthes; class Trematoda; order Strigeidida; family Schistosomatidae; genus Schistosoma; species Schistosoma japonicum. Next base: position 44,342,821 of record CM046064.1, read on the forward strand.
TTTAATTGGTTAAAAGGTTCTACAAGGTCATTAGTAGTTGAGCGAGTTCTCCAGCAATCTTTGGTTTCACCTCTGAACTTTCTATTCTAAACTGCAAATCGCTTATTGAAAAAGTGGACTACCTACAGTTTCTCATTACCTAATCTGATAAGAAAAAAGAGGAAATAAAGGGAATAAAGCGGATATAAGGTAACTAAAATGAGGAAATGAAGGATAAAAGTGTAAAGGGGGAATAAAGGGGAGAAATAAGACACAAGTAGACTTGGAGGGGAAAATAAGGCGCACGAGAGGGATATAAGTGGGAAGGAGATAAGAGAGTCAAAGCAGGTCGGAATAAAATGGACGTTTCCTCAATGTGTTGATTAAAAATGTGGGTTGTCTTGCACTTTGTTTGTTGCATCCCACTATATTAACATATGACTGGAATTTTCATTGTAACGGTTGAGTTTACTTCAAAACAGCAGCTTATAATGTTTAGAATAAATACCGACTGATATTTTAGTAGGATGAAAAGAAGCCAGGAGACGTCCAAACATGGAATTAGCACCAATCCATGAAGTCACTGACTGTTGGTCTGGGTTATGTCGGTGTCAACAGTCAATCTGGTTGTCGTAACCAGCGAGTGACATAACTCAAAAGTGGCTAAGGGAATTATGCGGTATTTAGTCCTTGTTATCCCTCACATCGTTATCCCACAGTTATTTTATATTTTCTTTCTACGAACCAATCTCTACCTGTACTATATTGAATATGACTACACCTTTTTTCCTACTACCGTTAAAGCAAATACATATACTGACATTTTTGTATTCATCCCATTGTACTATTAAAATGTAACAACTTCAACCAATGCACATGTGTGAATTGTACTTCATACGGTCTGTTGAGAGACCAGGAAATAACATTTGACAACTGTTTCACCCTAGTATATAATTCTTTGTCAGTGTCTGCTTACAACTTTATCATGTACTCAAGCTAATATATTACCAGTTATCGTATTAAAAGACCAACAGTTATATTACGTAATCGGCATCCAACTGGAGATAGTTTTATATACAGTTAAGTTGAGGGATATTGATGCACCATCTTATTCATTGTTACCTGTAGCCAACTGTCTCTCACTGAACATAACTGAACTTTCTGCTCACATCCTCTCAGTAGAGTTCAAGAAATTACATCCTGAAGTTAATCCATAGTAGCCTGTTTATTTACTGTACTTGAATATTTCTGAGATCTTCCTTGAATCCATCGTCAGAAGAATATTTATTCAACTCTCAACTTTTATTAAGTTTCGACTTTTATTTTTCAAAAATCCATAACAAATATACAGACACTTATCATTATTTCATGGATCAATGTAATTTGATATTGTACATTTTGAATTAATTATTCTCAACATACTACTTGAAAAATACTAAAGTATAATGAAAATTAATATATCAGCATGTTGATAAGATGCCACTAAAAACTTAAAATAAACTGACAGATATTTCGTAGTGCGGAGAGTTGGACGTTCATCAGCCTAATATCATCAACGCGAAATCTTAAGTGTTCACTACTAAGGAATATAATACTAGGATAAAACAATAGTCCAGTGCTTCATGGTTCTCAGTAATACCCTACCAACATCAATTTGTGACAAATTCAGTCAAATAAAATTTAATATCAGTCTTCAGAAACCGCATCAATTCAAATAAATATGTGATTGGAATGTGGTGGTTTATTGGAGAATAGTGTTATATCTATCGCGAATTTAAGTGACGCCCCGATACCTGCCAGAAAACTTAAGACCAGCGACACAATAACAGCAAGCTAAGCTATTCCGCAGCGCCTCAGTCCAACTAATCAGAGTAGGAAGTCCAAAAACAGCAAAATGCGTTTATTTCCACAGGCAGCCTGTCAGACGACATCAACAAACACAACTCATGCGTATATATACAAAAAAGCGTCTTTGGAATGTCATAAATAGCGTACTAAAATAAACAACGAACCAATAAGATTTAGCGTCTTACCAAGTAGGAAACATGAATCTTAGGTGAGAAAGGAACTTTTTTGTGCGAATACAGGAAATTTAAATTTACATAATAAAATCACAAAAATAACAGGTTCCCCAACTAAGTTTTGAAGATCTAACATCCACAACAATTACACATGGTCAACGATTTACAGTGTTGGCCGTTGTAGAGGTTGGATGAATTCGGTCCATGCTTTCTTGATAACCCTTGAATGTTATTTGTTTGCAACTTGAAATTTCGTAAATTTAATTTCATTAATTTTGCTGAATAATGATGAATTCGATAGGGATTATCAAAACACAAGTTTCAAAATATCGAGACTATTTGTCATCCATTAATTGTGATTATAACAACAAACTGTTCAATGTTCAAATAAATAATTATAACAAACATGTGTACCCTTATTTATTGTGACTTTTTATAAAATTGAATCTGTAAATCAAGAAAAATGGGATGTCTGATACTACTGGACGATGATTAGTCAGACTGTTTTGCATTGTTTGTCTACATTCTGACTGAAATTGTTGAAAGGTAGCATTTGTGTTGCTGTCACGAGTTATTACTATCTAAAAGCCTAACCTAGTCTGTTGTGAACAAATAATATTGTACTACTTTCGACGTCGTTTTATTGAGTTACTAGTGGCAAAATTACTATTCTTGACGTAACAGTGTGTATTTCATTGCAAATAGCTTATTTAAAATAATTTATTTACAGTCAATTGTTGTTTTAGGTTAACAATCAGTCTACAACAACACTTCCATAGTATTCAAAGAATCCATTATCGAATCAGTCGTAACCAACAAAAACCAGATTGGCCAATTTGACAGTGTACACGACTGTTGGTCATTCGATATATTTCATTTATCACATTCATTTCATCCATTAAGTAACTTTGAATGTCATACCTCTCGTTTGTTATTTGGCTCACTATTTCCTACACCATCACACACTCGACTTTATTTGTGACATCATTACGTCGGCACACAATCATGCATATAACTGATTGGACTGTTTACTAACAAATTAGTGCTTAAACTAATAAGGAATACAGTGCATATAACACTACTGATACGACTACTGACTGCACTCTGCAAAAGTTAGTGAATGCGATTAACGAACCTATGTTACGAAAGTAATTCCAGTGATATACTGTGAAAAGTCAATATATTTAGTCACAGTTCTTCGCCGTGGTTAGGCAATAATTAAAATGAGATAATCGGACGAATATCCGAGTACTTCTGAACAAGTCACACAAGTGACTTGGTCGATAGAGTCTGTTCACCAATAGATATCAATGCACAAATATCATCCATCGAGAGAAATAAGTGAGTAATTATTCAATCCTCCATTGCATTCCAGTCACATCAAAATTACAGATATGCTTTGTTGACATGCGTGGGAATCGTTGGTACCTTTTACCATTAATAGATATCGCATTCTGATTATTTTAATCGCCCGCACAATCACACGCTGTGTCGCTTCACGTTACTTTTCCCTCGACATTAATTACATGTGTCTTTACAAACTCATCATGCCTTTCGATTATCCGCTTATCTTAACAGGTCACCATATTGATGTCACTGATGATGATGACCAAGATGGTGATGATAACGTCGATGACATCGACGATGTAGTTGATATCGATGATTCAGATGGATCACCGTCTCAATTGTCCCGTGGATACTAACAACGAAACAAACCTTATGGTGGTGACATTTATCACCCAGGTTATTTTTGTCGGAATATGTACTATAGACATGAATATGAAGGCCAGTATTCAATGAGACATCATCCAGGTTATAGACACTAATTTCATGTCTGTTTCCACGAGCACTAACCAGTTGGTGAGTGTAACACTTTTGTGTCCGACAATGCTAAAGATTGTTTTGTTGTGAAGCTGCAAGTGAATCTGTCATTAAAGTTGCAGTTGTAGTTGTTAATATTCAATATCAAAATGATTGAGCTGTTCAGTGTACGGCAACGAGAATGATGATGCGAATATCCGTTATCATGTGAAGATGGTCAACAATTCATAAGTTTCCATTTACGAAGCATCTTATTGTACTATATTAGAAAATTTGAAATTCTACTCCAAAACAGCTGTATGATTGTTATCATTTGAGTATATGCACACATATAAACTGAACTTTATCAATTGTACAGCATAACAAGATTAATGAGAAGACGTCAGTACTGTGAATTTGTACTGTCAAGGTCGTGCGCTTGGTCTAGTTCAAAATCCTTACATTAGATCAGCTGATTGTAATTTTCTGTGGGGGACGTTATTATCACTAGTCTACGAGCTGACTGTTTACTTCATACAGAGTTGATTTGTGATTGTGAACTCAATATGGCTCAAACACCATCCATAGATACGCTAGATTGAGTCATCTTTCGTTGTGATGGTTGCTGGAAAAAGAAATCAATATGAACAGGCAGCTTCTTTAGCCAGTCTAGATTAACACCTAGACAAACCTGCAAGTTAGTTGTATTGTAGGTTATACAATCGCCTGTTCGTTGACATCGTCCCTTATAATTGTAAGTGCGATTGCATTGCACCATTAATTGTATAAGTACTGTAGAGATATATGCTCAGAAATGCTGTTACGTTTAAGTCTGTTACTAGGAGGCATCGGAAAAATTGTTAAAATAGATAAAACAGCTATCTAGAAGAGAATATGTTATAGAAGGAGATCTCTAAAAACTGAACTGGTAAGTACTAATTGCTTTAAACTTACTGGTAGGTTCTTGGTATTTACAATCGAACAATATGGGAGAAATATTTTCAGTATGTCGTAAATCGAAGTGCAAGGACACTGATACCAATTATCCAGATGTACGTTCTACCAGGATCCATAATTTATACTGACGACTGTAGAGCTTGTCGGTAGCTTCGTAGACATGGATATGTTGGTAGACATGATTTTTATGGTCGAGCTTGAGCGACTATGAAATGACCTTGTAAGCCTTACACGAAATAAACCAATCACAGCTGTCTTAGTCATGATCACCGATTTTTCTCAATTCTAGTGATTTATTAGAGGATTCCAAACTAGGACTTATTGGAGTATGCCTCCCTTACGAAAATCTTCAGTAGACGACGAAATATTCATCCTTTCATACGATAAACAGATAATATGAAGGCTTAACCGTAACCCGAAATTTAATAAAAAATCCTCAAACTCTTATTAATTATCTATAATTAAAATTGAAACGTTATACAGAATATATTAATTTTATGTTATCAAAAAACTAATGCAAGTTATTCTTCAACACTCCACACTTAATGTTACGATGCATTTTATATAAATATTAATCCAAGTGACTTCATAGCATTCTCCCTTGTGATCCAAAGTATGGTCGCAAGTGACACCTGACTCGACTCCACATTGATTCGATATTGTTGGTAATAGCACCAGTATTCGGATCAACGAAATGTTTATTATGCACTACAACTTTTTGTACGTACTCCATGTTTGAAAGTGACTCATAAGCTAACCAGTTGTCATTATAGAATATTGTCCTAGGTAGGATGTATTTTTCTACCAGCCGAAGGAGTGTAGTGGCCGATCTGTCAGGAATCCTTCCACAATATCCTTTATTTAGTGCTTTGTCCCATATACCAAAGAGCGGCAGATATAAGAAATAGAATCGCTTACTCGAAAACTGTCATCTCCTTGCCACATTACAACTTAACGCTTTTCTTAGCGATCCCATAGCTTGCAAACAAATAACGGAATTTTCATCACTAGCAAGACCTAGAACACGCTCTATCGGTAACATGCTTCTGGTAAGTGTCCTTCATGACCTGGAGACGCTTGCTTCGTTTCTGATTGGTTCGGCCGTATAAGTCATGTCCACCGATATGTTCACCATGTTGCAGTTCATGAGAGGCATTTTGTGGATCCAAGCACTGATTTTCACACGCAAGACATCGAAAGATACTTGTCAAATCTGAAGTTGTTTCTTAGACCTTATAAAG